>JAABKJ010075445.1:196347976-196359289 GCA_011634705.1 Andricus grossulariae | reverse complement strand
GTGCAATTGATCCTTTCTAGTTCAAAATTTAACTATTTGGTTAAAAATGCATTTCATTTTTTGTTGAAAATCAATTTTTTTTAATGAAAATTTATCTAATCTGATTTTTTTTGAAAATTCATCTCTCTGGTTGAAAATTCATTTTTTTGTTGTCGTTGTTGAAGATTCATCATTTTAGTTGAAAATTCATCTTTCTGGTTGAAAATTGAACTACTTTGCTAAAAATTCGCTTTTTTTCTTCAGGTCGAGAATTAATTTTCTTTACTGAAAATTTAACTATTTAATTTTTTGTTGAAAATTAATTGAAGTTGAAGTTATTTAAACTAAAAATTTAACGATTTTGTTATTGTTTGAAAATTTATCTTTTCTAATTTAAAATTCAACATTAAAAAAAAAAATCGCCTATCTGGGTAGAAAATTAATACCCTATGAATCTATGTTGAAAATTCATTTATTAGGTTGAGGATTCAACTATTTTATTAAGAATTCGTCTTTTTTCGTTGAATGCGACTGGTTGATAATTCGTTTGTTTTTATTAGTTTTTCAAACTGCAAAATTAATAATTCCATTTTTGGTTGTAAACTTATCTCTTTTAGTTGAAAATTGAATTATTACGTTGAAAATTAATTTTTTTTTTTTAAATTCGTCTCTTGACTGAAAAAGAACTTTTTTGTCGAAAATTCAACCATTCTTGTCGAAAATTCAGCTGTCTTCTAAAAAATGTCTTTTTGACTTGAAAAATCAACTATTTTGTTGCAAATGCTCTTCAGAGAGCGACATCTAGGTTAACGTCTGTGTATTAAATTTTGAAGAAGAAAATTAGAAAAAAAAAAAAATTTTAAAGTCAAATTGTGTATTTTCAAGATGTAACAACTTACTGTTAACATATGAATGGGAGTAAATTCAGTAAATATCAAGGTGATGAGAATGTAATAATTTAAAATTCGAAAATGTACGCAGTAAGACGCGAGATTTGCGGTTGAACATCTTCAAACTAAACTCTGAAGAATGAAACAATTTTTAATATTAGGAATTTGAAATCTATAATAATTACACGGCCTTTTTAAGAAGGCATAAAAATACTTTATTTGCAATTTTAGTTAACATATGCTCAAGCTAGCTTTTTATTATCCAAAGATCAAAAGTTGTCATTTACATTTCACAAAAAGTCTGAAGATTATCCACCTTTCTCTCAATATTTGACTTGGTTAATGTATAATTATGTAGTCCATGTGTCAAAAAACCCTGGTTGAAACCTGAATTTCTTCGAAGTTTACATGAAAATAAGTTTTCAGTTTATCATTTATTACGACTGTTTTGATACAATTTTTTTTTGATATTTTTATTTATTATTTTTCTATTTTTCCATATTCAAGGCACGATTAACTATTGGATCCTTTAGTTATTTAATTAAAATAATTTTTTAAAACTTGGTTTCTAAGTACCGGTTGAGCTCCCCGGATTCGACCCGTGCGCCAGAGTGAGAGGGGAGACGAGAGTAGAGCGAGAGAACGATAGAGTTGAGAGAGTGAAGCGCGCGCGTAGAAGAGAGAGAGAGGGATTCTGGCGTACGTGCCTTGGCCTGCCGCAATGTTTTCATGGAGGCGAAAAACACGGCGGCGGAACGTGATCGAGAGCTGGTTGCTCGACCGGGATGATTTTCCGGCACTTACAGGTCAATGCTTTTGAAAATGAAAGGGTCAAATGCAATCGGGTTATTCACGGGATGAGCAAACTCGTCGTTTGGAACTTCGAAAAATCCTTAATTTGTCACGTAGGTCCTTCAAACAAATTGCCTTCCGGAAATTCGAGTGAAGGATTACACAGGCAAATTGCTTGTATTTTCCGAGGTTCTCAGTCGATCCATCTTGACATACAACAATTCCACCCCTTCCCGGGAAGAGTTTGCTTATCCTCTTTGTAATAAATAATTAACCCCACCTCCTGGATAGTAAATTCTAAATCAAAATTGTCCGATACTTATTTATTCTATTTATCTAGCTAGCTAGGGTGCATCTGGGCAGCCCAGATACTAATTATTTGATGTAATGGTGCCTCGCGGCAGTCATCCCTAATCTATTTACAATCTTATTTAGGTGCATTTCGGCAGTCCCGCTACTAACTACTCGATGTGATGGTACCTTGTGGCAGCCATTTCTAACTTATTCCTATATAGTCTTTTATAAATAATATTTATTTAAAATGCAATAATCAAATATTTTAATCAAAAGTAGTTTTAATGTTTAAAGATTCTAAAATTATTGTTTAATTCCCGAATAGTAGACTTCCCAAATAATAAAATTCCTGAATTATAAAAATCCGGAATTGGAAAATTCCCGAATGATATAATTCCCGGACAGTTCTCAATATTAATGAATTGAAAAATTTCCGAATGAAAAAAATTCCCGACAGCTCATAATATTACCGAATGGAAAAATTCCCGATCAGTAAAATTCCCGACAGAAAATTTTTGAATTTTAAAATATCTGAACTAGAAAATTCCCGAATTTAAACAATTGAAAAACTTTCATTTATGAATATTATTTATTTATTTAAAATACAATAATCAAATAATTTTATAAAAAGTATTTTTAATGTTTAAAGTTTCTAAAATTATTGTTTAATTCCCGAATAGTAGAATTCCAAAATAATAAAATTCCTGATTAATAAAATTCCCGATAGTTTCTAATATTACCAAATTTTAAACTTCCCGTAAAATAAAATTCGCGACAATGTAAAATTCCCGAATTGGAAAATTCCCTAACAATAAAATTTCGGAATAATAAAGTTTCCGGGTAATAAAATTGCCGGCAGCTTACAATATTACCGAATTTGCGAATTCCCGAATAATAAAATTCTCGGTTGAAAATTGGTTAATCATAAAATATCCGAACTTTAAATTCCCGAACTTGAACAATTTAAAAAATTTTCTTTTATAATATCAATTATTTATTCAAAATACAGTGATTAAATAGTTTTTATGTTCAAAGATTCTAAAATTATTCATTATATTTAAAATAACAGTAATTGGAAAAATATATATTTCTGGAAAACAATTTTCTTTAATTATTATTATTTTTAATTCGAACAATAAGTTTAAAAACTTTGAAGATTAAAAAAAATTTGTTGACAAAAAGATTTTATTATTGTTATTTTTTAAATAAATAAATAATATTTTCGAGAACTATTTTTTTAATTTTTCAAACGCAGGAATTCTATAATTCGGGAATTTTTTAGTTCGGATATTTTATAATTCGACAATTTTTTGTCAGGAATTTCATTATTGGGAAATTTTCAATTTCGGTAATATTATAAATTGGCGGGAAGTTGATTATTCGGCAATGTTCGAATTCGTCAATATTTTAAACTGTTCGGGAATTTCATTATTTGGAAATTTTACAATTCGGAAAATTAATCGTGCGGCAATTTTACATGTAGCAATATAACTTTTTTGGTTGAAAATTTAACAATTTGGTTGAAAATTTATTTTTTTGATTGAAGATGCATCATTTTAGTTAAAAGTTCATTTCATGTGTTGAAAATTTAACAAATATTGTTGAAAAGTCTTTTTCAATTGAAATTCACTCATTTTGTTCAAAATTCGCACTAATTACTCTTTCATGAGAAAAATCTCTTTTTATTTTCCAACATTTTGTTATGAATTTTACGGAAAATCTTATATGATTTTATTGGATTAAATTTTCAAGATTTTCGTTAATCGTGAATAGCGATTGAAAAACCTTTTTTGCTTGAAAATTTAACTACTTAGTTGAAAGTGGAAGTGCTTTGTTAAAAATTCACTTTTTTGGTTGATTCATCTTTTTCATTGGAAAATATTTTTTTTGTATTCAAAATTCAAAGATTTTGTTAAATTATTTTTTTTTTTTAACTGAAAATTTAACTATTTTATGTTTGAACGTCAATTTTCTTCAGTTGAAAATTCAACAATTAGATTGGAAATTCCAATAAAAAAGAAAATCTTTGGTTAAAAATTAATTTATTTTGTTAAAATTATTGTTATAATTATTCACTTTTGGTAGGAAATTAAACTTTTTGGTTGAAAATTGATTGCTTTGGTTGAAAATTAGTTCTTTTTATTGAAAATTAATTTATTTTAATTAGAACTTTGACTAAATTTAAATATAAAAAATTTAACTATTTCATAAAAAATTTATTGTATTTGCTTAAAAACTTATTTTTTCTAACTGGAAATTAGGCTCTTCTATTTTTTCTTTCTAAAATCTATATTTTTAAGTTGAAAATTCATCTATTTTGTTGAAAATTTGTCTTTTTTGGTAGAAAATTAACGTTTTGATTGAAAATTTAACTATAACGTTGAAAATTCTATTAAAAATAAAAATATTCGGTTGAAATATCATGCATTTTGTTGAAAATTATTCTTTTTTGGTAGAAAATTAATCTTTTTGGTTGAGGCTTCATTTCTTTGGTTGAAAATTTTATTTTTTTAATTGAAAATTAACTTTTTTAACTAAAAATTTAATCATTACATTTTTTTCGAGATTTTTTTTCTAAGCATTTAATCTTTTTAGTTGAAAATTCATCTTCTGGCTTTAAAATTCAACTATTAAGTTAAATTTGTTTCTATTTAAGATACATTACTTTCCTTAAAAGTCTATTTCTTTGATGAAAAATAAATATTTATATTAAAATTATTAATATATTATATTATATGGATACACCTTGAAATATTTTGAGATTTTTCAAACCCTTTGAAATATTTCGAAATCTCTTGAAATCCCATGAAAACCCTTAAAATCCTTTATAAATATTCGGAAATCTTTTGAAATTCCGTTTTAGGAAATCATAGGAAATCCTCTAAAATCCGTGGATACACTTCTAAATCTTTTGAAATTTTTCAAAATCCTTTCAAATATTTTGAAATCTCTTAAAATCCTATGAAATCCTTTATAAATGTTCGGATATCTTTTGAAATACCGTTAAATCTCTTAAAATCTTAAGAAATTCTCTAAAATGTGTGGATATATTTTTTAATCTTTCGAAATTTGTTAAAACCCTTTCAAATATTTCGAAATCTCTTAAAATCCTAAGAAATCTCTTAAACCCCTTTATAAATATTCAGAAATATTTTTAAATTTCGTTAAATCTCTTGAAATCTTAGGAAATCCTCTCAAATCCGCGGCTATACTTTCAAATCTTTTGAAATTTTCTAAAATCCTTTGAAATATTTCGAAATCCCTTAAAATCCTTTATAAATATACAGAAACCTTTTAAAATTCCGTTAAATCTCTTAAAATCTCAGGAAATCCTCTAAAATCCGTGGAAATACTTCTGAATCTTCTGAGATGTTTGAAAACCCTTTGAAATATTTCAAAATCTCTTAAAATCCTACAAAATACCTTAAAATCCTTTATAAATATTCGGAAATCTTTTCAAATTTGGTTAAATCGCCTGCAGATTCTACAAATCCTCTAAAATCTGTGAATGTACTTTAAAACCTTTTGAAATTTTTCAAAACCCTTTCAAATATTTCGAAATCTCTTAAAATCCTACGAAATCCCTGACAATCCTTTATAAATATTCGGAAATCTTTCGACATTCAGTTAAATCTCTGAAAATCTTAGAAAATCTTTTAAAATCCGTGGATACACTTTTATACCTCTTGACATTGTTCAAAACCCTTTGAAAAATTTTGAAATCTCTTCAAATCCTAAGATCCTTGATAAATATTTGGAAATCTTTTGAAATTCCGTTAAATCTCTTAAAATCTCAGGAAATCCTCTAAAATCCGTGGAAATACTTTTGAATATTCTGAGATGTTTGAAAACCCTTTGCAATATTTCGAAATCTTTTAAAATCCAACGAAATCCCTTAAAATCCTTTATAAATATTCGAAAATCTTTTCAAATTCCGCTAAATCTATGAAAATATTAGAAAACCCTCTAAAATCTCTGGATATACTTTTAAATCTTAACTATTTGGTTCAAAATTAATTTTTTTATTTGAAGATTCATCCTTTTTGGTTTAGAATTGAATTATTTTACTGAAGATTCGTTTTCTTTTGTTTTTTAAAAATTAATTTTACTAACTAAAAATTTAACTATTAAATTTTTTGTTGAAAATTTATCTTTTTCAGTTGAAAATTCACGTATCTTGCTGAAAATTAATTTCTTTGGGCAAAAATTTAACTATTTGATTAAAATTCATTTATTTTTGTTGAAAATGATTTTTTTCTGAATGAAAATATAACTATTCCATTTTAGATTGAAAATTTCTATCTTTTACTTGAAAATTTATGTATTTTGTTGAAAATTTATGTGTTTTTTTTTCTAGAAAATTCAAAATTAATTTTTTTAACTGAAAATATAATTATTCCACTTTTGGTTGAAAATTCAACTATTTGGTTTAAAATTAATTTTTTATTGAAGATTCATCATTATAGTTAAATTTATTTCTATGATTGAAAATTTAACTATTTTGTTGAAAATTCATTTTTTATGGTAGAAAATTAATCTTTATGGTGAAAAATTTAACTATTTGATTAAAATTCATTTATTTTTGTTGAAAATTATTTTTTTCTAAATTAAAATATAACTATTGCCGTTTTGGTTGAAAGTATGTCTTTTCTAGTTGAAAATTAATCTATTCTGTTGAAAATTCGTCTTTTTGGTAAACAAATTAATTTGTTTGGTTGAAAATACCTCATTTTAATTAAAAATGCAATTCCTTGGTTAAAAATGAACTATTTTGTGGAAAATTTTGCTTTGTTTTGTTGCATATTAATTTTTCAAAGTGAAAATATAACTATTCCATTTAAGGTTACAAATTTATATTTTTTACTTGAAAATTAATGTGTTTTGTTGAAAACTCGCGTTTTTACTAGAAAATTTAAAATTGATTTTTCCAACTGAAAATATAATTATTTCACTTTTGGTTGAAAATGGATCTTTTTTAGTTAAGAATTCACGTATTTTGTTAAAAATTCGTCTTTTTGGTAGAGAATGAATTATTTTGTTGTAAATTCAACTATTTGGTTTTAAATTAATTTTTTTTATTAAAGATTCATCATCATAGTCAAAAATTCATTTCTGTGGTTGAAAATTGAACTATTTTGTTGAAAATTCATTTTTTATGGCAGAAAATTAATCTCTATGGTCGAAATTTAATCTTTTTGGTCGAAAATTTAACTACTTGGTTCAAAACTCATTTTTTTTATCATTATAGTTGGAAGACAAAAATATTTTGAAAAAAAAACTTGAAAAAAATAAAAAAATAAAAAATGCTTAAAAAAATTGTAGGAAAAAAATGTTTGAAAAAGAACTGTTAGAAAAAAGTGTTAAAAAAAACTGTAGGAAAGAAATTGTTGGGAAAAAATTGTGAGAAAAAAGATTTTATGAAAAAAAAAATTTAAAAAAAGAATGTTGAAAAAAATCTGAAAAAATTGTTTAAAAAAATTCCTTAAAAAAATTGTGAAAAAAAAGATTTAATAAAAAAAAAATTGAAAAAAAAAATTTGAAAAATGTCTGAACAAAATTGGTGGAAGAAAAATGTTTGAAAAAAATAGTAGAAAAAAAATGTTTGAAAACAAAATTGAAAAAAATGAAAAAATAAAAAATGCTTAAAAAAATTGTATGAAAAAAAATGTTTGAAAGAAAACTGTTAGAAAAAAATGTAGGAAAAAAATTGTTAGAAAAAATTGTGAGAAAAAAGATTTTATGAAAAACAATAAAAAAAAAAAATTTTTTAAATGTCTGAAAACAAATTGTAAAAAAATTGCTTAAAAAATTGTGGGAAAAAAATATGAGAAAAAAGAATTTATGGAAAAAAATTGAAAAAATTATGAAAAAAATTGTTTAAAAAAATTGCTTAAAAAAAATGGTGAGAAAAAAGGTTTTATGAAAAAAAAATTGAAAAAAAACGTTGAAAAATGTCTGAACAAAATTAGTGGAAGACAAATGTTTGAAAAAAATAGTTAGAAAAAAAGAAAAAAAAACTGTGAGAAAAAAATTGTTGGAAAAAAATTGTGAAAAAAAAGATTTTATGAAAAACAATTAAAAAAAAACTTTGAAAAATGTCTGAAAACAAATTGTAAAAAAAATTGATTTAAAAATTGTAGGAAAAAAATTACGAGAAAAAAGAATTCATGGAAAAAAAAATTGAAAAAAAATGTTGAAAAAAAGTCTGAAAAAAAATTGTTTAAAAAAATTGCAAAAAAAAAAAATTGTGAGAAAACAGATTTTATAACAAAAAATTGAAATAAAAAACTTTGAAAAATGTATGAACAAAATTGGTGGAAGAAAAATGTTTGAAAAAAATAGTAGAAAAAAAATGTATGAAAAAAAATTTTTGAAAAAAATATAGGAAAAAAATTGTTGGAAAAAATTGTGAGAAAAAAGATTTTATGAATAGTAGACAAAAATATTTTGAAAAAAAAACTTGAAAAAAATAAAAAAATAAAAAATGCTTAAAAAAATTGTAGGAAAAAAAATCAAATTTGATCCAAAAATGGAATAGTTATATCATCAGTTAAAAAAATTAAGTTTTTACCAAAAAGAAAGGAATTTTCATGAAAATAGTTGAATTTTTAACTAAAGAAATTAATTTTTAACTTGATACATGTATTTTTAAATGAAAAAGAGAAATTTTTAACCTTAAAGTTCAATTTTCTAAAAAAAGAATTATTTTCATCATTCATATCATTAGTTAAAAAAATTAAGATTTAACAAAAAAAAAAGGGAATTTTTAAGAAAATAGTTGAATTTGTAACTAAAGAAATTGATTTTCAACTAAATACATAAATTTTCAACCTTAAAAATCAATTTACGACATAAAAAACAATTTCAACTGAGAAAGATGAAATTTTAACCAGAAATGGAATAGTTATATCATCAGTTAAAGAAATTAAATTTTAAACAAGAAGAAAGGAATTTTCATGAAAATAGTTAAATTTTTAAGTGAAAAAATTAATTTTTAACTAAATACATGAATTTTCGACCTTGAAAATCAATTTTTTACAAAAAAAGACTAATTTCAACCAAAAAATATAAAATTTTAACCAAAAATGGAATAGTTATATCATCAGTTAAAAAATTAAGTTTTTACCAAAAAGAAAGGAATTTCCATCAAAATAGTTGAATTTTTAAATAAAAACATTAATTTTCAACTAAATGCATGAATTTTCAACCTTGGAAATCAATTTTCTATTAAAAAAAAAACAATTTTCAATGAAATACATCAGCTTTAACTAAAAAAAAATCATATTTCAACTAAAAGTGGAATAATTATTTCATCAGTTAAAAAAATTAGGCTTTACCCAAGACAAAGAAATTTTTATAAATATAGTTGAATTTTTAACTTAAGAAACTAAGTTTGAACTAAATATACGAAATTTCAAATGAAAAAGAGAAATTTTCAATCTTAATGTTCAATTTTCTGTAAAAAAGACTAATTTTCATCATTTATATCATCAGTTAAAAAAATGAAGGGTTAACCAAAAAAAAAGGGAATTTTTAAGAAAATAGTTAAATTTTTAACTGAAAAAATTAATTTTCAACTAAATACATGAATTTTCAACTTGGAAAATCAATTTTTTACGAAAAAAGACCAATTTCAACTGAAAAAAAAATTTTAACTAAAAATGGAATAGTTATATCATCAGTTGGAGAAATTAAGTTTTGATAAAAAAAAGGATATTTTCAAGGAAATATAAAAATTGTTAACTAACGAAATTAATTTTCAAGTAAATCAATTAATTTATTTTGTTTAAAAATCGTATTTTTTGGTATAATTTGTATATACCTGGGGAATCCTGGAAATGTCAGGGATTTTTTTTTAACCAGGGAATTTTTTAGAAAACGTGCCTAAATTGTTTTTAATTCGTTAGATTAAATTAAACAACAATGTTCCTTTATTTGTAAAAGTAACTTTATATTAATGGATTTAAATATTTTGTTATTAAATTATTATTAATTATGATTATATATTAAATTGTTATTAATTTGTTATTAAATTATTTGAATTTTAAACCAAAGTGATTAATTTTCTACGAAAAAATACGAATATGCAACAAAATACATGCATTTTCAATTAAACACTTGGATTTTCCAATAAAAATATCAACTTTTAACCAAAAATAGAATAGTTAAATTATCAGTTAAAAAAATTAATTTCCAATAAAAAAATCGAATTTTGAACAAAATATTTGAATCCATTAATATCAAGTTACTTTTACAAATAAAGAAACATTGTTATTTAATGTCATCTAACAAATTAAAAACAATTTAGGCACGTTCTCTAAAAAATTCCCTGGATTAACAAAAATTCCTGACATTTCCAGGTTTTTTCAGGTATATACAAATTATACCAAAAAATACGATTTTTAAACAAAACAAATGAATTTTCAACGAAATAGTTGCATTTTCAACTAAAAAATACTCATTTTCAACGAAATACATAGTTGCATTTTGAATTAAAGAAGGTAAGTTTCCAAACAAAAATGGAATAGTAAAATTTTCAGGTAACAAAATTAATTTTAAACCAAAAAAATTAATTTCAAAATAAAAATATGAATCTTTAATTGGAATAGTTGCATTTTCAACCAAGAAGATTAATTTTCTACGAAAAAAATACCAATACGCAACAAAATACATGAATTTTCAATTAAACACTTGGATTTTCCAATAAAAATATCAATTTTTACATAAAAATAGAATAGTTAAATTATCGGTTAAAAAAAATTAATTTCCAATACAAAAATTCAAATTTATAATAAAATATTTAAATCCATTAACATAAAGTAACTTTTACAAATGAAGAAACATTGTTCTTTAATTTAATATAACAAATTGAAAACAATTTGAGCACGTTCTCTAAAAAATTCCCTTATTTAAAAAAAATTCCTGACATTTCCAGGATTCCCCAGGTATATAAAAATTATACCAAAAAATACGATTTTTAAACAAAACAAATGAATTGTCAAACCAAATAGCTAAATTTTCAACTAATTAAAAACTAAGAAAAATGTGTTAGTTGAGCAAGAAAAAAATTTCAAATTATTTGTCCAATTTTTAAATCAAAAAGACGAGTTTTAAACCAAAATGATTAATTTTTTATTGAAATCGACGAATTTTCAACATAATACATACATTTTTAACCACATAGTTGAATTTTCAACCAAAAAGATAAATTTTCAACCTACAAGATGAATTTTTCATTAAAAAGGCGAATTCTTAACAAAATGCATACATTTTTAACCAAATATTTGAATTTTTAACAAAAAAGATTAATTTTCTACTAAAAAAGATAAATTTTTAACAAATTGTATACATTTTTCAC
>JAABKJ010075445.1:196262732-196347966 GCA_011634705.1 Andricus grossulariae | reverse complement strand
AGAAAGATCAATTTTTAACCCAGAATGAAATAGTTAAATTTTCATTGAAAGAATTAGTTTTTAATTTAAAAAGACGAATTTTCTACAAAAAATGAACTTTCTACTCAGCAGATCAATTTTCAAACCAAAAAGATTAATTTTCTGCAATACAGTTGAATTTTTAATTTGAAAATATGAATTTTCAATGAAAATGGTGATTTTCAAACACATATTGTCATTGTCAGTTTTAAAATTCATTCTTAACCAAAAAAGCGAATTTTCATCAAAGTATTTTAATTTTCAACCAAAGAGATAAATTTTCAAACAAGAAGATTAATTTCCTACTAAAAGCTTCAAAATGGAATACATAAATTTGCATTGCAAAAGATGGATTTAAAATTTTGAAAAATGAATATTCTACAAAACAGTTTAATGTCCCACCAAGTAGTTGAATTGAATTGTCTACAAAATATTTAAATTTTCAGTTTAAAAAAATGATTCTGGACGAAAATAAAGGGAATTTTCAAATTTCAGCTCTTTGAGCCTCTTTTCAATTGGTCAGCCACTGATGCGGGCGAGCCCGTACAGAGACAGTTGTGGGAGGTGAAGGGGCTACGCCACTTGGAATAAGTGAGCCTTGAAATAAGTGAAACTTGGAATAAGTGAGCCTTGGAGTAAGCGGAAGTTCACTGTATTATGATATAATTTCTTTACTTGGAAAAAATTTAGCATTTGAAATTTTGTTGTTAGGTAAATAAATCAAACAACCAATTGCTATTTTTTTAACTCCACTGAAGAATAGAAAGTGTAAAAAAATAGTTTTCACCATGCTTTTCTAATTATAAAAGTGGTTGAAAAGTTACTTTGTAACTCGGAGAAAATTTCCTGATTTTCGGTTCAAAAAACACATTTTTTTAGCCGTTTCGATGGTTGTAACATTCCCCATTTTTAACAATTTTAGGGTTTATTAGCGTTTTACGCCAGATAGGTACTTTTTAACCAATTATTAGAGTTCAAAAAAAATATATAAAAAAAAATTACGTTTTTCAGATTTGTTAGCGTTTTTACCATTTTGGACAATTTTAGGACATGTTATAGTTCTATACCAAAAATTCATGTTTGAAAAGAAAAATTATTATAATTTGAACAAGATTTGCAAGTTTTCAACAGTTTTTGGTTATATTAACGTTTTTTGCAAGAAATCGTTTTTTTAACAATAATTATTATAATTTGAACGAGATTTAGAATCTTTGAACAATTTTATGTTATGTTAGCGTTTCACGCCAGAAAATTGTTGTTCTAATATAAAAATAATTATAATATAAAGAAAATTTTGAACTTTTCTAAATTATTGGATTATGTTAGTGTGTCTTTCGTCGAAAATTTGTATTTTTAATCACAGAAAAATTACATTTAACATAAGATTAACAACTTGTAACAATTTTAGGTTATATGATTATGTTAGCGTTGTTGGTCAAAAATCGGGTTTTTAAATAAAAATTTTAATAAAAACATTTTCAAAAAGATTCACAAATTTCGACAAGTTTAGGTTACGTTGGCGTTTGACACCAAAAATTGGCAGTCAAAAACAAAAATTAATATAGTTTAAAAAAGATTTGCAATTTTTGAACAGTTTTAGGAACTATTATTGCTTTTCACAGGAAATCGGTTGTTTTAAACAAAAATCATTCGATTTTGAAGAACATTCATATTTGTAAACAATGTTCTTATATGCTATGTTAATGTTTTTGATCGATAATTAATAATTTTGGTTCAATTAAAAATTGACTGAATTATATATTTTGAACCTGAAGCCAAAATTAACATCCAGCATTATAAACAATTATTTTTATTTAGTGTCAATATAATGTCCCCACTGAGTATTAATATTTTTATTAAAAATTATTAGATATAAAAGAATATTTAAAATTCACAAGCTTGAGCAATTTTGGATTGTGTTGCTGTTTTTCGTGGAAAATTGAAATTTTTATCAAAACATCGCTAGATTTAAAAGAAGATTAATAATTTCTGAACCATCTTATGTTACTTCGGCGTTTCACATCGACATTTCTATTTTGATATAAAAATCATTCTAATTTGAACAAGAAATGGAATCTTTTTGCAATTTTTGATTATCTTAGGGTTTTTCGTCGAAAATTGGTATTTATAATCAAAAAATTTAGATGTAATAGAACAAAATAGTTAAATTTCCGACTGAAGATGATGAATTTTTAACAAAATAGTTGAATTTTCATTCTTATAAAAGGAGTCCAACTTTCAACCAAGCAGTTGAATTTCCAACAAAAAAAAATTCATTCTCAACAAAAAAATTTAACAGTTCATATTTCAACCAAAAAAATATTTAATTTTAAATCAATAGCAGTTTAATGCAACCAACACACATGAATTTTCAACGAAATCTGTGATAGTTGATATTTTAACAACAAAAATTTTAAGTTTAAATAAAAAACAGTTGAATTCTCAAACCAAAAATAAGATTTATTAACGAGTGAAATTTTTAATCAAGGTAGATTTTTTGGTCCTGAAAAAAAAATGTTAATGAAATTGTTAAACTTCCAAGCCAAAAAGGCGAATTCACTACAAAAAAGTTTAATTTTCAACCAAAATAATAGAAATTTTAACAAAACAATGAAATATTCAGTTCAAAAAATTAATTTTCAAATTAAAAAAAAATGATTTTCCCCCCCAATAAAATGAATTTTCAACCAAAGAGATGAATTTTCAACTAAAATTATGAATTACCAAATTCTAACGAAAAAATTAATTTAAAAAAAATAGTTCGACTAACTTGTTGAACTTCCAATCAAGAAGATTAATTTTCTACCAGAACAGACCAATTTTCACCAAAAATGAAATAGTTACATTTTCAGTCCAAAAAATTAATTAAAAAAAAAAATTTAACAAAATAGTTAAATTTACAAGCAAACCATTTTCAAATAAAATGAAGAATCTCCAACCAAAAACGATAAATTTTTAATGAGAAAACAAATTTTCAACCATATAGTTAAATTTTCAAAAAAAAAAATTAATTTTTCAAAGTAACTTTTTTGACAGTAAAAATATAATTTTCACGAAACATGCCTAAAAATCTGATTTTAGGGTCAAAAACTTGTTTCTTGGTGATTCTTCTTTCATGACGGTAAAAAATCACGACGCTACAATCGAAAATATTTTGAACTTTCTAATTTTTATAGCTTTAAAAATTTTTTTTTATTTATAATTATTTGAAATTTGACTGAGTTATCTATTTTTAGCTTATTTAACTTTAATTTCCAATAATATAATTAAATTTTTAACCAAATAGTTGAATTTTCAACCAAATGATCGAATTTTAAACAAAAAAGATTCATCTCCACGAAAAACAGTTGCATTTTCAACGAAATAATTGAATTTTTAGAAAACAAATTTTCAAGCAGAGAGATGAATTTTCAATACTACTTTTCCACCGAGCAATTCACGCCTACCCCGAAAGGGAAACGGCTTAATGATATAATAATAATAATAATAATAATAAAATGTTGTGCTCCTACCCCCAATTTTCGTAAGGCAATACGAGAAGAAGATTTTCTGACCATTTTTACCCCATACTGAAATATTTACTAGCGTAAAAATTTTGCATGGCTCACGTATGACAACAAACTTGGAGAAATCTGGCTGAAGCATATGTCACGGATGAATGGCAGCACGGTTAAAGCCGTGCTCTTGTCAGTCTCCCATGTTTAGGACAAGCCAAACGTGCAGCGGAACGTGCACCAGGTCATTTAGTACGTATTCTACGAGAACTTTTCAAAAATTTAAATGTTACTAACATCGAAAATAACTACCAGTGATGAGTCGACAATGCGGGAGCACCGGATCGCGCACCGAATGGTTTAGCACGTATTCCACGACAACTTTTTCAAAATTTGAATTATTTAAACAGCAAAAGAACTAACAATGGTGAGTCGACAGTCCAGGTGCTCCGGATAGCGCACCAGGTAGTTTAGCACGTGGTGCACGAGAAATTTTCATTTGAGCCGTTTTTGAGTATATTCTTATTTTCAAAAAATCGAAAAAGCACTGTTTTCCTCGAAAAAAAGCTAGACACGAAAAAAGATATAACGAGAAAATTTTTCCTTAGACGAATTCCTATAAAAAACTCCCGTTAACATTTTTAAACTCACTTCGGTATCTTGAAAGATATTATGTTTTTTATTTAAGTAAAAAAATTCGCTTTCCTCTGTTTTATACGAGATACCAGCTTTTCTACTTTGAATAATTATATCGAGTAGAAGAAATAAGAAAAAAAAGTATAGTGACATTGACTAAGTTTTTTCAAGAAAACGAAGTGGGATTACAAATCATAGAGGTGGTTTTTTTATAGAAAGTTATCCAAAGAATAATTGTTTTCTATTAACTTTTTTTCATATCTCGCTTCTTTTCTGAAAAACTGGGGTCATTCGATTTTTTGACTTGAAAAATGTTTTGTTTTCTTTAAAAAACGGCTGTGGCGAAGATTTTAATTTCTATCAAAAAATAGTTTTAACACGTCCACAAACACGAAATCAAGATTGTTTTGATTATAAACCAAATTTAAATTTAAAAAAAGTACTTGCAGATAAAGTTTTGAACGGCCTGTTCTGCGACCTGGAGCACCCAGATCGTCGATTCACTACTGGTAGCTATATAGGATGTTCGCACACTTTAAATTTGGATGAATTTTCAACTACAATTATTAATCTTCAAACAAAAATTTCACAAAGTGGTCCAACCTTCAACCAAGTAGTTCCATTTTCTATAAAAAAGAAAAGAAATTTCAAGTAAAACAGATTAATTTTTAAACCAAAAATATGAATTTTCAAAAAATAGTTGAATTTTCAACAAAAAGTTAATTTTTATTATCAAAATAGTTGAATTTTCAACCCAAGAATACGAATTATCAACAAAAAAGTCTTGAATCCTCAACCAAAGAAGGTTAATTTTCAACCAAACAGTTGCATTTTCACGCAAAGATGACATTTTTAGTAGAACAGATGAATTCTGGAACTGAAATAATGAATCTTCATCTGAAATAGTTAAATTTTTATTTAAAAAAAAAAAAAATGTCTACAAAAAAAAACGATTTTGCAACCAAAGGGATAAATTTTCAACTACAATTATTAATCTTCAAAAAAACATTCACAAACTGGTCCAACCTTCAACCTAGTAGTTCCATTTTCTATAAAAAAAATTTCTAGTAAAACAGGTGAATTTTTAAACCAAAAAGATAGATATAAAAAGAAAATAGTTGAATTTTCAACAAAAAATTCATTTTTATTATCAAAATAGTTGAACTTTCAACCCAAAAAGACGAATTATGAACAAAGAAGTTTTGAATCCTCAACCAAAGAAGGTTAATTTTCAACCAAACAGTCGCATTTTTACCCAAAGATGACATTTTTCAGATGAATTTTTAAACTAAAAAGAGAATTAAAAAAAAAATAGTTGAATTTTCAACAAAAATAGGTCAATTTTCAATTAAAGAGATTAATTCTGTGACTAAAATGATGAATCTTCAACTGAAATAGTTAAATTTTTAGTTAAAAAATAATAATTTTCTACGAAAAATAAAAACGAATTTTCAAATACAATTATTAATCTTCAAGAAAACATTCACAAAGTGGTCCAACCTTCAACCAAGTAGTTCGACTTTCAATCAAAAAAGATGAAATATCTAGTAAAACAGATGAATTTTTAAACAAAAAATACGAATTTTCAAAAAATAGTTGAATTTTCAACAAAAAGTTAATTTTTATTATCAAAATAATTGAATTGTCAATCCAAAAAGACGAATTATCAACAAAATAGTTTTGAATCCTCAACCAAAGAAAGTTAATTTTTAACCAAACAGTTGCATTTTTACCCAAAGATGACATTTTTCGTAAAACAGATGAATTTTTAAACTAAAAAGAGAAATTTAAAAAAAAAATAGATTGGCTAATATTCAATTTAAATTTACAAACATGGCATTAAGAACTATATTATAATCAATTTTAGTAGAATTCTACTGAAATGTAAGTAATTTTCGTAGAATTCAAACAGAATTTCAAAACGTAAAGTGAAATTTTATCAGCATATACTAGAATTAAATTTGAACAAAATGAATTTTCACTTTTAATTGCTAAAATTCAGCTTTAATTCGTTAATATTTAATTGGAATTTACTAGCATGGTATTTAGAACTATAGTATAATCAGTTTTAGTAGAATTCTACTAAAATTTAATGAATTTCGGTAGAATTCAAATAGAATTTCATATAGTTCAGTCGAATCTTACTAACACGTGCTAGAACTAAAATTGAATTCAATGAAATTCCACTTGAATTGCTAGAATTCAACTTTAATTAGCGAACATTCAATTTAAACTTACTACTATGGTATTTATGACTATATAATAATTAATTTCATTAGAATTATACTAAAATTTAATGAATTTTTCTAGAATTCAAACAGAATAAGTGTGATGAATTTTGGTAGAATTCTGATAAAATTTCACAAAGTCCAGCAAAATTTTACTAGCCCATACTAGGATGAATTTAAGTGGAATTTCATCAAATTCAGTAGAATTTCAATAGTACATACTAGAATGAAATTTAAAATAATTGAATTTCCACTTGAATTGCTAGAATTCAACATGAATTGGCGAAAATTCTATTTGAAATTACCAGCATGGCATGTATATCTATAATATAATCAATGTTAGTATAATTCTGCTAAAATGTGATGAATTTTGGTAGAATTCAGATAGAATTTCATAAAGTTCAGTAGACTATAATATTATTATCAATTTGAGTAGCATTCTTCTAAAATTTATTGAATGTTTATAGAATTTAAAGAGAATTCCATAAAATTCAGTAGAATTTTAATAGTACATACTAGAATGAAATTTCAATTTAATGAAATTCCACTTGAATTGCTAGAATTCATCACTACTTGGCTAATATTTAAATTGAATTTACTAGCATGGCATTTAGACCACTAATGTAATAAATTTTAGTAGAATTTTACTAAAAATTAATGAATTCTGGTAGAATTCGAAGAGAATTTCATAAAGTCCAGTAGAATTTTGATAGCACATACTAGAATGAAATTCGAACTTGATGAAGTTTCTCTTAAATTGCTAGAATTCAACTTTAATTGGCTAATATTTAATTTGAATTTACTAGCATGGCATTTAGACCACTAATGTAAAAGAAATACGGATTAGGTAATTTTGTACAAATTTTGGAGTGATGGGTCAGTTACAATTTCAAAGAAACTAGTTATTGTTGCCGTTACTTCATGAAAAAAGTGTAGCTAATTACTTTTTTAGTTATTTTTGTATTTTAGAAAGACCAGCATTATCAATCGCGCGCTGCGCGTGCGTGTGATTTGTAGCTTTGCGGGGGAAAATCAGTTTTTATTCAACAAGAAAATTCGGAATAACTATTTCTTTGTTTAAAGTTATCAAATACTTAAACCTAAGCTTAACTTTGATTCTTGGCATTTTATACTTCATGAGGAAGAGTGTAGAACATTTTAAAGATTTTTTTAATAATAGAGGACTTACGCAAATCTTAGGAATAATTCAAGTCATTTTAAAGTTCGGAAGAAATTAAAATTTTTAAAATGAATTTTCGGAAATCCTTTCAAGTTTCAAACAATTTTTAATATCTTCGAAGCTTTTAAGATTCCTAATTATCTTTTAAACTGACTTGGATTTTTCCTAAATTAAAAAAAAAATCGTTCAAAATTATCCCAGAAATTTTAAGAAAAGTTTCCTATTCTCTTGAAACCAATCATCATTGTCAAAAATCTTTTACAATAATACGAATTTCTCCTAAAATATTTTAAAAATTGCCCTAATACCTTATGGATTCTTTTGTGATGATTTTGGAAACATTTTTTAATATTTTTAAATATTCTTTTATGTAAAGGTAATTTTCCGAAACAAAAAATCATAAAAAATTTTTCAGGGAATCTTCAGACCACTTTTTTATGATTGAAACCTTTCAAGAACCATAAAAAGCGTCAACTCACTATTTTGAAAACTTCAAACATCTACATTTGGATTTACATTTCTTGAAATCCCGTCAAGATTTAAATTATTTTTGAATCTTTTCAAAACTTTCAAAAGTGGTAATTATCTTTTGGAATATTTTTAAGTTTTCCTCAAATTTTACAAAATCCTGCAAAATTGAAAAAATTGACTTAAAAACTTCCAAATTCTTTTTATACATGTTTTAAAATCTTCAGAACTGACAATTATTATACTGAGGTTGTCCTTATTTTTTAAACTTCGAAGGCACTTACTAGTATTGCGAAATTTTGAGTAACGTTTTACGTTAGGCTGACGTAAAAGTCCATAATGGTTTCGTGCGGATTAATTACGTTTCCTCACCAGATTTTCCCACTAAACGTGAACAATTTATAGACAAAAAAATTTATTATATTGAATAATGAAAGTTATTTAACTTTCAACCAAAAAATGACTTTTCTACCAAAAGATGAATTTTCAATCCAAAAGGACGAATTTTCTATAAAAAAGGCAAATTTTCAACAAAACAATGTCATTTTTTACCCAAAAAGATGATTTTTTAACAAAATACTTGCATTTTTAAGAAAATAGTTCAATTTTCAACCAAAAAAGGTTAAGTCCGAACCAAAATCATGAACTTTTCAATTTATAAAAATTAACTTTCAACCAAAAAATGACTTTTCTACCAAAAGATGAATTTTCAATCCAAAAGGACGAATTTTCTATAAAAAATACGAATTTTCAACAAAACAGTGTCATTTTTTACCCAAAAAAGATGATTTTTTAACAAAATACTTGAATTTTTAAGAAAATAGTTCAATTTTAAACCAAAAAAGGTTAAGTCCGAACCAAAAATATAATCGTAGACTTTTCAATTAAAAAAAGTAACTTTTAACCAAAACTTTTCTACCAAAAGATGAATTTTCTATCCAAAAAGATGAATGTTCAGCAAAACAGTTTCATTTTGTACAAAAAAATTACTTTTTAACAAAATAGTTGAATTTTTAACAAAATAATGATTTTTTTTACCATATAGTAGAATTATTAACGAAAAGAGATAAATTCTAAACCAAAAATATATTCGTAAACTTTTCAATTTAAAGAAATTAACTTTCAACCAAAAAATGACTTTTCTGCTAAAAGATGAATTTTCAATCCAAAAGGACGAATTTTCTATAAAAAAATATGAATTTTCAACAAAATAGTGTGATTTTCAACCCAAAGAGATAATTTTTTCACAAAATACTTGAATTTTCAAGAAAATAGTTCAATTTTCATGAACAAAATAATGAAATTATTAACCAAATAGTAGAATTTGTAACAAAAAATATGAATTCTAAACCAAAAATATAATCGTAAACCTTTCAATTTAAAAAAAGTAACTTTCAACCAAAACTTTTCTACCAAAAGTTGAATTTTCTATCCAAAAAGACGAATGTTCAACAAAACAGTTTCATTTTCGACAAAAAAATTACTTTTTAACAAAATAATGATTTTTTTTTACCAAATAGTAGAATTATTAACGGAAAGAGATAAATTCTAAACCAAAAATATAAAAGTAGATTTTTCAATTTAAAAAAATTAACTTTCAACCAAAAAATGACTTTTCTACGAAAAGATGAATTTTCAATCCAAAAGGACGAATTTTCTATAAAAAAAGACGAATTTTCAACAAAACAGTGTCATTTTTACGCACAGTACTGATCCCTGAGACCGGAGATTTGTTCACTGGCATCCTCAAAGCGAGGATATTAACATCTATCGAGCCGGTATGGAGTGCAATAGTTGAACAACGTGTATGCAAGAGAGTGCTTGCAGGTTGCAGGGAGAATCTGTTAATAGATAGGTTTAATACCCAGGACTGAATCAGGTATCGACGCAATTTTTCCATGGTTTAGACTGACTGCTGTAAGACATTAGATAACACGAACCATGAACTACTTATTAAGCTCCTCGAGTGCCTGGAGGTGCATCCCAAAATACTGAGATGCATGAAAGAGCTTATGTTCTTGTGTCGGACAGGATTTGTCATAACACTAGACAAAAGACAAGTGACTACCAGCTATATCACAAATAAGAGGGAGGCCTACCAAGGAGACTCTCTAAGTCCGATACTTTTCTGCATGTCCCCCTCACATCTATCTATTGTGCTCTGAGGCAAAAGCTCTGGATACCTATGTTGCCCGCCAAACAGAAGATAATAAAAGGTCAACCACCTTTTATACATGGACGAGCTTAAACTCTTTGCTTCATCCGAAGAGGACCTTAACATCATTTAGGCGGCGGTAAATCGGTACTTTAAGCGATTGGCGATCAATATGCTGGCCGTTCACATACTACTCTGAACGTTTGGTGCAGTAAAGTGGAATGTCGATTATTTAAAGCAACTTGATCGGAGCACACGCATGTTGATAACAATTTATCAGTCATCATCCTAGAACTTCCGTACCTCGTACACACCTCCCTCGAAATAAAAGGGGTAGAGGCTTGCTGAGCTTGTAGCGCCGCAGAGGAGCTTGGTGTCCCATTTGGTTCCAGCGACAGTACACATGGTCGTGTACAGGAAGCAGAGCATTCTTCTACTAAGAGAACATACTGACAAGCCCTTTTTGATCAATTCTACGACATTATACGTGGAGAAGAGCTATCGATGGGTCTGTCCAATATGTCTTTTCAAGTCTCCTGGATTGAGGGCGGAGACTAAGGGATTCCTTCTTGCCTGTCAAGACGGCGTTATAGACACATTATTTTACCGCAAGCGCATAATTAATGTACCTGTAGACCATACAAACTGCCGAGCTTAGGCACTCTCATGGTGTTGATCTATAAGCCGCCTTGTCATACAACCAGGGAGAACTGGAGTCCATTTTAGAGAATGATCAGTATAAGATCTTCTGGAATTTCTCATTCTCCACCACGGAACGTATCAGTGCTGCAAAGCCTGGTATCAGGAAGGCTTCCCGCTTTGAGTACCTTATCTTTCCGTATCACTTCAGCCTTTGCTACGAGAGAAGTTGACCTGGAGGTAAGTGACCTTGAGAATTTCAATGGAAGGGTGAAAAAACAGTGAAAAAAAGACATTATTTTTGCGTACCGGCTTCCGAGAAATACTTGGATTCAATCTTAAATAGCTAGAATCAATAAAGAAACTATCCAGTAGAGTTGCACACTAGCTTAGCAATTGTTGAAAAATTGATTGAATTTTTTATAAAAAAATAGGTGAGTGGAAATGGATTCATGAGATTGGCAGTGATTCGTCAATTGATTCGCACTAAATATGAATCATTTATAGACAGAAATCGTTTTTGAACTGAATCCATGAAAGAAAATGAATAACTTGTTATTTTGTAAACAAATTTGATAGACAATTGGCCATATCAGATGTTTATGATAAAATAAATCAAGTTTCTTCGACTAAATTCGACAAAAATGATAAATAAACGTCACTCACTTATCAGATTTAGTCATTCCATAATAAATAATCGATTCTTGTTTAAACAGGTTTAATTAACAAATACACTCTTCGGCTATTTTCAGTTGTAGAAATTCGGTTTTTGCAACGTAATGAAGTGTAAATGACTAATTTTTAAGCCTTTAGGGCGTTTGCATGACAATCAAGAATTTCAATTGTTATCAATAATTATATGAACAAAATTTTATCAATGCCTAAACAAAATTCCTAAGATGTCAATTTTAATTGTTAACCTAGAGGTAAGAAAATTAGTCATTTGCACATCATTACGTTGTAAAAAC
The DNA here is from genome assembly GCA_011634705.1 of Andricus grossulariae. Taxonomy (NCBI): domain Eukaryota; kingdom Metazoa; phylum Arthropoda; class Insecta; order Hymenoptera; family Cynipidae; genus Andricus; species Andricus grossulariae. The sequence continues at coordinate 196,336,180 of JAABKJ010075445.1, read as the reverse complement.
CAAATTCCTACCTCTGAAAATAGCCAAACAGTGCATTTGTTATTTAATTATGTTTCAAGTATTATCAATTGATGTCGATCGATAGCAAAAAGTGATTGGTAAATAATAAGCTGATAAAAATATCATAGAAACGCAATTTCATCTCCAAAATTGCCTGAGACAATAAAAATTTGTTTATATAATTGTTGTTAGCGATCAAAATTCTTTATTGATATGTAAAATCCCTACAGGTTTGGAAGCTAGTCATTCATACTTGATTACGTTGAAAGAATCAAGTTTCTACATCTAAAAATAGCCAAACAGTGAATTTGTTAATTAAATTCGTTTAAACAAGCATCAATTGTTAACGAATGACTGAATCTGATAAAAGAGTGACATTTATTTATAACTTTTGTCGGATTCAGTAAAAAAAACTTGATTTATTTCATCGTAAATACCTGATATGGCCAATTGATCGTCCAATTTCAGTTTAGAAAATTAATTTTCAGAAAAAAACGAATTTCCAACCAGTTGGATTCAATGAAAAATACAAATTTTTCACAAAAAGTTAAAACCTTAACCAAAAAGATGAATTTTCAACAAGCAAGATTACTTTTCTACAAAAAATGAATTTTTAACAAAATACATGAATTTTCTACCAAATAGTTTAATTTCAAACATATGGAAAATAAATTTTCAACCCAAAATGGAATAGGTACATTTTCAGGTGAAAAAAATAATTTTAAACCAAAAAAATGAAATTTTCCACGAACGAGTTGAATTTGTAACCAAACAGGTAAATCTTAAGAAACAATTAATTCATAATAAGGTAGTTTAATTTTAAACAAAATAGTTGTTTCCAACACCAAGATATGATTTTTCAAGAAAAAATTAATTTCTTATCAAAATGGAAACGAACTTTTAAAAAAATAACTAAATTTTGAACCAAATAGATGAATCTTCAACCAAAAAAAATGATTTTTTAATAACGTAGTTCAACTTTACATCAAGAATTTGAATTTGCAACAAAAAATATGAATTTTTCAACAGAAAAGGTTCATTTGTACCAAGTATTTACATTTTCAAATAAATAATGTAATTTTTAACCAAATAGTTGATTTTTTTGCTAAAACAGTTTAATTTTTAACAAGGCAGTACATTTTTAAGCTAATAATATAATTTCATATAAAATTGTGTAATTTTCCAGCTAAAAAGATGAATGTTCTAGAAAAAAATTAAATTTTCCGCAATAGTTATGCATTTCTAACTAAAAAAATCAATATTATACAAATAAAAATAAATTTTCAAGGAAATAGTTGAACCAATTAGTTGATTTCGCAAGCAAAAAAAATCAGCTCTATCAAAAAAGATTGATTTTCACCAAGAAGGATAAGATCCTAAATCAAAAATAAAACAAACTTTAAGAATATAGTTCAACCAAGTGCTTGATTTTTTAACCAAAAAGATTAATTTTTAACCAAGAAGATTAATATTTCAATTTTTAGTTTATAAAATTAATTTCAAATCAAAACTCAAACGATTATTAAACAAACTAGTTGAATTTCTAGTCAAAAAGATGAAACTTCAAGCTAAAAACAAATCTTCAACAAAGCACTTGTACTTCACTAAATGCAATTAGTAAATTAAAAAAAGTTACTTATTATTGAAAAATGTCAAAGAAGGAAAAATTATTATTTTCCTGACAAAACGGATAATAAATTTTCATTAAATTCCTCAATGATTTCAAGAGCTTTGTTTTGTAATCTTAAGATTTTCGGAACTGACCAAGAAGAAGTAAATAGTGCGGTGTCGTCTGCATACAATTCAATTGTAACTTTGAGACCCTAGTAGAAGTCGTTAACGTAGATAATAAAGAATGCCGGTCTGAGAATTTTCTGTTGGAGTGATAAGAATGTAAAAAATGGATGAGTCCTTCGGGAAATTGTAAATTATTAGTTTTCTGAGCATTACTATATGCCAGACACTATCAAATGTTTTTCCTTCATCGAGGAATACAGCTCCAGTATGTTTTCTTCGATTGAAATTTAGGCTGATGGCTTCGGTGAGCTTAAGCATCATGTGCTGCGTAGAGTGACCTTTTCTAAAACCTTATTGTTGCGGTTTGAGGATGCTGTTTTCCTTAAGGTGACAGTCTACGCGAGTGTTTATTTGAAAAAACTTCAGAAAACTTGGGAGTTCTCTGAGCGCGGACGTTGGAGAAGCTCAGAGCCACAAGAGGCATCCTACACGAAGGCGGCAGTGGTGGAAATCCCCGTTAGGTATAGGGAATCAGTCCGTACTAACAAGTCACAAATTTACTATTGAAATAATGCTTTACCTATCATTATATTTATTCGTCTCATTCTTCTAGATCAATGCATAGTAATAGAAGCCTGCTCGATCTGATTACAGTTTTAAAAACACTCGAAATTTATAAAGCCGAAACGGTCAAGTCCGGTCGGGTGGTATCTTAGTGCGGCCGCATGGTAAAGTGTCATTGTATTTTTCTGTGAGATCTCATGCATAGTGCCTTAGTTTGAAAAAAATGTTATTCATTGGAAAATACAGTGTTTTTAAACAACTACTGATAAATTTATGGAGCGAGGTGCATGAGACACATTCAAAGGAATCCAATAAGACGTATTTCGAGGATGTACTAAAACATTTAGAACCAGAGTAGTACCTTTTCTTTTTAGGTGAGGAAAACGGCGTGGTTGCCTTTTTTTTAAGGATTCTTTATTTGAAAGTTTCCTTCGCAGGAGTTTTACTTGACAGGAGTCATATTTGCGCCATTGAAACTAGTTTGAACAAACAAAGGCTCTGATATGTGCCAAGGAAAACTTCTAATCGTTGTCCGTCAGACACGACAAAGTATAATGAGTGATAAATGAAGTTTCACCCTGATTCCAATAGAAAAATTTTGATCGTTGACCGCAAGAGAAGACAGAGAAGTTTAGGTAAAAATGAGAAGACATCTGCCAGGTATAACTGGCCAAAAGACGAATGCATCAAATCAGCAACTAGATATGCTGGGCAAGGCAGTACGAGTACCGCTTTCAGTGTGTGACTCACTACATTACATCTGGTAGGTCTTTCATTGCCAAGGTTTGACAGTTTGCGCGCAAACTGCGGATGTGTCATCACACACTCAAATAGTCAAACCTACTGTTCATCAGGCAGCATATTATTGGAACAAAATGAGTACTATCTAACGCTAGGAGAAGTCTAGAACGGAAAGAGAGTGGGTCAGAGAAAATCGACAGTTTTTGTCTGACCCATCTCGACCCTTCCAAGACCCTCCAGTTACTGTCGTCCACCCATCCACACCAGGAGAGGTCAAGGCATTCTGGAGAGAAGTCCACGAAATCCAGCATCCACTGAAAGGATACTCAAAGAATGTAAATAGCTTTGAGGAGCTTTGCAGTGCCCTCATAACATCTGCGGAGGAATGCCCACCTATCACTACTGAGGTGAAATACGTATTCAGAGGCATAAAAAACTATTCCGCTCCGAGACTGGAAGTTCCCTCCAACCCACCAGCAGTTGGCCCGCATTTTCACCTCATATCTAAAGTCGAAAGAGCATATTCCGGAGTGGCTCGTGGAACGGTGCACAGTGCTCCTGCCAAATACGGGCAACTTAGCTGAACCTACAAATTATAAGACAACAACTTGTCTGTACACATTGTGTAAGATATTCACAGCTATCCTAAATGATATGATTATTTGGACAATTATACCTGTGTGGCGAGAGATGTAGGAACAGCGACCATGGTTCCATGGTCGAAGGACGAGCTCAGATCCCTCGATATCGGGTCTCAACAGGTTATGCACATGAACAAAAGCATGCACCTTAAATTATGTGTTCCGCGACTTTACATCTCACACCCTCAAGGTGGTCGCGGAATACTGAATCTTAAATGTCTTCGCAACAGGATAATTTTGGGTACAGCACATATAGTCGCAAACGGACAAGACCCTCTTTTCAAGATGGTAAGGAAACGCAAAGAAGTGGGCAAAGGGGCGCTTCTGTACAAAGCAGCGGAGGAGGCTGCTGAAGCACTCGGCCTTAACTTCAATGCTAGGGTTGAGCAAAATGCATTAAATCTCATCCAATTCGAGTATTCATTCCTGAAGGTTTGGATTAGGAAAGGCCTGGATTAAGAAAGCTTAGGAGAGAAACTTCCGCGATTAAAGTGGGGCACAAAGGATTTAATTTTGGCATGTCAAGACGGTGTAATTTCCACTCAACCACTTTTTAAAGATTAAACTATTTTGTTAAAAATTTACCTATTTTGTTAAAAATTAAACCATTTTGTTTAAAAATTTACCGCTTTTGTTAAAAATTCAATAGTTTTGTTGAATATTTTTTATTTTTGGTCGATAATTTGTCCTTTTGGATTAAAAAGTCAGCATTTTATGATGAAAATTCAACTATTTTTTTTTAGGATTGAACTATTTCATTAAAAAATGAAATATTTTGTTAAAAATTTAACCATTTTGGTAAAATTTGAATCTATTGTTAAAAATTTAACTATTTCGTTAAAACTTCAACTGTTTTGTTGAACATTTTTTGTTTGAGTAGATGATTTGTACTTTTAAATTGAAAATTCATCTCTTTAGGAGGAAAATTCAACTATTTTTTCTTCAAGATTTGACTATTTCGTTCAAAATTAACTATTTTTTCCAAAATGTAACTATTTTGTTTGAAAATTTACTTATTTTCTCAAAAATTCAAGTGTTTTGGTAAACGTTTTTTGAGTTTAAGTCAATAATTTGTCCTTTTGGATTGAAAATTTATCTTTTTAGGAGAAAAATTTCAACTACTTTTTTAAAGATTCAACTGTTTTAATAAAAATTGACTATTTTGTCGAAAATTGAATCATTTTGTTAAAAAGTTCACTTTTTTGTTGAAAATGTAACTATTTTGTTTAAAAATTTACATATTTTGGTTAGAATTCCACTGTTTTGTTGAACATTTTTTTGTTTGGGTAAATAATTTGTCCTTCTGGATTGAAAATTCATCTTTTTAGGAGGAAAATTCAACTATTGTTTTTAAGATTGAACTATGTTATTAAAAAATGAAATGTTTTGTTAAAAATTTAACTGTTTCGTTAAAAATTCAACTCTATTGTTAAAAATTTACCTATTTCGTTGGAAATTCAACTGTTTTGTTGAACATTTTTTTGTGTGGTAGATAATTTGTTCTTTTAATTTAAAAATTCATCTTTTTAGGAGGAAAATTCAACTATATTTTTTTAAAGATTTAACTATTTTATTAAAAAATGAAATATTTTGTTAGAAACTTCACTATTTCGTTAACAATTTTAATATTTTGTTAAAAATTCAACTGTTTTGTTCAACATTTTTTGTTCGGGTAAATGATTTGTACTTTTGGATTGAAAATTCATCTTTTAAGGAGGAAAATTTAACCACTTTTTAAAGATTAAACTATTTTGTTAAAAATTTACCTATTTTGTTAAAAATTAAACCATTTTGTTTAAAAAGGATAGAAGAGAAGTGAAAGTAAAAGAAAGAAAAAAATTTAAATGAGATGTAGAGATGTAGAAGAGATGTGAAAGAGAGACTGAAGATAGAGAAAGGTCGCGAGAGAATGTGGTCATGATTTTAAAGGAGGAAGGATTAGGTTAGGAGTGGATTAAGGAATTGCAGGGGGTGAGGGACGAATTAAAGAATCAATGTAAAAATGTTAATGTTGAGGTAAAAGAGAAGTGAAAGAAAAAGGAAGAGAGATTGAAGAGATATGTAGAGATATAGAAGGGATATAGAAGAGAGATTTTAGGGAAGGAAGGATTGGTCAAGCAGTGGATTAAAGAATCGGAGGGGCTTAGAAGAACTAATGAAGTAATAAAGGTCAAAAATGGAAAGGTTAATGTTAAAGAGAAGTGAAAGAAAAAGAAAGAAATATTGAAACGAGATGTAGATATTTAGAAGAGATGTGGAAGAGAGATTGAAGATGAAGAAAGGTCGCAAGAGAATGTGGTTATGATTTTAGAGAAGAAAGAATTAGCTTAGGAGTGGATTATGGAATGGAAGGGAATTAGAGAAACGAATGAGTGTGAAAAATGGTAAGGATGAGGTAGAAGAGAAGTGAAAGAAAAAGGAAGAGAGATTCTATAAAGTTGCAGAGATGTAGAAGAGAGACTCAAGATAAAGGAAGCTGGCAAGATAATGTGGTAAAGATTTTAGGGAAGGAAGGATTGGGTGAGGAGTGGACAAAAGAATCGAAAAGGGTAAGAGGAACGAATGAAATAATAAATGTCAAAAATGGAAAGGTCGTTGTTGAAGAGAACTGAAAGAAAAAATGAAAAATTGAAAAGAGATGTAGAGATGTAGAAGAGATGTGAAAGAGAGATTGAAGATAAAGAAAGGTCGCAAGAGAATGTGGTTATGATTTGAGAGAAGGAAGAATTAGAATAGAAGTGGATTAAGGAATTGAAAGGAGTTAGAGGAACGAATTAAAGAATCAATGTGAAAAATGGTAATGTTAAAGTAAAAGAGAAGTGAATGGAAAAGGAGGAGAGATTGAAAAAATATGTAGAGATATAAAAGAGATATAAAAGAGAGACTGAAAATAAAGGAAGCTAGCAAGATAATATGGTGAAGATTTTAAGGAAAGGAAGGATTGGGTGAGGAGCCGATTCAAGAATGGAAGCTGGCTAGATGAAAGAATGAATGTCTGAATGTGAAAAATGGAAAGCTGGAGGTAAAGGAGAAGTGAAAGAAAAAGAAAGAAAGATTGAAACTGAGATGCATAGAGAGATTAATGCCCCTTTGGAAAACAAGATTTACTATCTCATCTGGACATTACCTTAACACAACAAACAACGTCACTTCCTAGAGGGGCCTTTTTCAGGATGATACCATGAGCCCTCTGCTTTTTTGTGTCACACTTCTGCCTCTATCTATCGCATTAAATCTTTCAAAATTACAAAATTTCATACTTAAAGCCTTGATAGTCAGTTTTCAATAAATTAATTTTTAATTTAAAAAATCAATATTGTTTGATGTCAATTCAAGTCATTTTTCAATTTTGCAAATTTTTAGAATATCAAATTGAAAGACATGATACTTGCATAATTTTCGGTTCAAATAATTTGTAATATTGATCATTTTAAACTTGACTTGGAGAGAAAAACAATTTCTAAATAAAAGGCGTTAAGTTGTTTTAAGCTTTCATTTAGAAAGGCAGTGGACGCTCTGACAGCATATTAACACATAAAATTATTGTATATTTTTTCATTTAATACGCTTTCAAATCGAGATAATTAAATATTGCATATTGTTTAAAATATGTTTTTAATTTTCAGAAGAAATATAAAAAACTATTATGATGCACATTTTAAGGAAATTTAAAAAATTTGTCATGATTATCCCATTCATAGTTCTTTTCCATTTTGTTTTTTCAAGCACAAACCTGTTTCAATTCAGACGAATTTTTTATTCTGATCTCAGAATTTGACTATGGCAGGGGAAAAATAATATTTTTTGAGTAAAACTGAACTATTTCGACTGTTTTTCGAATATCTTCTTAAAGACTCTTAAATATCATGCAATATTCCACGCACATGATAACGATTCATGCAAACAATAAAAATGGTATGTACCTTATGCCGCGACCCTTTCAACTATTCACGATGAAGTGGGAAAAACTAGATAATGGTTTTTTTATATAAGCCGGCAAAAGCGCCAATTATTCCTTTCGCAATCTGTTTCAATTTACAAGAAATTCTTCAAGAGATTGGACCCACTATTTTGCGCAGATGAACACCACCATTCTCACTCTGCTGATTACCACAGTATTTTTCATTCACTCTGTTGGTGAGTAGGGTACACCAGATGAGTAAATAATTAATTTAAAATTCGTAATTAATTTTTGGCAGTAGCCTCCAAAGGTGATCCTATATCTACTAGCGATCCCGGGCCAATAGGTCGGATCTACTCAGCTTTGACCCAGAATTGTCAAAAAGGATCCCCATCATTTATCTGATTCGAAGTGCTTATTGCAAAAAAATGTCCTCAGATTCTTATCGGAATTCTTCATAAGCATTTAAAAAAATATATTTTTAAGGAAATGAAGACCGTGATTGTTCTTCTATTCTTCATCTTGGTGGTCTACACTAATCGTATAGGTAAATGTATTAAGATCAATAATATACATTCAAATGAAAATTGTTGGATAAAGAATCTAACTGCTCAAATGATTACGATATTTCTTTTTTTTTTTGGTTAGTAATTAATACTCTCTGGTTTATAGTATTATTTTTAAATATTCTGAATACATTTGAATTCCTTTCAATTCAGAGAATTCAAGAAATTGAGGTAATTTCAAGAACTTCAGAAAATCAGACAATTCAAGGAATTCGAAGAATTAAGTGCATTCTAGGAATTCAGGGGATTAAAGGAATTCAGAGAATTCAAGACATTCAGGGAATTCAGGGCATTCAAGGAATTCAGAGAATTCAAGGAATTCAGAGAACACAAGGAATTCAGGGAATTTGAGGAACGTACGGAATTCAAGTAATTCAGGGCATTCAAGAAATTCAGGGAATTCAAGAAATTGAGGGAATTTAAGTAATTCAAGAAATTAGGGGAATTCATGAAATTGAGGGTATTCAAGGAATGGAGGGAATTCAAGGAATTCAGAAAATTCATGGAATTTAGCGGACTCAAGGAATTCACGAAATTTAAGGAATTTAGAGGATACAGATAATTCAGGAAATTCCAGGAATTTAGGAATTTTGAGAAATTCAGGGCATTTTAGATATTCGGGGGATTCCAGGAATTCAGAAAATTCAAAGAATTCAAGGAATCAAAGCAATTCATAGGATCCAAGGAAATCAGCAAATTCAAGAAATTTCGGGGGTTCAGGTTATTCAGAGAATTCAAGGAATTAAGAGGATTTATGGAATTCACAAAATTTAAGGAGTCAGGGAATTTTCAGGAATCTAAGAAATTAAGGGAATTCAGGGAGTTCAGGAAATTCAAGGAATAGAGGTAATTCAAGGCATTAAGGAAATTCTAGGCATTTATGGGATTGAATAAAATCAGGTAATTCAATCAATTAAAGACATTTACAGAATACAAGAATATTAGGGAATATTAAGTATTTAAATAATTTGGGGAATTCGGGTTATCTGAAGAATTCAGAAATTTAGGACATTGAAGGAATTTGGGAAATTAAAGGAATCTAGGAAATTAAAGGAATTTAGAGAATTCAGGGAATACAGAGAATTTAGAGAACTTAGAGAATTAGAAAACACATACTCATAATTCACTCGAAAGATAACCAACTTGAAAACATTTTATGACTACATTGTACTATTTTCAACTAAGTATGCATTATTTTTACCAGTTATATCTGGATTCGAAAATCTAGTATAATGGAGTACATTTCTTTCTAGAAATATTCTAAGCAAATTACAATTTGGACACATCTCCCTAAAATTTTTGAAATAAAATTTCATAAACTTGTGTTATTTTTGAAACCTTGAGTCGGAAAGATGTACAGAATTTTGAAATAGCAATTTTTAAAATTATTAAAGTCACGACTTCGGTAGGAATTGAGAATTCAGGGTGTCTAGCGATTCTTAGGAACAATATTCAAGGTCTTTCCCAGATTTTCAAGGTTCTCTTTTTGTTAGATCAAATAATTAAATAATTATTTTCATTACATGTAAAAAAGTGAGCGATTTCATTTATGTAATACCTACACATTTTGATGTGGAACCATGAATAAACAAATTATTAATTTTTTGCGAAGACTAGCCTTCAAATCTAACCGAAAAAAAAAATAAAAAACCTATATTTCACATGGCGTAATATGGATTTAATGAAATTTACTTTACTAATCAGAGTATGTCGTGTCCAATAAACTTGTCAATTGAAGTAGGACGAGAATATGAAAAAAAAAAAACACAATGAAATGTGAGAAATGAAAAATTAAATGAGTAATGTAAAACGTGAAATTATGTGCATAATCGGCCAACTGTGCTGTTGTATCTTATTCAATACACATTTTGATGTTAAACCATAAATAAACAAATTATTAATTTTTTGCGAAGAGAGGTCTTCGAATCTAGCCAAACGAAAAATAAAAAACCTGTATTGGACATAGCGTAATATGGATTTATTAAAATTTACTTTACTAATCAGAACGGGCTGTGTTCAATAAACTTGCAAACTGAAGTAGGACGTGAACTTGATTCAAGGAGATTTCCAGGTTTTCAATTGTAAAAAAAAATTAGAGAAAAATTCCAGTTTTTGTAGGTCGCTAAAGACTCTGGAATTTTTGAAATAAAAATTTAGAAATTTTTGATGCTTTCAAAACAAACCTAAAACTTAAATATGTTCCTTTTCATAGAAATCAAATTTAATGAGTCTCAATCAGGCTTTTGAATCAGCAAAAGTGAGTGTACGTACATCAATAGTGAAAATAGCCAGAATTTTATCTTCGACAATCTGCAATTCGAGTTTCTAAAATTGGTTCCGTTACGCTATATCGCATTATATCAATAATAAGATGCTCTTCGTTTTTGCACGGAATTTTCTAGATGAGATAGTAACACTGGTATGCCAAACAGGAATCAATCTCTCTACACATCTCACTGTGTATGAATAAACCTTTAGGATTTCCAACGGACAGATGCTATGTCTATGAAAAGTTAAATCGAATGCTGATGAAATGCTGCCTTTCGAAAGAAGCACCTGGAAATTATCAGGTTCTCGCAGCAGGTTGCTACATATTTTTGCAAGCCAGGTTATTTTTAAATCTCTCTTCACTCATGTCCAATTTTTGATCTTTTGTTTCATTTAGGATATTGTATGAATGACACTGAATTAGTAATCGTAGATCTTTTAGAAATGTAACCATGCTGTTCTGGGCAAAGTTGTGGTGTTACAATTTTAGTAATTTTTTGAGCTGATCATTTTTCGAAAACCTTTGAAAAGATACACAGTACAGATATAGACCGATAGTTAGTAACTCCTTACTTGAGACAATTGCAGAAAATTGGACATACTTTGGTTATTTTCAAAATTCTTGGAAACTGGATAGTTATTAACGATAGGTTAAAAATGAACATTAAGGGTTTCACAAAAGCGAGAGAAAATTTTCGAATGAAAAAACTCGTTAATTGATATGTTTCAGCCATTTGTTCATTAGCCTGAATATTCAATACATGGATATCCGCCCCTTTATTTGATTCTACTTTTACTTCAAAATTCCTAACATGTTAGGATTGGTCGATCGGTTTGGTACTTTTAGATGATCCCACTTTAGTATAAATGCATTTGAAAATTCAGCAAAGGCATGGACACATTTCTCATGGCAGTTAGCTCCCTGTTATTATACTGTGAAAAATCCGGTATTCTAGTCTCGCCCTTGAGTTTGTACATGACATTCCATATTTGAGATGGGTCTTCTTATAATACTAGTTTAGTTTTTCCAAACTTGTTTAAATTACCTCTAGAAATTAGTCTCTTGAGTACTAGCAGAGATATCTGCATTGATTGTGAATACATATTGATTTTCGAATGGACCTGCCTTAATTCAATGTGAAGATCTCTCGTGTTTCGCTAGTACACAAGTATTATGATGCCTTCTTATCCTTTGGAGTTTTCGAGACGATGATGGAAATGCCGTTTCTGTATCCGATTCGAATGTGTTTTCTTCCGCTTTCTTTCTGTCGTTTAGAGTCGCTACCAACCTTGGCATCTACGCTTTTTGCATTGGAGTAAAATCTGAAGCTAGTCAAATGTTGTTGGGATTCTTCAGTTCCAGACGATGCCTATTACCTTAAGCCCCTTACGATGTAACCCTCAAAACTCAAAGTTGGCCTTCTACGAAAAGTTTACTAGCGGAAAAACCCGGCGGCTGCAATTTCGCCTGCCCTTAGCAGAGGATGTCATCTATCGACCCCACTAACTAATGTTCAATTCTAATTGGTAAATCCTACTACGTCTGTACTTCGACTTGCACCTCAATGTAGCTTCAACCTTAAGATCTCTGTCAGATCTTAGCGAACCGCCGGTATCTTCACCTCGTCTTTTCAATTCTGTTCACAAACTCAAGTCTACTCATATTTATCAGTTTCCTACAGTCTTGTCAACAGTTTATGTCGTGTTCTTCAAAATAAATGTGAATTAACAATTTGAAGAACTTAGTTGATTACATTTCTGAAACCTCACCTATGTGCAGCGTAAAACTATTCTCTTGACAAGCATAAATAATTACAAGTAAAAAAAACACAAAAATTCACAATAAAACCTTTTTTGGTCACTTGCAAGCCGAATTTAATCTACCGGTGTATTACTTCGGGACGGCAGTTATAAATTTACAAAGTTACAAATTTACAAAGTTACAAATTCACAAAGTGACAAAATTACAAATTAACAAAGTTACAAATTTACAAAGTGACAAAGTTACAAACATCGAGTAGTGACAGTGCGAAGTTAATACAGGTCAGATAAACAAAGGTATCTGACATTTTTCAATACCAAGGTGAATTAAGAACAATTAGTGACATCAGTCAACGAGCGAATTCAACAAGCAATCCACGAAGGCTTTGAAGTTCCATCAACGTTGATGGTGCAGCAAAAAGGGCTCAGGAGAACCAGATGTCCGATCATCTTTTACATGAACAACATTCATCGAGCAACAAATACAAGTACATTATCTCCAGTTCACATTGCGACGTATCTGACAAGATCCAAGTGAGTGGTTCCGATATACCAATTCCATTCATCATTTTCTTTCCATTTCTCGAATCGCTTCAATGACATTCACATAGGAACTTTTAATTTTACAGAAATGTCGTCAGACGAACTTAAAACTTTGAGGAAAGAACACGGAAGTTGTAAAGAGTCAGTTAACACATTTAGAAAAACTTTTGAATACAATTAACGACGGAACAGATATCGAAACTCTTGATTTAGAATCACGGTTAAAAGAGAAAATTTTTTCTCTTTCTGAAAAGTTTCAAAATACTCAAAATGTGATAGAAATGTTAACCGACGCCGGGTCGTCAGAGGAGACCTTTTTTGTTAAGAATTAAGCTGTCTTCTAAAAATTCAATTATTTCGTTGAAAATGCAACTGTTTTTGGTTGAGAATAATCTTTTTTGTTTCAAATTCGATCATTTGGTTGAAAATTTATCTTTGTGAGTTGAAATTTCAAAAATTTGATTTAAAATTCAACTATTTAGTCAAAAATTTAATTACCTTATTGGAAATTAAATTCAAATTAGCTTAAAAATAAATAACTCAGTCAAATTTCAACCAATTGTAATTTGTTTAAATTTTTTGTTAAAGCTTGAAAAATGAGAAAGTTAAAAATATTTTCGATTGTAGCATTACGATATTTCACCGTCATAGAAGAAGAATCACCAAGAAACGGGTTTTTGACCCTAAAATCAGATTTTTGGGGCATCTTTCGTCAAAATTATCTTTCGACTGTAAAAAAAGGTACCTTGAAAAATTAATTTTTTTGTCCATCAGAAACATTTGTTGACATCAGAAAAAAATAATTCAGGTTAAAATTCTTTATTTAACAGTAGTTATTCAGAATTTTAGTTTTTGTTATCTCTTTAGGGAAAAGTTACAATTCTTATTTAATCCTAATGAGCAATGCCTCATTTTATTCTTTGAAGGATTCTCTATAATTCTATTTGGGTGATGTTTATTAAAATTTAAACTATAATGTTTTATAATAATAATAACTAAATTATATCTTTTTAATAAAACCCACCCAAATAAAATTTATATTTGTATTTATTTTTTTCGCAGTTGCTTCCTGCTGAGGATTATCTTTTTAGTTATAAATTTTATTATTTGTTTGAAAATTCAACAATTTTGTTAAAAAAACTTCCTTTTTGGTAAAAAATTCACCTGTTTTGTTGTATATTCAACTATCCCGTGGAAAATTTACCTGCTCAAAATTCATATTTAGGTGTTAAAAAGTCAAATGAAATCTTTTTTGGATGGAAATTTAACTAGTTTTTTTTCAAATTTTCCTTTGAACAAATTTTTGTATCTATTTAAGTAGATATTGCATCTTTATTGAATAAAAAGGCAACTGTTTGTTTAGAAATTCAAAAATTTTGCTCAGAAGTTATCCTTTTTGGTAAAAAGTTCAACTGTTTTGTTGAAAAATCAAGTATCTTCGTAGAAAACTTACTTCTTATTTACAACTCATATTTTGATATTGGATGGTCAATAGGGTGGTCCAAAAATGCATTGGAAATTTTTTTTCTCGAATTTTTATGGGGACACCCCCCGAAGTTGTTCGAGTCCTTTAGAAAGAGTTATTCTCCTTTGGGACTTTGCGATTCTCGACTTCCGTGTCAGAAAATTGATGAGCTTTTTCTCGCGCGCGTTCTTTTTTGAGTATTTTTGTGCAAAGTATATTTTGTCCATTTGACCGGCAGTGCTTATCGACTCTCACATCTATCGTTTCAAGAACAGTATTGAACAAGGTAGAGGTTATACCAAAGCCCAAGGTCAGGACAGTGTTGAGACGTTAACCGTCATAAAAGTCACCGATATTTCGAAAGCGATTGTTGCAAGAACAGTATTGAGCAAGGCAGAGGTTATACCGAATAATTGAATTTTATTTTTATTGACATTTATAATGCTTGTTGACAAATTTAAATTAACGCTTGATTGAACTAAATTATAAAAATTTATATTTTTTTTAAGGCTAGAAAATAATTTATTTTGTTTTCTTATAAATATTTTGAGATAATTTTCAATTTTGTCTTAAAATTAATTTTTCAAAATAGAAAATCGTTTCAATTTTCCCAAGAATCGTTAAAGAGGAAGTTCTTTATTTTCTTGAAACTTTTCGCAACTCTTAAAAAGTTCCTTTTTTCGAAACTTCAAGGTTCTACATTTTGTTTTCAATTTCTTGAAATTGTTTAAAGTTAAAATGTTTTTTCAATGCTGCTAAAAATGAAAAAATTGCTTTTAAATCTTCAAAATTCTTTTTCGACCTTTTTCGAAACCTTTCAAAGTATTTTCAATTTTTTTAAACATTTTATCCTAAAATTCTTCAAAAGAACACTTTTGTATTCCTTTGAAACCTTTCAAAACTCTTAAAAATGCTATCTTTTTTTCGAAATCTTCAAAAATCCACATTTTGTTTTTTACATCTTTTGAAATCGTTTCTAGTTTTAAATTATTCTTGAAATTTTTTCAAAATTCATAAATATCTGTTAAACTCATTCGAATTTTTCATTAAATTTAAAAAAATTGCTTTAAGATTTTCCAGATTCTTTTTCGGCCATTTTGGAAATCTTTTGAAATTTTTTGAAACCTTGGTCAATTTTATCTTAAAATTAATTTATCAAAATAAAAAATCATTTTAATTTTGCGAAGAATCTTAAAAGAACTTGGTTATTCTCTTGAAACCTTTCAAAATTCTTAAAACCATACATTTTTCGAAATTTTCATAATCTACATTTCGTTTTAAATTTTTTGAAATCGTTTTAAATTCTTTGAAATCTTTTCTTGATTATTTTTAAACCTTTTCAAAACTTCTTTATATTTCTTGAAGCCGAACAACGCATTGTATGAAAAAAAGTAGGGAGGAAAAAACGTTTCTTTTTGAGAGCCCTACAAGACTATCACAACAACTTTGAGAATTTTTTCGAAAAATAAAAAATTCAAATTTTGAGCGCACAAAAAATAATAAAAAATAAAAAATTCCATTTTGCGGTCAAACTATGCAAGATAAAACAAAGAAAAAAAAAAGAAAACGTGCACCTAAAAATGATCTACAAATTTGTTATCAACTAATTTTTGATATGACGCGTATTTTTGGTTTTATTCGCCAAAAATAACACTTGAAATAACAAAATTTCATGTTTTAAAAGACGACACAAGAAAAGAAAAAAAAAAAAATATATATATATACAATAGGCAAACCTGTTCACTTAAAGAGGATGTACAAATTTGCTATTTTCAGTTTTCAGAAAGGGCGAGTATATTTTTCAATCGTGAAAAATAAGCATAAAAATAACAAAATTAAATTTTTTTAAAGTGACACAAGAGACGAAAAAAAAATGAAAAGACGAAAACTGTTCAACCAAAAAAGATCTACGAATTTGTTATAAACTCTTGATATGAAAATACATAAAAAATTGAGAATTGACTTTCTGGAAAACTGACACAAGCTGCAATAACTTTTTATTTAACAACATTTTTCGCCTGAATTATATCTACAAATTTGCTTTAAACCATTTTACACGAGTATGCGTATTTTCAGCTTAAATCATAGAAAAATAACTTTGGAAATAAACTAATTAAATTTATGGAGAAACGACACAAGTTGCAATAAAATGTGTAATAACAACATTTTTACATTCTCATCTAGAGAAGGTGTTAGATTTGTGTAAAATTTGACCCCCCCCCCCGGTTTTTGTCAATTGTCCACGTTTTGAGACCCCATATACCCAAAAAACAGGTTTTTACGAATATGTCTGTCTGTCTGTATGTATGTATGTATGTCTCTCTGTGAGCAGGATAACTTTCGAAAGAATTGACCTATTAGATTGACCTTTGGTATACTCTTTTAGCCTCGCAAACGAAAGGTCAAGTTCATTAGCCAGCCATTTTGGATGCAAATTCAAAAAGTGAGCGCATTTTGAACATTTTCGAGGCCATTTTTTTCACAATTTGGAAACTGTATGTGCGTCTGTTTATAGTACTAAAAATTCAAACAATTTACTTCACTGACATTTTTCGATGAAATGAAAATTTTCAGACTTACAGCATTTTCAAAATCCAAAAGAGGAAACGAAAATTAACATAATCGGAGGACAGGCGATCGCGAAATGGCGCCAGGTGAAATACATGGCGTGCGGTCTCCTTGTAGTACTTCGTGGACGGTAAGATTGAATCTTCCGTTTATTAATAACAATAAAAATGGAATGCGAGCTCTGCAAAATTATACTTTCTACAAAACGAAACCTTCATAGGCATTTACAAGAGGTACATAAAATGCCAAAAGGAGAAAAAAATTTTAATTTTCAAATTATGACACGGAATTCATCGAGAATAAAAAAATTGAAGGAACATTTACAACTATTTCATGCAGTGTCAAAAGTTTTTGAACAAAAAATATTAAAATTTTCGATTTGCAATGCAGAGTTCACGCGAAATTCAAATTTAAATAAACATTTACAACGATTTCATGCGGAGAAGCTGTCCCATGAATGTTTCATGTAAGTACAAATTCAATCTGTACTCATATTAATACGTTGAAAATATGTTTTTTTGATCAAATGTTTCGTTGTTGACCCTGTTCGTTTGCAAAGTATATATTTGTGCACTAAAACGGCTTGCCTTTACTGCCAGGATGAGACTTGATCATGAAAATTAATCATGTGATATTTTTTTATAATTTATGAAACAAATGATATAAGTCGATTCCTATTATCGTAATTTATGGGCTAAAAAGGATAGTTTGTTTCATCTTATTGTGTAAAAGCTATCTTTCAAGATTAAAAATTTAACTTCTTTTTTGACAGTTGAAATACTTTATTAAAAATTCATTTTTTTCATAGGAGATTCATCATTTTGTTGGAAATACAACTGTTTGTTTGAAAATTAACTTTTTTTTTGTTTGAAAGTGCGACTTTTTCGGTGTAAAAGTCAACTGTTTTCAACAATATTGGACTTCTTGGTTTAAAAACTTAACTAATTTGTTTAAAGTTCGTCTATTCGTGTAGAAAATTGTTCGTTTCTTATGTTCATCTATTTGGTAGAGGATTCAGCTATTTTGTCAAAGATTTGTCTTCTTTCGTTGAATTCGTCTAGTTAACTAGGTATCTGTATTCAAATTCCATGTTGCCAAATAATTCCAAATGCCATGATCTTTAATGATAGAAATTTATCTTCCAATATTTTTTATGTATGATTCAAACAATTTATGTAGGCAAATGCTTCTTACCGGCATTTAATAGGCAACAAAAAATACAGGTACACAAAAATAAAATAAGTGTGCGGATGTATATAATCAAAAACTAAAGGTTAACAACCACCGCAGGGTCCCACTGGGAGCAACTGAACAAGAAGATTGGATGGGCAAGACAGAATGCGTCCCGTGTTCAATGTGTGATTGACTGCATAACATCTGGTAGGCCCTTCACGGAAAGGGTTCGAAGGTTCGCCCAAGAACTGAGGATCTTGAATCATACTTTGAACAAGTCAAAGCTGCTGACAATCAAGCAGCATATTGTCGACCAAATACGGCTGTTGTCTGAAGCAAGGAGGACAATACAGAAGAGGGAGAGGTGGATCAGGGAGAATCAAAAGTTTCTCGCTAACCCATCTCGCCTCTTGATGAAGCGCTGCCACGCGTTGAGGCCGTCCATGTGCGATGGTAGAGGAGGAGGAGTATAGTGGTCGGTGAGTGCACCTTTGTTTGTTCTTTTTGTGTGGGGGGAGGCAGAGAGGAGAGGTGTTTGGAGAAGGAAGATGACCCGGAGGTCTTGGAAAGGTGATCCACAGGTGGACTCACCAGTTCGGAAGGAGTGAACCGATGAGGGGCTCTTGTGTCGTTTCGTAGTCGGTGAATCCGGTGAACCCAAAAGCGAGAGAGAGAGAGAGAGAGAGAGAGAACGCCTCCGGTGTACAATCCACCAATAACAAAAGCGTGTCGTCCCCTGATTCTGCTTCCGCGGTGTGAACTCCCTGGCGAGCATGAGTAACTTCGACTTGGCTGGTGGATGGTACCGGCTCCGGAACGGCTGGACACACGGCCCGAGCTTCTTACACGATACGAAAGGATCCCAAAGACGCTGTGGCTCGTATCGCGGCGATCTCACTTGGTGGAGGCAGTGGTGTTGTAGGTGGCACCCGTAATGCTCTCGTACACGGGGGCGAATTGCGACAATCTACATACACGGTTGCGTGGCTGGTGAACGCGGAAGGTGATGAATCTCCGTAATTGAAGTTGCGCGGCGGAAATACGTATTGTGGCTCGCACGCGAATTGAGGCACCCGCAACGAAAGCGGCGCGATTCTACCAGAAACTATTTTACGCTTTCGCGGGTCGCGAGTACCATCCCGTCCACGACGAATCTTTAGGAGGTTCCAAACCCCCTCTTGGATTAAATCTGGTTCAGCTGGATTGTACCCCGGCGTGACGGTGCGTTCCGCTTCCTCCTCGACGGCACGCTTGGCAGCGGCGGCCCGACTTTCGCGCTCCTCTTCCTGTTCCCGACGCGCCCGATCTTCCGCGGCACGACGCGCCCGTTCTTCTTCGGCCCGACGCGCCCGTCTCTCGGCAGCCCGACGCTCCCACCTCTCCTCGATACGACGCATTTTCAACACACAAATATTAATTTTCTACCAAAAAAGATGAATTTTCAAAAAAATACGTGAATTTTAAAATAAAATAGTCGAATTTTCAACCAAAAAGATCGATTTTCAACTAAAATAATGAATCTGCAACAAAAAATGAAATTTTAACAAAGTATTTCAACTTTTGACCAACAAACATCAATTTTCAACCAAAAAGATGAATTTTGTATCAAACAGTGGAATTTTAAACACAATATTTGAATTTTCAAAAAAAAAAAAAAGAAAGAAAGAAAGAATAAACGTGTGTGTCATTAAACTTTTTTAAGCCATAAAGTTGAATTTTTAACAACAAAATTAAATTTAAAAAAAGCAGTTCCATTTTCTACCAAAAAAGACGAATTTTCTACGAAAAAGATGAATTTCCTCTAAAATAGTCGAATTTTCAACCAAAATAATGAATCTACAACAAAAAATGAAATTTTAAAAAAGTATCTCAACTTTTGAGAAACAAAGACCAATTTTCAAACAAAAAAATTAATTTTCTATAAAACACTTGAATTTTCAAAACACGAATATCAATTTTCTACCAAAAAAGATGAATTTTCAAGAAAATACGTGAATTTTAAAATAAAATAGTCGAATTTTGCAACCAAAAAGATGGATTTTCAACTAAAATAATGAAGCTGCAACAAAAAATGAAATTTTAACAAATTATTTCAACTTTTGACCAACAAACACCAATTTTTAACCAAAAAGATGAATTTTCTATAAAACAGTGGAATTTTCAACACAATATTTGAATTTAAAAAAAAAACTTCATTGTCATTAAACTTTTTTAAGCCAAAAAGTTGAATTTTTAACAAAAAAGTTGAATTAAAGAAAGCAGTTCAATTTTTAACAAAACAGTTGAACTTTTAATCTACAATGATGAATTTTTAGCAAAAAACAAAGAGAAAAAAAAAACAAAAACAAAAAAAATTTTTTTCCACAAAGAAGAATAATTTTCTATCAAAAGAGACGAATTTTCTACGAAAAAGATGAATTTCCTATAAAATAGTCGAATTTTCAACCAAAAAGATGGATTTTCAACTAAAATAATGAATCTACAACAAAAAATGAAAATTTTAAAAAGTATCACAACTTTTTACCAACAAATACCAATTTTCAACGAAAAAAATGAATTTTCCATAAAACAGTGAGATTTTCAACACACAAATATTAATTTTCTACCAAAAAAGATGAATTTTCAAAAAAATACGTGAATTTTAAAATAAAATTTCTATATTAAACAAATGAACATTATATATAATACTTCACACTATATATAAACTATATATAATATTTCCGCCTGGGTTGATTAAAAATAGTATAACAATCACTAAAATAGATACAAACATGAATAAAAAGTAAAGTTTGGAAAAAAATTGTAATTAAAAATTTTTAAGAACGAATATATAGTTTGGAGTTTATAAAAACAATGTTTGGAAAAATTCGTTTTTTCGACCTTCTTGAATTTTGAATTTTTCACCCTAAAACTAATAATTTTAAAATGTCATAGCTGCTGGACCTGGAAATGACCAGGATTTTTTAAAACCCGGAAAACCAAAAAACGACAGTAAATTTAGTAGTTAAAGAAATGTAACCATCGGATTGAAACTTTATAAACTATTTTCTATTTGAAAATAATTTACAATTAATAGACTCATGAGTAAACCCTCTATTCAATTTCAAATTATGAACGTTCAAATATTGTCTCAGTTTTAAATGTTCCATTTTGAACCCATTGCGAATTGAAATTGTTTACTTAAAAAAGGGCATTTTTCAAATATTCAGCAGTATTTTGCTGTTTATTTAAAATAAGCAATTATAAATCAAATATTTAAAACTAAACAATTTGAAAGTGAACTGCTTCAAATAGAAAGTCTTGAATCGCTAAAATTTCAGACTGCAAAATTTAACCTTTTAATTTGAGAAGTTTAATTGTTTAATTTGGTTAAATTTTGAAATTGCAAGTGAAGTTTTTCAATTTTAATTTATAAATAACAATTTTCTCATTGCGTTGATTATAATAATGATTAGAATGCAATAAATATTTGTTTAACTGAGTGCATATTCATTTATCTTGAATAAATATTTCTTCAACTTAAGTAATTATTTCGTTGCAACAATTATATCAACTTATAGTGTCTAATAATTTGTTTTCAATCGAACAAATATCGATTTATGGTGAAAGAATATTTTGTTACTTATATAATTGTTTTAGTGTTATGATTTTGACACTTCTTAACATAAAATAAATATTTCTTTAATTTGTTGAAAATTCATTTATCTTGAGTGAATATTTTCTTGACTCAAAAAAACTTAATTATTTGCTCCAATGTTTATGAATTATTTAATTTTAAAACATATTTATTCCTTTCAACAAATCGATTTCATGGCACTAAAGAAGGAGTTCTTTAGGCGCCTAAAACATATTCAATAAACCTAGGTTCCTACCTTCTAGGAAATCATTTCTTTGACTTAATATTTTTCACTTACATACATCCATACATACATACATACATGCATACATGCATACATCCATACATAGATACATACATAGATAGCCATACATGCAGCCAGATACATTCGTAAAAATCTGTTTTTCGGTTTTAGGGGGTCTCAAAACGTGTACATTTGACAAAAACAGGGGGGGGGCGGGGGGTCAAATTTAACACAAATCCAATACCTTCTCTGATGAGAATGTAAAAATTGAACAGAAACAAATAAGCAGTCACCAATTGTATAATGAAATGAAATCAAAATAACAAATTACGTGTAAATGTGATTTAAACTAAATTGAGAATTAATTGAATTACGTATCAGATTAACAAGTTAAAAAAAAATTCAACAAATCAAAATTAATAAATTCGACATCCAATTAGAATGAAGCAATAAAATAATTCAAATAATAAATGAAAATAAATTAAAAAAGTGATGTAATGGATTACTTATCCATAAATCACGTGACGCAAATTTTGACCCCCTCCTCTCCACCCTATGTGAAGCTTTTTCAAAATAAATTTTAATTGATAAAATACATTCAATATTGATTCAAATATAATCAAAAATCGTTACACAACACATCATATTTACAAATTAGGAAATAACAAATTTGTTGACATTTGTATATTATTTCAAAATAAAAAAATGAAACAACTCTAATTTACAGGTTGATCGAAGTAGCCCCACAGGTTATAAGCAAATTGCAAATGCGCTCAAAAATTAAACCACAATTTATTCTCAAAAAGGTTAGTTTAGGAATATTAGGACATACATGTACTTACGGAACAACTGAAATTTTTTCATTCAAGGAACACTCCTTGCTTGTAAGAAACTTTTTCCGACAATTTTCCATGTAACGATTTTGACAGCTTTTTTGACAATTGTGGTTACGTTGCAAATATATGTAGCAACAAACACCTGCACGCAATTTTTGACATGTGCGATTTGGGGTGACTAGTAGAAATAACTTTTGGCGGCAATTCGATTTGAAATTATAAACTCAATAGAACAAAAATCGCTAGTGATCGAAGTAGCCCCTCTCTACCCTAATTACAAATTCATCTCTACATTTATAATTAATATTAGCCTACAATAGAAATATTTCTTCGTAATTT
The DNA here is from genome assembly GCA_011634705.1 of Andricus grossulariae. NCBI lineage: Eukaryota > Metazoa > Arthropoda > Insecta > Hymenoptera > Cynipidae > Andricus > Andricus grossulariae. Next base: position 196,313,217 of record JAABKJ010075445.1, on the reverse strand, counting down.
CCTATTAAAAATTTCCCTGATGAAGGAGCCTAAGCTGGCTTCGAAACAAGGTAGTCCCTACTGTCCATCCAAAAAGTTTAGGCAGCTCGATTTTTGTGCAGATTTTCATGAAAATCTCAGCAAAAAAAAAATCTTTTTATATATAAATGAACAATTAAAATTCAAAAATGTCTTTATTCATTTTTTCTATCATTCTGTGATAGTTTAATGTTTCCATGCAAATTTAGATTCACAATAAAGGGTAAAACTCAAAGAATAAATTTAAATGCCAAACGATAAGTGTGTCCTGATTTTGTAATTTTCCTATATTGTGCTTTAAACCTATATGTATAGCTCTCAAAATACACCTTTTTTATTATTAATAGAAGATTTAAAACTTCCCAGGAACAATAGGGAATGCTTTAGAAAATTTTGAATTTCTAAGTAAGAAAAAAATTACAATTGTTCTATTTTGGTGGGGGGATAATAAATTCAAAGGGTAAAATTGTTGTAATAACACTGACCAAGACTGACAAAACTAAAGTGTCAAAAGTAAAATTTTTTAACAATACATGTCATTACTCAGTAAAAACAAATAGTAAAACAAAAGCATTTAAAACCCAGTAGAAACGCAGCAGCTTCAAGTTGGACAGACGGAAAGACAACATTAGGAAGCCGTATAGGAAGACACACTTTATTATTATAGATAAAAAATTAAAAATTGCGGAAATCAAAATATGAGTTAAACTCGAAATTACTATTTCTTATTATAAAAGACACCTCGATAGACTATAAACTAAATATAGATAGAATATCGTTCTTGATATTTTGAAAGCCAAATATCCAATTTTCGATAAACTTCCTGCGAAAAAATCGCTTCCCACAATGTATACAGGAAAAATGTAATGTAATGCACAATTTAACAAGGCAAGATAACCGCTAACCAGCCACGTTTCCGACTCAGAGAATATAATTTGCAATTGTAATTGGTTCAGCTAATAAGCCCAAAGAAGTGCATCCAATAACTCGTGTCAGGTGTATGTAGTAGTATACCAGTCTACCTATCAGGAGTATCTGGATTGTATACGGTGTCCCATTTTAATCTATGACCGCAAATATCTTCTAAAATACTTTATCTACGAAAAAATGGTTCGCACAAAGGTTATCCAGGACCGAGGGGGACAGAGGACTGTACCATCAATTTTCACCTTAAGGTCAATTTTGAAGGTCATTTGAGGGTCAAGATGACTTTTTTAAATGGTAAGCCCTATTTTTGACTCCGAATTTGAAAAGAGCGGACAATTTTACGTCAAAAATTTCTTATAAGGAATTTGCGTTTGTGACCTTAGAAAGGTCAAATATCAAGGTAAAGTGTTTAAAAAACGGTCATATGCCCTTTTTTGAAATTAATTGCTTCGCTTCTGTCCCTTGGTATAATACCCTACAGATACCCTACAGTTCATAATTAATCCTACAGTACAGTCGCTAATGACCCTGGCAGTTGATGCGACTATAAACATTCAAATAATAAAAATAAAAAAATTTTGTTGGTTGAAATATCAACTACTGCATTTTTCTTTCAGATTTCATCTTTTTTGCCTAAAAAATCAATTATTCTAGTTAAAGGTAAATCATTTTATTTAAAAATGTATCGTTTTGGTTTTGAAATTCAAATATTCCATTTGAAAATTTATCAGTTCAGTTGAAAATTAATCACTTTGTTTGAAAATGTAACTATTTTTTTAATTCTTCTTTTTTCGTAGAAATTATTCTTCTTGGTTGAAATTTTTTTTTTTTGTTTTGAAAATTCATCTATTCCACTTAAAGATTCATCATTTTAGTTGAAAAAGAACAAATTTGTATGTAATATTAATTTTTTTTTACTGAAAATGTAACTATTCCCTTTTTGGTTGAAAACCGATCTTTTTTTATTTGAAATTCAACTACAGGGTTGAAAGTTAATATTTTTTAGTTGAAGATTCAAATATTTGATTCAACTATTCTAGTTGCAGTTTCATCATTTTAGTTAAAAATTGATCACTTTCTTTGAAAATGTAGCTGTTAAAAATCCAATTATTTTGTTGAAAATTTATCTTATTTAGTTGAAGATTCAACTATTTGGTTCAAAATTCATATATTTTGATGAAATATCGTTCTTTTTGGCAGAAAATTAATACTTTTGGTTAAAAATTCCACTATTGAGTTAAAAATTGATCTATCTTGTTGAAAAGTGCAATATTTTTACTTGGGAATTTAGGAATTTGAAGCGGCTTAAATTGAGTTCAATATTGTACCGACATTAATTTGACCTAAATATGCTCTGAATTTCAAGTATTAGAAGATAAAATAAAACATTGTTTGAATTATTATTCAAATTCATGGACTTTAGGGATAAATTTCAAAAATTATTAATTATGTTTTTAGTATTATTTGATTATTTGACGAATCGATGCGAATTTACTATTCAAAATACTTACAGCCTACAATTCTCAACCGATTTTCAATTTTTTGTTTAGAAGTGATCAGAGATAGTTGCACAAGAGCGTCTATGAGTTCGATTTTTTAATTTTTGTAATTTTATATTTTTTATATAGATAAACAACGAGCGAAAATGAGACATTTTTTAATTATTATTTTTTATCTTCAAATAAATAACTTAAATTATCCCATTTCAGTTCGGACTTTCCCACCATTCGCCCGCTCTGGCCTCGAGCACCTCCTCGGCCGTCGTAGCGTCCGAAGTTTCTATTCTCGTGATCTAGAATCAGGAATCCCCAGTTAACCGACGCAGCCTCATTGCCTTCTATTTTTATGAAAGTTTACGATTCCTCCCCCCCCCCATGAATCCTCCGGAAGATACAGACCCCTCACCAGGACCTCGTAAAAGAGGAAGGAGGTCCGGTGGAAAGCACAAGACGACCGCTGAAACACTTAGAGCGGCCATATATATTGATCTAGTTCATCCTGTTGAAAGGGTGGTCCCTGTGTGCGCAGTTCGGCCGACGATCCGACCCATAAGTCCGGCACTTGCAGTTGGAAGTGCAAATCAAATTAGGTCAATCGTGACAATCGATCTAGAACTGGAAGAAGCCCTCCAACAAAGGAGACGTGCATTCTTGGAAGAGAACCATCGCAAACACGCATGCGAGTACCCAGAACGCGAAGTCGCTCGCCTCACAGAACCCATAAACGGCGTAATCTCTGATGACGATACGGTCATCATGGAACTGGAAAACGGTAACCTTTCAGACGATGATACAGTCATCCTAGATCCGGAAATCGAAATCCGAGAACAGAGGTCCGATACTATTTTCAATAATTCAGAAAATCAAACCAAAAATTCCGCTAAACATTCTTTTTTTTGTGTGGTTGATGATCCATCATTTTAGTTAAAAATCTTTTTCTTTCATAATTCAACTATATTTTGTTGAAAATAATCTTTTTGTTTGATAAATTTCATGTTTGGTTAAAAATTTATATTATTCATGTGAAAATTCAACTATTTGGTTGAGAATTCCTGTATTTGATTGAAACTTCGTCTTTTTGTGATAGAATATTAATCTTGTTGTTGAATAATATTCCACATTTTGGATCAAAATTTAACTATTAGGTTGAAGAGTTCCTAAGGATATTCCTTATATATTATTATTTTTAATTTTATTTTATTTATAATTCTTTTTATATTTCATTATATTTATACATTTATTTATTTTAATTAATTTTCAATTAATTAATTTTTTAATTTTTTTTTATAAATTTGTTAGTTAATTATATGTTATTGTTTATTATATTTATTAGAAAAAATATATGTATATTCTTTCTATAATAGCAACAATAGCAACAATGCCGACAATCCTAGAGTTGGGGGAGCCGATCAAGATGGAGTCAATGTGATTGACCAGCAGAATCTCGTTACTTTTAAGTGGACGAACTAATTGGAAAACAATAATAATATTCAAATTTTGGAATTTTTATTATATGAATTATGCTAAGAAAGGAAATTAGAAATTTGGTCATAAATTATGATGAAAAAAAAACTATCACGTTTCTGTTTATTGTTGAAATAGGTCGCGTGATATTAACCACCAGATTTGCACAGTATTGTCCTCACCTCTCTCTCGATCTTCTATCTGCATTCTACATACATCGGTTCAGATTAAAACAAATAAAATCATAAATTAAAAACTATAAATGCCTTTTGTCAGTCGCATATTGGATTTTCGGCCATCTAAGGCAAATAGATTGAATCGAAAAAAAAACATTCCGACGCTCTGAAAAGTGTCTTTCTAATTGTTGAGTTTTTTTATTGTTTTCGGTACTGGAAAGGTTTGATAAGAAAATATTATTAAATTTTAAGGAAATGAAGAGAACAGTTTTTTGTTCGTTTAAGAGGTGGAAATATTCAGACAAAAAAACACGATCAAATCCGATGAATTCCACGTGATATTTGAAAAATAGTTTGAAACAAGAAACAAAACGTCGAAGGATAACGTGGACTGCGACGTGGTAGTCTATGTGGATTTGGCACTTCATACGTAAGTTTCCGTGTTATTAAAATCTTTAAACCGCCAATACCACTTTGGGAAAAGACGTGTTATTCAAGTACGGAAGGTATACTTCATTTAAATTTTTATGCAAGCATGATTCACTGTGAGGCGGACGAATGTCCATTTCCACTTCAACTCAATGCACTTTCAGATTCAGAAATAATGACAAATGGCGTATCAATCGTAAATATTTGCCAAATTATATTTTTTGATAACACGCACATTCCGGATTCTCTTTGAATGATATTATAATTTACTTGGGAGAGACTCCAATAGAGTTTGAATAAAATCGTAATAGGATGGAATGCAGATTACATCGGACAAATGATTCTTTTGCGGAAGGCAAAGCAATAATTTTTAATCATAGATATATATTATAGTATTATATTTACCAAAAGAATGAAGAATAACCGTGAAGGTAAAGACCAGGGTATAAACGATCGCCATTTTTCCCAATTAGCAAAAAAAGTTATTAATGCCTTGAAGAAGAATTTGGTTAAAACTGTATCAAATTAATAATCTAATGTGTTCTCTATCTCGCATGCAATCGTTATCTCTAGCATTATAGGCTTCATGCTTGTCCTTCTGGGGTATTTATTCTTACATTTCATAAATCTGTCCAAAGAAATAAATTTGGTGACCTACACATCCAAAAAGTCATGACAAACTTCCTGCATTGGGTCTCCAGGTGCTTTGCCCAGTTCAGCTTGCTATCTAAGATAACTCACAGATATCTAACCGAATCTGAAAACGTCAGCTTCCCGCTGCAAAATCCAGGAGCGTCAACTTTTAAAATTTTATAATTTTTCGTGAAAATGACCAGGTTGGTCTTTTCAGGATTTACCGAAAGCCCTGAGCTATCGGATCAGAGCTCTAAAATGCGCAGCGCTGACCTCATAAGACCTATCAGCGTCTCAGGATGAGCCCCTCTGACTAGGATTACAAAGTCATCCTGATATCACTGGGTATAGAACCCCTTCTTATTTAGCCTCCGAAGGAGGCCGTCCACAACAATGCACCACAGGAGAGGCGACAGGACACCCCCCTCTGGGCATCCACGCGGAGCTATTCCTCTTACCAGGCCCTCGCCCCATCTGGTTTTGAGTCTTTTCCGATGTAGCATGCTTCCTATCCAGCTTACAAGCTGGCCCAGCACGCCACATCTCCGAACCTCTCCACAGATGACTTCTGGAGAAGTAATGCTGAAAGCATTCTCTATGTCCAAGAAGACGCCCACAGCATACCCCTTTTGTTCTAGCTGCTGCTCCAATTTTTCCACAACAGCATGAAGCGCAGTTTCTACTGAGCAGCCTATCTGAAAAGCATGCTGCCCTCTGCGCAGCGGGGAGGCCAAGAGCACCTCATCCCTAATGTACCTCTCGACCAGCCTCTTCAACGTCTTCAGGATAAAAGACGTTAGACTGATTGGTCGGAAATCTTTTGCAGCAGTGTAATCCTCCCTCCCAGGTTTAGGTATATAGGCCACTCTGCCATCCTTCCATGCCGATGGCACGTGCTTAACTCTTGCCCTAAATAATTTCGTCAGAAGAGGGACGACCAAATCCATGCCTTTTTGTAAAAGCGCTGGATAAATTCCATCTGCCCCTGGTGATTTAAAAGGATAAAAGAACCCCACGGCCCATTCCACCTTCTTATAATCAGCGACCTTAGAGGCGAAATTCCACTCGGCCCTCACCACTTTGTGGCCCTAGCCTTCCTCCTCTTGGTCGTTTCGGATTCGTTGAAAACCCAGAAAGTGAATTTCCATCAGGTGATTCAGCGTTGCTTCTTCGTCTTCTTCGTCTTCACCCGAGGCGAGCCTCCGGATTTTTCGCCAGGATCTTGTGCAGCTTCGCTGTTTCCGGAATGTTTTTCGATTCCTCGCAGAAGCCCCTCCAAGTAGGGGAAACCACCCTACAGTAGATAATGATTTACAGTAGATAATCTTAATTAACTGGGAAATTGACAAAAAAAAGTCCTTTAATTTTGTTAGTATAAAATTTCAGCAAGGATGCTGTATGTTCTGACGAAGTTTCATTTAAATTATATAATTAATTAATGTGTTAGAGCAAACATTAATTTTTAACCTGAAAAAACAAATTTCGCCTTTTCTTCATTCATACTTTTTAACTTAATGAGAAATTTTTATGGCATGCTCATATATTAGAATAAAAGCTTGAAGTTTAATGAACAATTTTTATTGATACAAAGAGTTCTTTCTTTAATATTCATAACTATTTAAGGACTTTTTATCGGAGATTACATTTCCCAACAGTAGATAACCAACAGTAGATAATCGCAAAATTACGAGAAACGTCGATATCAAAATTGGTAGCTCTGTGACTATCTCGCAGTTGTTTTAAGTTTAAAGGTTGTGTTTGTTTGTTTATTTTGATTCGAAACTTTTTTAAATTTAAGTTATTATAAATAATAAACCAAGCAAATATGTAAATTATTATTTATCAAAAATAACATAATATTTAGTTTTGTTTTAAGGAGCCCTTTGGAAAAGATATCATTTTTGGGATTAAGGTACGTAAAAATTCTGCACTCTTCTGTCATCGCAAGTCAGGTTAAAGGGAATGAAGGTTAAACATCTCGTACCAATCGTACCAATCTCACGGAATATGAGAGATAAAACAAATGTTAATAATTTAAACTTTTGTGATTTTTGTAAAATAATCATGTTTTGAACTATTATTTACTCAATAAACTGATTTCAATTGTAAATATACTAATTATAAATCATAATTATCGAGAATTAAGTATTTTATCATACTCAGGAGTAATACCAGAAACGATTATTGAATTTTTGAATTTTTTGCTATCTACTGTAGGGTGGTTTCCTCTGCTATTAAAATATTTAAAACAATTTTCCACGATTTTTACGATTTTTATTTAAAGTTAATTCAGAGAAATAGACTTCTAAATTGCAGTAAAATATCAGAGCACATAAAAAATACAAGACAAAAAAATTATATACTGCTTTGTTCGAGCAGGAATTTAAAATTTTTTAAATTATTATGGATTATTTAATCATTCTCGAGGATTTAAAGTAACTTTTACCCATTTGAAAATATTCTTAGTATATGTAATTTATTCGTATTACTTAAAAAAAGTAAAATATAGTGTTATATAAATAAAGAATGAACAAGTACTCGTCTGTTCTTTCTGGACAATTTATAAGAGGATACTGTGTCACTCCACCTTCTTTTAATCCTCTAATTTCACACATTCCACAGGCATAAGAACCCCTTTGCACCTTTTATAAAAGCTCTCGCTGGAGTATCGCACATAAAACAATGGATGCGAACGTTGAACCTTTGATCCATAATTGTTATACAATTCAATTCAAGTTTTCCAAAAAATCGTCTAAACTAGCAGGTTTCGAATTTACACAGTAAATTGCAACTGGGAATGGCTTGTAAATATCAGGTTTGTGGTAAACCTTCCCTGAGATAACCCAGAAAACCTTCTCGCCGGACTTAGACAAGGCGATTCCATCTACATTAAATTGTACAAATATGGTAGCTTTTCGGTGTACGTCAGGGTCAATACATTCTTGAAGACCCTTTTCGATCCCAAAGTGGAAATACTCTCCAACCGTTCCATCACAGTCCATCATTTCTTTGATCTCATAGGTAGATGAAGATGTCCCTAGGAATGTTTTTGCCGACTTCGGTAACTCAGCTGAAGTTCTTCTTCGCAGAATCTTTAACAATCCATCAACTGCCGCCTGCTTCATTCCCTTCGTTACAGCCAAAACACGCAGTTGCCTAACTTCCTCTGGTTCATCTTCAAGGACTCCAATGATACCTTCGATGAAATCATCGTCAGAATCTGTAGAATAACCACTGGAATCCCCATCATACGTAGAAGAACCTAATTCCTCAAAATCCGATGATCTATCTGAGGTGTCACTTTCCTCCACATCTTCAGCATTCTCAAAATCTAAAAATATTGAAATTTTGCGTCTACTGTATCCATTTTTTTCAATAGATCTTATAATTCTAACTCTACACTAAATTGAAAAACCTGGAGTTTTTACATAGTAATTGGAAACAAAAGTACTCGATAAATTTCATCATATATTAATATTTAAATGAAGTAATTGTAAATCTACTAATTTTATCTGAAAATGCGTTGATGTCAGCCGGAAATTCATTTCCAAGTGGATCCAAATTTTCTGGCTCGTCCACATTCATCAATTGAACGGGTTGAACAATATTCACTTCCGTATTACTTACATTACCATCTATAATAATTTTATTTATATTTTTTGAAAGAAGACAATTTATTTGATGATAAATTTATTTGAGGTTAGGTTTCAATGAGCTGCAGAGCGTAATTACTTACTTTCATTTTCCTCACGCAGGTTTCGAGGTATACTGGCTAGTGCTCGGTGCCTCCGAACTGCAAGCTTTTTGACAATTTCGATAGGTTCGAAGAGAAAAGATTTTCCAAAATCTGGAAAAAGAATCTAAAAAATGTAAAGTCACTTTCTTTATTTTTAAGGATTTAAAAAAAAAGTTCTGAAAAAAATTGTAAAATTATTTACAGTTTGGAAATATTTTAAGAAATTCTCAACAAATTATAAATTTTGTTAGATTTAAAAATAAAATTTGGAAGCTTTTCGAGCGTTTTCATAGGTTGAAGAATAACAATTTTTTTGCAGATTCATGGGGAAATTACAATGGTTTTTTAAAAATATTTTCCAAATTGTCGAAATATAATCTACCAAATTTAAAGACAATTACTTCCAGTTTGCAGGAAACATTCAAGTTATGTACAAAAAATGAAAGGAAACATTCAAATTATGTAAAAAAAATATGTACAAAAATTGAAATAATTTTTATTTCGAATAATGCATTTGAGGTATGAATGAGAAATGTAAACGTTTGAAGACATTTTTTTCTCAAACTTTATGAACGATTCCAATCATTCTAAAAGATATTTACAAGTGCTAAAAAAAATGGTAAAATTATTTACAGTTTTGAAATATTTCAAGAAATTCTCAACAAATTATAAATTTTTTGAGATTTTAAAATAAAATTTGGAAGCTTTTCGAGAATTTTCATAGGTTAAAGAAGAATCAGAAAATTTTCTGAAGATTCATGGGAAATTACAATGGCTTTTTAAAAATATTTTCAAAATTTTCGCAAGATAATCTACAAAATTTAAAGACAATTACTTCCAATTTGCGGGAAACATTCAAATTATGTAAAAAGATATTTAGAAGTTCTGAAAATATTTTTTCACTTTGAAAAGTCATGCTTTCATAAATATTTGTGAAGATTTCTGAAACTTTAAAAAATAACGTGAATTTCACAAAAAAAATGAAGTCATTCTGAGTCAAGCACATCTGTTTCGGCCATTTGGTTTGCTTCTGGAATTACTATTGTCATATAAAGGGTGCTTTTTTTCTTCCACTTGTCCCGCTGTGTTGGTTACGCGCTCAAACTGATTAAAGTCAGAAATATTCAAAAAGTAAACTATTGCATATTTCACCATTTTGAAAAATGCATTGAATTCAGAAATGTTCGAAGAATATCTGTGAATTTTTTCAGATTTTTCCTAACGTCGCCCTCCTTCTGAGAACAGGTCAAAGTGGACCCTTGAAAAAGGAGGCCGAAAAACCCTGTTTTTTGGGACGTTTTGCCCTCGAACTATTGATTTAAACATTTACATGTAATTTTGAAAATGGAATTCAGATACTCATTTCAAAACAGCACAAGCATTTTAAAAACTTATATTATTGTAATAAAAATATGTTGCATGTAAATAAACTTTCATCATACGAATTGTAGCCAATATTTAATTACATATATAACCTTAGAATAAATAATCAACATATGTTATTTAATAGAGAAAAATTAAAATTAAATCTTTACTTAATTTAATATTGCGATCAAAAATAATCATTTAATATTCAATTAAACAGTTCACAACATAAAAAGCGTTAAACAATTATTTTCGTTGAAACATCCAAATAATTTCTGCTTTATATATATTTTTTATCTTGAAATTTAATTTCTGCGAATTTCAATTGTTAATAACTTTTTATACAGATTTTCGAAAAAATTGAAATATAATATTTAGATATACTTTTAAAAATCGAATTCAAATACTCCTTTAAGCATTAATCTATCATTTTTATTTGAAATTTCGATCAATTTTTACTTTAATTTTTTTTTAATTTCTACTTTCATTTCAAAAAATGTATATATTCGTAACCTTTTATATCAATGTCAAAAAACAATTAAAACATATTTACATATAATTTCGAAAATTAAATTCAAATAATCATTTCACAACATCACAAGCATTGGCCGAAATTATGTAATTGTAGTAGAAGTATTTCAAAGACAAATGAACTTTTATTTTACAAATTATATCCAATATTCAATTATATAACCTTCAAGTTTCAAAGTTACTTAATTTTTGAAAACTAAATTTTAATCTTTATGTAATTTAATACCGTGAAAGAAATTAATCACCTAGTAATTAATTAATCATTTCACAACACAAAAGGCATTGAACAATTATTTTTATTTAAACATTCAAATAATTTTTACACTCTATTCTTCTTTAAATTTGAAAATGCATTTCTGTGCATTCAATTTATTATAGACCTTTAAAAAAAATTCCAGAAAAAATCAAAATAAGCACATATTAATTAATCATTTCACAACATAAAAAGCAACAAACAGTTATTTTGATTGAAACATTCAAATACATTTGACTGTATATTTTTTTGAAAAATTGAATTAATATTAACATTTTAAACTAATTTCATAGAACAGTAAAATATACGTACATACAATATTGAAAGCAGAATTCAGATACTCATTTGCATCACCAAAATTTACAAAAATTATACAATTGGAATAGAGGTATTTTAAACATAAATAATCTTTTATTATAAAAATTTTTTTCCGAAAAATGTCAAAAGCGCTATAGGCCTCAATAACAATAATAACATTAAAAATTTCGATATTAAATTTTCTAAGGAAAAACTTTCTGGAGAAAAATTGTTTGCGAAAAATGTCAAAAGCGCTATAGGCCCCAATAATAACAATAGCATTACAAATTTCGATAGTGAATTTTCAGAGGAAAAATTTTCGGGAGAAAAATTTTCTGCCGAAAAATGTCAAAAGCGCTATAGGCCAGAATAACAACAATATCATTACAAATTTCGTTAGTGAATTTTATGAGGAAAAATTTTCTGGAGAAAAGATTTTTCCGAAAAATTTCAAAAGCGCTATAGGCCTCAATAACAACAATAGCGTTACAAATTTCGATAGTAAATTTTCTAAGGAAAAATTTTCAAGAGAAAAAATCTTGTCCGAAAAATGTCAAAAGCGCTATAGGCCTCAATAACAATGATAACATTAAAAATTTCGATATTAAATTTTCTGAGGAAAAATTTTCTAAAAATAAAAGTTTTTCCCAAAAATGTCAAAAGCGCTACAGGCCTGAATAACAACAATAACATTACAAATTTCCATACTGATTTTTCTGTCTAAAAATTATCTGGTGAAAAATTTTGTTCCGAAAAATGTCAAAAGCGTTTTAGGCCACAATAACAACAATAACATTAAAAATTTCGATAGTAAATGTTGTAAGGAAAAATTTTCAAGAGAAAAAATCTTGTCCGAAAAATGTCAAAAGCGCTATAGGCCTCAATAACAACAATAGCATTACAAATTTCGATAGTGAATTATCAGTAGAAAAAATTTTGTCCGAAAAACGACAATAGCGCAATAGGCCACAATAACAACAATAACATTAAAAATTTCGATAATAAATTTTCTCAGGAAATATTTTCTAAAAATAAAAGTTTTTCCCAAAAATGTCAAAAGCGCTGTAGGCCACAATAACAACAATAGCATTACAAATTTCGATAGTGAATTTTCTGAGGAAAAATTTTCTGGAGAAAAATGTCAAAAGCGCTATAGGCCTCAATAACAATAATAACATTAAAAATTTCCATAGTAAATTTTCGAAGGAAAAACTTTCTGGAGAAAAATTGTTTGCGAAAAATGTCAAAAGCGCTATAGGCCCCAATAACAACAATAGCATTACAAATTTCTATAGTGAATTTTCAGAGGAAAAATTTTCGGGAGAAAAATTTTCTGCCGAAAAATGTCAAAAGCGCTATAGGCCACAATAACAACAATATCATTACATCTTTAAACACTGTAGAATAACATATCCGAGTCTCAAAACGATCGGAGGGGTAGTACATAGTTTAATATAAGAAAGGTCTTGGGCGCGTCACGCACGGCCTCCGACGGGCTGTACAAGTGCCTCGCTTCGTATGCAACAGCATCTTTAGACACATTGTGCGACTAACTTCACATTACCGTCCAAGTCATTAATTCTAAAGGTGTCACAAGCTGCAGTACGATTTCAGACCCCTTATCACAGGGCGCTTTTATTATGTGAGTCTCCTCGCCCCTCACAAATCGGGGTGCTTTTTTAATGTCAGTCCCCTCGCCTCTCACAAATCGGGGCCCTTTTTTATGTGAGTCCCCTCGCCTCTCACAAATGGGGGCGCTTTTTAAGGTGAGTCCCTTGCCCCTCACAAATCGGGGTGCTTTTTTAGTGCGAGGCCCCTCGCCTCTCACAAATCGGGGTGCTTTTTTAATGTGAGTGACTTGCATCTCACAAATCAGGGCACTTTTTTGATGTGAGTTCCCTTGCCCCTCACAAATCGGGGTGCTTTTTTAATGCGAGTCCCCTTGCCCCTTACAAATCAGGGTGCTTTTTTAATGTGAGTCCCCTCGCCTTTCACAAATCAAGGCGCGTTTTTTTATGTGAGTACCCTTGCCCCTTACAAATCGGGGTGCTTTTTTAATGTGAGTGCCCTCGCCTCTCGGAAATCGGGGCGCTCTTTTGATGTGAGTCCCCTTGCCCCTCACAAATCGGGGTGCTTTTTTAATGCGAGGCCCCTCGCCTCTCACTAATCGGGATGCTTTTCTAATGTAAGTACCCCCGCACTCACAAATCGGGGCGTTTTGTTTATGTGAGTCCCCTTGCCCCTCACAAACCGGGGTCCTTTTTTAATGTGAGGCCCCTCGCCTCTAACAAATCGGGGCGCTCTTTTGATGTGAGTCCCCTTGTCCCTTACAAATCGGGTTGCTTTTTTAAAGTGAGGCCCCTCGCCTCTCACAAATGGGGGTGCTTTTTTAAGTGAGTCCCCTTGCCCCTCACAAATTCGGGTGCTTTTTTAATGCGAGGCCCCTCACTTTCAAGTTTATTATTTCTCTCACGCGAGATATTTGTCCAAAGTTTTAAAACCAGCTGAAATTCTCAGTAAATTGTTTCAGGGGGACAATATTACTCCTGTAATCGAAAAAGATAGCTATGAGAATTGAAGGGATCTTGCAGGCAATAAGCACTTTAATTTATGAGAGGCGAGGGGAGTCACATAAAAAAATCACAGTGACCCCCACCCGTCACTCTGGTGATTTCTGAACGGTTCACCCGGGTGGATCCGCCCACTCAGCTAGCGCCGCTGCACGGCTCCAAGTGCAGCCGAGTGCACTTGGTGAGAAACCTGAACGAACCCCATGGAGGTCGAGACTGAGGCATACTCCTCCAAATATATTCTATCAAATACAGAGATCACAGCGCAAAAGGAGCTCAAGAAAGGGGAAATAGGGTAATTTTCTCACAAAAAAGGGCGAACATAAGGGAAAGATTAAATATTTATTTTTACATGTCGAAAAGAACAAACAATCTTTTCATGAGAAATTTTGTATTTTTAAATAATTGACAATAATTTTTCAATTATTTCTGCCATTACAGAATTTATTTTTTCTTGAATGGATATACTTAGGTCGTTAGAAATCCGTTCACAGTGATATAAAAAAGTCTGGGAAAAAATAAAATTAGTTAAATACACAATTTTTATATGCTTAACATCGTTCTCATAAATATTTCTTTGCAAGATTTGTCATTACTTTCTTACTATAATTAATACCTACAATGTAAATTTAAAACTACACTCTTCAGTAAAGCGAAATGGAAATGCTAAAATTAATCGAATCGTTTGAACTGAAGGATAATAATTTGCGGGTCGACGTCCAAAACAAGTGAAGAAATAAAATTTTGAAAGATTTTTTAATTCAAACAAAATTTTGCCTTATTTAGAATTTTTTGAAAATGTACAAAAACATGTTTTTGGGATTGATTCGAATCTGAAATTTCTTCAGCTTTAACTGAAGAAACATGTTAGTATTTTTTCTTCCTTCATGGAAAACATTTTTTTCGTGGTGTTTATAACGTTCCAAAATCGCAAAAAGAAAAATGAAATCCTAAATCACGACAACAGTTTTTTCCCCCGAAAAAGCAAAATGATAAAATGTTTCTTTGGTTCAAGCTGAATAAATTTCAGATTTGACATATTCAACTTTTTTTAAAAGGTGTGCATATGACTCAATTCAAATAAACTAGCTTTGCACATTTTCAAAAACTATGTTATTGAGCAAAAAAATTATTTTTTAATTTCTTAGTTTTTTATTATTGTTCACTAGTAAAAGCTGTGAATATAGTAAATTCGTCATAATTTTTGAACCAATGGGAGATATTTTGGATTTGAAATCGTTCAATTTTATTGATTAAAATTTTTGTTTCACATTTGTCGAATGCCAACACACAAATTCCTCCCCCCCCCCCCTCAGCTCGAACGATTTGATTAAATCCATTAAAAAGAAAAAAGGTTGGTGCGACCAAGAAGTGCTGTTTTGGACATTGTAAAAGTGACAGTCGGTACACGTCGTACTGGGAACGTAACGAATATTTTATTTCATTTCCAAAACCCTGTTTAATATTTCGAAATGGTAATATTCCCGATGATACACTTAAAATCCATAATAAAAATGAAATCATTTGCATTTACTTATGTATATCGCAAGCTACATGCATTTCAAAACTGACAACCCACTTATGATGGCAGCTAATAATTCATTTTCAACTGCATTTCTTCGAAAATGCTTCATAAACCTTTTTTTTTACATATGTTTTTATCATTACAGATAATTTCATTTTTTTGTAAAGCACTATTTTTCTACACGATGTAAACATAACTTGCATTCGATATGCCGGTCCACAAGTTGTTGCTTTTTACCTTTGGTACATAGTTTTCTGCATTTAAACCACCTATTTAACTGGCAAATAGTCGTAACTCTGAAGCAGATCTTCCGATTGCGCGAATTTCTCTTGGAGAAAATTTTTACAAAGCTTGCTGATTACAAAAATATTGTTAACATAAATAAAGATGATTATGTTCATGTGAACTTCAGCTCTTCCTTTTGCACTGAATATAGTTACAAAATTATTACTTATGGAAT
Organism: Andricus grossulariae; assembly: GCA_011634705.1. Lineage (NCBI taxonomy): Eukaryota > Metazoa > Arthropoda > Insecta > Hymenoptera > Cynipidae > Andricus > Andricus grossulariae. The sequence goes on along the minus strand of JAABKJ010075445.1, from coordinate 196,297,334 downwards.
AAAAAAGAGTTTCGTTTTCAAAAATGTCTCCCTGTCAATAACAAAAAAATGATTTCATATTTGATGCACCTCGCTTAATTTGCTGTCAAAATTACCTGCTCTCTATTTTTTCAATTGCAAGTAATTTTGACAGCAACTTCGGAAAAAAGGAAATATTTTCTGTCAATAATTTTGTCTTTCCAAAAAATTGCATTACAGTATTTTTGCCTTCAAATTCCAAACAATTTCGCGATCTCAATAAGTTTCTTTTGTATCCAAACATCAAAGCATGTAACCAAAAAATTGAGAACAATCCTATTTTAAAACCTAGATCTGACATTAATAGCATTGTTTATTCTTCACAAACTGTCTTGCTTCATTATTTATAACATTCTTTATAAATAGAAACCCTGAATGAATATAATTTATTTTGTTAATTTTCAAGTTAATGTTTCACACAAGATTAAATGTTTTTCCCCAGTGACACCTTTCGTTTGATGAGCCATTTTTTATTTACAGACTTTTAGGCTCTACATTTTTTTATTAATCCATCCCGAGTAAAAATGCTTCGACTTGAGTTCGACTTGGCGCTGTCTTGAGTTCGTCTCCAAGACATCGATGTCTGGACATTTTCGCTGAAGACCCGGAGAGGATATCCAGAGATTATTAAATGTAAGTTATATTTGATTATTTAATTATATATAAGATTCTCTTGTTATTAAAATAGTAATAAGTAAGTCTAATGTATGCAAATTTTAATTTACCCATATTTTAAAATTTTAATTTATTTAATTATATTTATTGAAGTAAATGTTATTATTTATGTAAGTAAATTTTAATCTATTTATTTATTATTATAGGTTAGGTTAATCTATGCAAAAACTAACTCTATTTATATAATATTCATCCAAGTAAATTAGTAATATTAATTTAATTTGTAAATTATATGAAATTCTAATTTTTCTTAGCTATTATTTATTTAAGTAAGATACTAATGTTTATCATATTTGCTTATTATTTAGAAACTCTAATCTATTTATTTATTATTTATTATAGATTGGTTTGATGTATGAAAAACTTAATCTATTCATATATTATTTATAATAATAACTTTGTCTAATATATGAAAATCTTGATTCTTTATATATTATTTATTCAAAAATAGTAATATTGATTAGATGTAATTTATATATTAATTATTGTTCACTTAAGTGATATATTAATTTTTAAATATCATTTAGGTATGTTTAATATATGAGAGGTGAATATTTAATTATATATTATTTATTTGAGTAAAATAGTCATTCGAAAGTAGTAATATTTATTTGATTAATTTATACTATGAAATATAAATTTAATTATATTCTATTTAGTTGAGAGAAATACTAATGTTAAAATTGTAATATTTACTTGACTGATTAATTATGTAAAAGTTTGAATTTATTTATTTATTTAAAATAGTAATGTTTATTCGGTTGGTTTAATATGTGATAGTCTGAGTCTATTTACATGGACTATTTTGGAGGACTTTTTGATTTTAATCCTTACGTTGCCTTTACTTAGAATTTCTAATACTTCATGGGGGCCTGTGTATTGATCCGCTAGTTTACTGGGTTTGGTTCCCTTCAATAGAAAAATACTATCTCCGACCTTAAAATATTGTGGGTTAATTTTTCGATCATGATATAATTTAGATTTTTCTTTTGCGCTTATAAGGTTTTTCCTTTCGACAGATTGTATATCGTGAAGTTTGGTCATTAAATTTGGTAAATAATCACCATATGTTTCTAATTTCTCATGTGGGAGAGGTGGTTCGCTAGAAGGTTGTCTTGCTAGACGACCAAAAACTAGTTCAAAGGGGGTACATTTTGTTCCTTCATGGACGACCAGGATTAGGTTCACCATCAGGATTCCGGACGGACTGTGAACTGCATTCTGCAAGAAGAAATAGAAGATTCTTTCATTTCTGTTTTCCTTATTTATGCCTTATATAGTTGTGGTACATGAAATATATTTCAAATTATAGATCTGTTATTATATTTACCAACACAGCTAAGGATGACCGCCGAAGTAAAGACGAAAATACAGATAATCCTCATTTTCTCAAAGTCGAGAAAAAACTGAATAATGCGTCAGTAAATAATTTGGTTTGCAACTGTAACTAAGAAATCTTCCATTGCGTCATTAAAGAACAAATATCTCGTAATCTCACAAACATGTGAGATAACGGCATTATGGGCGTCAAGGTTGTCTTTATGCGATATTTCCATCATTATTTATTTTTTTATTATCCTTATTATGATTATTACATTCTCAGCGTAATGAGAAGGTATTGATTTTATGTGAAAATTGGGTATTGCGGTTTTAATGGATTTGCCCTGTATTCGGAATCACTGATTGAGAATCAATGGTTTTACTTCGGTTTATGTCTGTCGCCATTATTTGTGGAAACGATGACTTTCAAAGAAATTAGCCGATCGGATCGCCCTTTGGTACACTTTTTAAGGCCTTAAAGGAATGAAGGATTTCTTTAGCCGGCCACTATTGATCAAAATTGATTCGCCAAAAATAGATCTACCAATTTTCTTGTAACTACATGCTTCTCAACAAAACTATCATTATTCGCCTGTATTTATTGACTAATTTTCCTTGCACTTTTTATCGACAAAATATTTAATAACAAAATTGTTCGACTGAACGATACTTAAAAATTTGCTCACATGCTTTTCTAATATTTTATCTCGTTTGAGAAAATGTTCTACTACTGGGTTAAAAATTAACTACCCCGTTGAAAATTCGTTATTTTTCAACGAAAACTAGTTTTGTGAACTTAAAATTTAATTGATTCATTTCCGGCTGAAAATTGATCATTCTTATTTTAACACTAAACTGTTTCATTATTAGACAGATTTCGTCAACCGCGTCTGAGAAAATTTGAATTCATTCACTCATATATATAATTAAAAACCAGAGGTTAACAACCACCGCAGGGTCCCACTGGCACGCGGGTATGGCTTTAAGGTTACGAACCAGTGATACTTTCGCACCTGCAAAAGCACTTCTCGCAAGGACAATTACTCGTACCAAATATTTTGGGTACAGTCGTTGCAGCTCTCTTCTAAGGTCTTGATACCTTTCCTCCCGAGTGTAGCCACTTTTCGGTGGTCGCAACAATTAAAATCAATTGTGCTTATTTTCGAGACAATTCAAGTATTTGAGACTTTTAATTCATAGTCTGTGGTCCTTTAAGTTTCTATTGCTTGTGCAGTGATTTCCCGACTCGATCGCCTTCTGGTGTCGCGGGAAGTGACGAGTCGGATGACGTATTACCTCCGGTTGCGTCGTGATCGATTGTTAGGTGAACGATCGTGGTCGTAGCTTCTGGATACTACATCTGTGTCAATTTTCCAAAACAACCAAAACAATTTTTTGGGCATAAAAGGAGTGCTGTCTGAGACAGGCTGCGGGACTCGTATCCTGGATTAAATCGATACAAGGTTTTTAGAAGTTAAGGATCACGGTGAGAAATCATCTTGTTCATTTTCGTCGAATTTAACATGACTGAGCATGATTCCTTTGCTACCTCACGCCAGTCCGTCATTATTTTAAAACATTTTTGGTCCTTTAAGGGAGATTGTGGGTTGGCGAGGGGTGCATGATCTTAAAGTAGGTTTTTTGAAATTTCAAGGTTTTCGCATTTAGTTTGAAGTTTTGGAAGAATGCATTGCTATTAATGTCTTTAGAAGGAGTTTTAATAGTGAAGATATCTTACGTATATGAAACGACTGAGTTTAATCAGTATAAATTAGACTGATATTTCAATAAATTATGCTAATAAAATATCGCATGAATTGTGAGGAATAAAACTTCACGTGGAGGCTTATTTTTTATCTCATTTTTCGTCAGATTTACATACTGTCAGAACCTTCTTAATTCTTGTAGCAAAAATGCATCCCAATACTTTAAATGTCATTTTACTTACATGACGCGCAACTTTGAAAAATTTTGGTGTGGAATTCTCGCAGGTTGCGTGATTTTGAGCACTTTAAAGTTCAGCTATGAAGCTTTTAGATTTAAGTATGCAATGTGAACAATTCGCAAAGTGTCGGTTGTTTAGATTGACATGTCTACCAGACTTAACATTTTGTGCTTTAACACAGTACATTTAAAATATAAAATATAAAATATAATCGCTAAAATATTCGCCGATCGTGAATTTAAAAACTACACAGGCTTGCATTCTTATTTCCTGAATATTCAATTTTTGTGGCCTCTTAAGGTTTTGAGATTTCTTAAAAGTCGTCGCAATATTGTTTATCTTTCGAAAATCGATGATAAGACAGGAACGTTTTAGCAAGAGAAATTGAAACTAAAAAGAAGGAATGTATTGAAAAGATACGTGGGGAGTTAGCCCAATGCAACGTGGCTGACTGCAAGAGCCGTAGCTCTTGGGCGATGGGGTCGCCACATCCCTACGTGGCGACAACGCGAGAAATTATTATTATTATTATTGTACCACTCAGGCTGAAAAATAGTAATGTGGGCTCAAAAATAATTGCAGACACAAAAATACGAAAGTTAAACTACTAGTCAACGAAAGTAAAGATAAAATCAGAACAGAAGAAGAGAGGATAATACAAAACGACTTTGAAGGAAACATGAAACTATTATTTAAGGAGATGAAGGGAAGTAAAAATTCAGAGTTTGTCAGCATGAGAGACAGCAAAGGTGAAATGCTATATGATACAGACGGGATAGTAGACCCTTTGAAAGACTCTTGAAAAGATTTATTGGGATGTGAAGCTATAGGACAACAGAACTGCGACATAGAAGTACATACCTCACAGGCTGTGTGAATTGATAGGGAAATAAAAGCAACTGCAATAATTACAGATGTAGCAGCTTATTAAGTACCGCAAGTAAAATATATAGAAAAATACTTATCTGCACAGTTATAAAAATAATAGAGGAAAAGATATGGGAAGTCCAAAGTGGATTTATGCCAGGAAGATCATGTACGGATCAAATATTTAGCTTAAAATAGATCACAGAAAAAAGTTTGAAAGTAGGAATGAAAGTTTTATGTGCGTTTGTTGACCTAGAAAAAGCATTTGTCAAGGTGGATAGAAGTAAATTTTGAGGAGTCCTCAAAGAGTACGGAGTCCATGGACTCTGCGTGTAAATAATTGTTGTTCTTCCATTTTCAAGAAGTAGCTTGTAAATACGCTATGTTGGTTGAGGTGACGAAGCCTTTTTGTATATTACAAAATATTTCGTTTTTTGCGTTTCAATAAAACTGAAAATATCACATATTTGAATTCAATAAATGTTTTTATTTTAAATTGAACTAATTATTAATAAAACAAGTCATTCTTTTAATTCAAAAAAGAAGAAAAACGTCATTATTTAAAATCAAACAACTCTTAAATACACAGACTTGATTTTTTTTTAAATCAATAACACCGGCATACACAAAAAAAGTGGTCTGCCCGGCGGACTACACCGGCATATCTATATGTTTTTGAGGTCGTTGAATCCGAATCCGGGGTCCAAGGAACCCAGTTGGCTCTTATTTTTCCGTAAAACGCAAAAATAGACGTAAAATCGAACAAAACAAATGACTGTGAACAAAACAAATGACAGATCGCGCTCGAACTTGCTAGAGAGATTGATCAGCAGCCTGGGTCGGAGCAGTGTTACGGAATGAACGTGTTATTTAAATAAGTAACACGAGACTACTTTACATCATTACTTTCCAACCGAGCAATTCACGCCTACCCCGAAAGGGAAACCGCTTAATGATATAATAATAATAATAAGCAGAAACAATCAGGAGCGCCATATAAGCAGTCGCGTTTGCGTGAGCGGGATACCAACGCAGTGTTATCGAAGCGAGCGCAGAGGTGGGGTTAGCGACGGGAGAACACTGCGTTGGACTCCTGACAACTATGAATCGTTCTGAATCGTGTTCAGTTGATTATTTCTAGAAGGGTTATTGACAAAAAAGTGTTGCACTATAAGAAAATTTTTTAATTTCAACGAGATAATAAGCAAAAATATGCAATTGAACTGTCTTTTTAACCGAAATTATAGATAACATGAATGTTCAGTAATGTTAATAAAACAGTTTATTAAAGTAGTTATCAAAAAATTTGAAAACGGTTTAAATTCATTACAATTGTTTTTGAACATTGCAATCTTTTTCGTGTAATTTGAAAATAATTGCCAAAAAAGTGTTGCACTATAAGACAAATTTAAAACTTCAGCGAGATATAAAGAGTAAAAATGTTATCGAAAATATGCAATTAAACATTTTTTTAGCGCAAGGTATTTGTAACATGAATTTTCAACTAATATTAATAAAATAATGTATTAAAGTTGCTATCAAAAAATTTGAAAACATTTTAAATTCAGTACAGTTGGTTTTAAAGATATTGTTCACAAATACACTTTTTTATTCTGCAACTTTATCAATACTTATTTATCCTATAAATCCTATTCTTTATAATATGAAGCATTAGAAATATTCGGCATATTTGTAACAATAGATATTTTTTATATAGCATAGTTAGTTTTTATAAATGTCTTATAACGAAACTATGTAAATTATTTTATAGCTTTATTAGGAAATATAAATGTTTATCATTTAGTTCAATGAAGCGTTGATTTCAATTTTCAATAATCATTATAAATGTCAATAAAAATAAAATTCAATTGAAATTTACTATTTTCACAGATTACAGTATTTACATATGTCAATACAAAAACTTTAATGTTCACTTTGTAGAATTATTATTGGTACACTGTGAAAAGCGTATTCCTATTTATTATTATTATTATTTTTTTTATATCATTAAGCCGTTTCCCTTTCGGGGTAGGCGTGAATTGCTCGGTTGGATAGTAGTAATGTGTGGATACTTGTTCAATGTATGATTCAAGATCCTCAGTTCTTGGGCGAACTTTCGAACCCTTTCCGTGAACAGCCTACCAGATTTTATGTAGTCAATCACACATTGAACACGGGACGCATTCTGTCTTGCCCATCCAATCTTCTTTTTCAGTTGATGCATCCATTTCAGCCAGATCTTGGGACTTAGGAGGAACTTGCATGTTAAGGTTCCTTCTTGTCCTGAAGTTGTGATCATATCTCAGAAGGTGCCAGCTTTCCGCGGTTGGTATTAATGTCGTCCTTTGTAAGAATATCTGCTGCCTGCTCACTTGTTGATAAGAATTTCACTTCAATCACTCTTTTGTATTCCAGGTCCCGAATAAAATGATAACGTTTTGTGCGACGATGATATTCAGAATTTCTAACCAATTTTATTTCTGATTGGCTATAGCATCTAATAATTGTAGAAAACTTTTGGCAGCAACTCAAGTCAAATGAAAGATGTCGTAGCCATGTAGCCTCTTTTCCTGCTTCCGCTAAAGCAGGCGTCGGCAGCGAGGGGAAATCTGGAGAGTCCAGCTCTTTAACACGTGTGGATCGCTCGCTTCGTCTCTCCCACCACGAGTCCCTACTCTACTCTAAGAGTTCGGGGTGGTGGTAAATTCTCACGTCATAGAACTAAGTCTTGAGTACCGCAGTGGGAATTACTACCAGGGTTCTTTTGGGGTGACTGAGCTCAGAAATTATTTTATTTTTAATATACTAGCTTATGAACCTCATGATGAAAAAATTGGTAAATATCAAAATGATTAATTAATAACAATATAGTTTAAGAAATATTATCAATAATATAATTTATAAATTAATAATATTGATTAGATTACGTGTATAAATAACAGAAAGCAATAGAAAAAGCACGACATGTTAGGAAGCATATATTTATTCATCATATATATTATAAATTATGTTTTGATATATCCTTAAGGGTGTTGGTTCAATTCGACTTGGATTTTTTTTTGTATAGGTACGTCACTGACTCAATATATAATTTTTATCAAGCATTTAAGAACGAAAGAAAGAAAACTTGTCAAATATTTGGGGTTTTGCGAGATCCTCGGATCAATAAAATGTGCAGAAATTAAGCCTTTTGCTGAGGCAATTATTATTTTTACAGAAATTATCATTTTTTCGAAAGGGAGCAATCTGCAGATAACAGAAGACAGCATTTGAACGGCGAAAACCGTTCGCAAATTTATATTTTTACTCACAATTCTGACATCACAGAGTGTATTATTTATGTGGTGTTTCTTTATTTCAATAAATTAGCCTGATGAGGTTGGCGAACCAATGCCAACGAAACGTCGCTCACTTTGACAAACAAATATGAGTTTTTTTTAAACTCATTTGCCTTCATCCATCGAAATTTCTTCTCCAATTACACCATGGAAGGCGAATTTTTGGTTTCTTCAGTTGTAAAAGATATTCACGATCTACCAAGCTGGCGATCCGGAAAAATAGATATCGCATTATTTTCTACGCGCTTGAAAAATGCAATTTTCTCTTTTAAATCATTAGGGATGCCAGAATATGTTATTAGTATCGATTTACTAAGAAACGTAGTAAGTAAAATCACTAAAGAGAAAAAGAACTTGTTTGATCGTCATGTAGCAAGCGACCCTGGAATGAGTTTCTTAGAAAGACTTTCCGAATTTTTATATCAAGATGCTGAATACGCTATTAATGGCGGTCTTCTGAACTTAGAAATGACAACCGTGACCTATAGAAACAATGATAGGGATATAAACAATGTACCAGGACGACAGAGAAGAGCTCAGAATGCGGCAGCGGGATTCGTAGCATCAGCGCGACCTGAAAATAATTTGCAAATTAAATATTCCGGTCCAAAAAGCGCGTCGTGTGAAGCTTGTAAACGGGACAACCACGAAATTAGTGATTGCAATCAGTTTAGAAGAGAATCGTTCGGAAGAAGGAGAGTAATTTTAGGTGAAGCGGGTCTCTGCTACAAATGTCTTGACAAAAATCATATCGGTAGAAATTGCACGAAAGCCGTCGAATGTGATGTTTGCTATGAAAGGCACCACACGACCATGTACATTTCAAAGAACGAAAAGCCAAACGGTAAACATCATCGCGATGCTCGTCGAGGCGATAAACGTACACAACAGGAGAAAGTTGATCAGCCCGGGACTAAAAAAGACTGACTAGGAACGCGGAGAGGGTTGCTTAGATTCGCGCGTATCAAAGTCCTCGGAACAGACGGATCAGCCGGCGCGTTCGCGTTACCAGACGGGGGTTCTACCATTAGTTCTATTGACAGGAAATTCGCGCAGCAGTTAGGTATCAATGGGGAGCACATACAGATGTCGGTGAAAGGCTTATGGGGAAACGCGGTTGGTGTAAAATGCGAGAAGGTTAGCTTCAATCACGCACGTACAGTTATTCTTCTTGATAAATTTAAATTTAAAGCTTTTTCGGATTTCAATCGTGTGCAAAACTACGAAACTTGCCGACGTTTCGTGAACTTCAAGATGTTCAGTGCATCTTGCGTGCACATTGCCTGTAGCCGAAATCACAATAGGATGAATAGATGCATGTTTCAAATTCCTCCATATTGTATTTACTTCATGTCACAGCTCGCTATACTTATGAATCTTTGTTGTGTAGGTTGCCTGCAAATCTCGGTTAAACGGACAAGCAATGTCGATGATGTAGACTCTTCCACCTTTTGTTTCTCGCATCACGATGTTGGCTCGATTGGCTCGGAGGTAATGATCCGTCTGGATAGTAACATCCCAACATAAGAAGTAATCTTCGTTTTATAAAACGGGCGTTGGAATTTATCTATAGAGAGGCATCCATTCTGTTAAGAGTCTTAGGTTTAGGGCAAGTTGTTGATATTTAATGCCCGCCACATCATTATGTTTGTGCGTATAATCTCTTGGAGCCATTACGCGATAATCATCGATAATGTGCTGGATGGATTCGTTGGTATCTCCACAGCCCTGCCCTGAATCGCTATGACGAATCGTTCCGTTTCTGGATACAGGATGCCCTTTCTCAGTCAAATATTGGATGCCTCACTATCCACTTCATGTTGATCTAACGTTTTGGGGTGCTCGCCGTGGACGGCTTTCTGTCTCCATTGCGTTTCTAATTCCCCTATGGTGTCTGCCCTGATATTCAAGGCCTCCTCTGAGGACGAATTCAAGGGCGTGTAGTCAAGATCCGCTTTGCAGATGGTGTTGTAAAGCGCAACACCTCGCTTGCTGTTAAAATAGTCTAACAACTGTATAGCTTGTGACTCACGCAGTTTCTTGATATATGCAACGGCCCTACCCCCTCTATGTAGTGGTAGAACTACCCTTTCATTCGCCGAATTAATGTGGTGAATTGGGTGCTTTGTCATTTCTACGCGGACGGTTCTGTTTAACCTTTCAAGGTCGGTGTTAGATTATTTGATGTGCCTAAAGGAGTACGTAAGGACAGGGATGACATAGATGTTGATTGCCCTGCTTTTGTTTGCCGAATTAAGAGAACTATTCAGAATCAATTTGAGTCTTGTAGTGAAGGCAGTCATTAAGCTTTTCTTAACTATCGTATGCTGAATACCTTCAGTTTCGAGAATACCCAGGTATTTATATTACTCGCCCCCAGCCATTGCCTCGATGTCATTCTCGAAATCGTTCTCTAGCTCTGCGGTCCTTAATTCTCCTCTGGTTAAATGCACTGTTCTGCATTTATCTAGTCCGAACTCCATGTGGATATCATTGGAAAACTGCTAAGTTCGCCTCGTTTTGAGTGGAATATCTGCAAGAAGTTTTTGATTGGTGGCTTCTTGGCGGTAAATTTGAATCATGGCTAACCTACCAATCAAAAAGCTCTAGCAGATATTTCATTTAAAACGAGGCGAACTCCTTTACATTTTAGCGTACGTCCTCCCCTAAAATATGTCCGAAAAAATGGCGACAAATTTTGACACACAGTTTTGTTGCCTTACTATTACTTCATGCTGTATATAAAGCTGAAAAAGAGATATTTTACTGTTGGGCCTCCTGCGGTAAGGCAGTGTGCGAAGAACACCCTATACATTTCTGTAAATATTGTGAAAACTGAATGTTTTTGAGTAAATTTCACTATTTTTGTAGAATAAATATGCATTTACATTCACTATCCTGCTTTTTCTATGGAACACGAACAGCAATTGGATCGTGTAGTAAGAACTTTAAAAAATAACCCTGAATTTTACTCTATTTTTTGAAAACCAGAAACAGTTCAAAAACTGAATAGGACTTAAAAACCCCTGTGTGTAAACGGAAGGTGGGAAAAAGAAGTGTAAACGTCTATAATTTCTGGTCCAAGGGGTTGCGGTAAAACGGTTTTTGTAAAAAAAAATTCGAAAATATTAATTTAATGTGTGACGTTGTATTTTGTCGCATAACTTTATATTATTCAGAATGGCAACCATCCGATAAAGAGTACGGAGAGGGAGTTGAATTTCGTGAAAGATTACCACAAGCATCGGACTATGCTAGTGATCCTCGAGCCAAACTTGTAATTATAGACGATCTTATGCGCGAATCGTCAAATAACACTGTCGTCGATCTTTTCACCAAGGGAAGTCATCATACAAATTTGAATGTGATCTTTATATCATAAAATATTTTTCATCAGGGGCATGGTGAACGAGATATTTCTTTAAACGCTAATTACATTGTAGTATTTAAAAACCCGAGGGATCAAGCGCAAATTCAACATCTCGCTAGACAGGTATAACCTGAAACTAAACTTTTTCTACAGGAAGCTTATTATGACGCAACTTCTAGCCCACACGGTTACCTCCTTGTAGATTTAAAGAAATCTACCCCTGACAACTGTAGATTTAGAACTTGTATATTTCCGTCAGATTCATACCAATACATTGACGTACCATCAAAGGCTATAAAAGAAGGCTCATCAAGCGGCCTAGTACCAGTTGTACGCTTGTCATGATGACGTGCGCACGAAAATCCATCGGAAAGAAGAATGTTAAAACATTACAGGTTGTGAGACGTGGCCATGAGTGGGACTTACCGCGGTCCTACTGGGAGCCGGTGTCATTTTTTAGATGGCAGTTGCACCCAGTGGGACCCTGCGGTGGTTGTTAACCTTATTTATTTATATATATATATAATAGGTGTTTTTTTTAACTTGATACATCGAAATATTTCAAAAAATACGCATTCTATGAAAAAATATGCGTAATAAAAACTTTTCATTTCCGAGGGGGAAAAGCGACTTTGAAGCTGCCCAGGAGGCAGTAAGGGGGGGGGGTCACTTTGTAATTTCAAATCGCAACACCAATTTTTTATCACAGATTCAGATTCTCCTTTATGAAATACGTAAGTTTTATTCGAATATTTTTTTTCGATAAACGACCCCTCCGCTGCCTCCTGGGGGGAAGGTGGGGTAAATTTGTTTGAATTCGCTTTTCCCCCTCAAAAATAAAAAGTTTTTATTACGGATATTTTTTTCATAAGATGCGTATTTTTGGAGATATTTCGATGTCTCAAGTTAAAAAAAAACACCCAATATATATATAGAAATAAGGTTAAGCAACCACCGCAGGGTCCCACTGGGAGCAACTGCCATCTAAAAATGACATCGGCTCCCAGTAGGACCGCGGTGAATCACACTCATGGCTACGTTTCACAGCCTCATGTGTTTTAAGGACATGAAGCGGCCCAAGGATGGCAGATTTCTGCATCCATCTCGCAAGTGTCTTGGCATATTTTTGGCACGTGGGTATGGCTTTTAGGTTACGAACCAGTGATAGTATCGCACCTCCGAGAGCACCTATAACAAGGACAATTGGTTGTACCGAATATTTTGGGTACAGTCTTTGCAGCTCCCTTTTAAGGTCTTGATACCTCTTCTCCTTTTCTTTCTCATCGGCAGTGATGTTCTATTTGGAAGGAGCCGAGAATTCGATCACGAATACAGTTCGTTTTTCGAAGTCTTGGAGAACAATGTCAGGCCTCGAGTGTGCAAATGAGACTGCTGTCCGAAAATCGTAGTTCCAGAAAATTTGGCATTGTATTATATTATATGTGACCGTCCGCGAAGAAAGGGACCTAATGCGGAAAAAATCGATTTTCATTTTCGTGCGCCAATCGATAGTTTCTGAGTTACTCTTTCGTTTCCAATACTCAGAAATTCTTTAAGTCAATTACTTTTTTTCTCATTAAGCTACAAACATAGGCATGATAAGCGTACGCGGAGACCGAACGAGAGGCCTACGAAAGCCAGCCCCACCACTTGGGGAAGGAATCGTGAAAAACAACGATGGTATATGCTACTCATACGCCTACAACACTACTGAAAGCGATATGAACTTTGATTTTCAACCACAGGACATCATCCCCTTCAAGTACTGCGAATTCCCAGGAGCAAGCTCCGAGGAATTGGAATCCGAATATAATTTCCAGAATGAAAAAGGGTATGATCCTGTGAACCGAACAGAAAAAGTCATCAGTAGCTTACACGTAGCTCATTTAAATGAACTTGAAAAGAACTTAGTTTTTGCTTGGGCTAGGGATTTCCCGGACATATTTCATCTTAATGGGGAAATGCTTAGCGTTACTCATAAGGTTCAGCACAGAATTCCGACGACTGATGATATTGTGATCTCGAAGAAGCAATATCGTCAGGCGCCGGAAGCACAAGAACAAATGGCTATACAGATTATTAAACAACTTAAAAGTGGAATACCTGTTTCGTCAAAATCACCATATAGTTCACCCGTGATGATTATTCCGAAAAAGTTTGATGCTTCAGGAGAACGAAAGTATCGTGTGGTAATCGACTATAGGGCTTTACATGAGAAGGTGATAGGCGATGCATATCCATTACCCAACATTAGTGACATACTAGACAGGCTGGGCAAAGCCCAATACTTCTCTGTATTCGACCTTGCAAGTGGTTATCATCAGGTTGCAACCCATCCTGATGATAGGGCCAAAACAGCTTTTTCAACTCCAAGGGGTCATTTTGAGTATAGATCAATGCCTATGGGTATAAAGAACGCCCCCGCTACATTCCAGCGATTAATAGATACGGTCCTCAAAGGAATGCTAGGAACTGAAGCTTTTGTTTACTTATACGACATCGTTATATACTCCGAAACCCTGGAAGAGCATGATAAAAAGGCCAGAAGACTCTTCAAGCGATTACCAGAAGCTAATTTAAAACTACAACCGGATAAATGTGATTTTCTGTATCCTGAAGTAGCCAATTTGGGACACATCATTGGACGCGATGGGGTGAAACCAAATCAGGCTAAAATCTCAGCAATTAAAGAGTTTCCTCGGCCTAAAACTGTACGCAATATTCGTAAGTTCTTGGGATTGTCAGGGTACTACCGACGATTTATAGAAAATTAGGCGAAACTGGCCGAACCGTTGGCCGACTCGTTAGAAAAGGCGTCAAAGTTTACTTGGGGACCAGAACAGGAAGAAAGCTTTGTTAAATTACGTAATGCTTTATGTCATGAACCTATTTTGAAATATCCGGATTTTTTCTTCGGGAATATAATATGTAGACTTCTGAAAATTTCTAGACATATACTTGGAACCATTGTGAACAACTTACTCGCTAGAAGTTTGTTGCCAGAATAATATTTGGTAATGTTTTTTTGCTCGGAAACTTTTGTTCCGCGCATAGCGGCGATTGACTACTTTCAGTGGCCAGTCGAATATGCTCGCTCGTTCAAGTCGTTATTCTATCCGGCCCTTCAATTCTACAAATGTGTTTTTAACCCTTTCGTGCTAGGACGCATTTACTTTAATCGTGACAAATAACATTAAAAATAAAGAAATTCAATATTTCAAAAAAAAAAAAAAAATGACAAAAGGTACAATAAAATGTTTAAAAAGAAAATTTTTCGCCAAAATTAGATCTAAATTTTTTTTTGTCCATAGGTCATGCACGTTTTACATTCTGGTCCTAATAAGAAGGTATTCGTTTTATGTAAACTTTAAATTTGTCAGTTTTCATAAAATCTCAACGTCTCGAGACTCACTGACTCAAAAAAAATATGTTTATGAAGGTGTCCATCTCTCTGTCTTTTTTCATGACTATAGTCTGTCTGCAGATTGTAGGCATGATAAATTTCGAAAGACTGTTCAAATTGGATTGAGCTTTGACACACGTTTTCAAGGCATAAAAAGAAAGAATAATTTCGTTAACCAGCCATTTTTCACCAACAGTACTGGTTTTATTATTCGAGTAAACATTTCTTTGTTTTTGTACGACATGAAGTTGCCCAAGAAAATGGTAAGAATTTCTTTGTTTTCATACGACATGAAGTTGCCTAAGAAAAGAGTAAGAATTTCTTTGTTTTGGTTCGACATGATGTTGCCCAATGAAAATATACAATGTACTTACGACATTCTTTTTTTATTATTTCATTTGCATGCTTCAGTAGATTGCTTTGGCAATTAAAATCTAATGAAGAGACCTATCCAGTTCCCAATTAATGATGATTTCTTCAGATCCAGTAATAAATACATCACGTGTAAAAAAACGTGAAAAAAAAATTATGTTTAATCAGTAAAAAAAAACTTTTTATAAGCATTTATAAGCCTTTTAAACGTTTACTCTTCAATTTGTCATCGGCAATTAAAATTTTTTTTAATCTGATTAAAGATGTGTAATCAGCCATCTAGAAAACTCCCAGGTACTGATTGTCACAAACGTGTACGGAAAAAATTAGTTGTTGAAATTTTAAATGACTGAGTCAACAACTCTAGGATAGGGCCAAACGTATGTCATAAATTCGGAAGGAGCCGAGAATTCGATCACGAATATAGTTCGTTTCTCGAAGTCTTGGAGAACAACGTCAGGCCTCGAGTGGGCAACAGAGACCGCTGTCCGAAAATCGTAGTTCCAAAAAATTTGGCACTTCTCCTTTTGGACAATTGACTCTATCTCCCTTGGAGCGTTCGGCACGACAGGGTCGCGGCCAACACCGTACGAGCGACAAAGATGCTAATAAAGCACTCTTAGGGACCAAATGTCGGGCCGACGTTGAGAAGTCAAAGGCAGTTGACCGTTTTTATTTAGCTGGTTGGCCCGACCAGTGGCGCACAAAGTTGGATCGACCGTCCGACGGCTGGCCCGACCGTGGGCCGGCGGTTAATTCGCACCTTGGTTTGTATACGTCCTAGAGTACGCAAATTTGTACGTCCTTTTATATGTACCTTTTTACGTCCTTTTGTGTGTCCACTATTTCAAATGCGATGCGTTGTCAAGCATATGTTCAAATTTTGTGACGACTTTCATATTCCGGTTGGCCCTAATCGAGTGGTGGGGGTTCATGTGCCCCAACTCTCCCTAGAGGATCTCTATGCAAATACAGTATTCCACACTAATTCCTAGCTTCCGGGTTTTTGTTTATTTCCTAAATCCACTGACTTTCTATATATGTTTTGCACCATAGGCTGACAGAAACAAATGAATATTTATACCCAACTCTCGGATTCTGTCCCTCCGGTCTCGGCCTTCCTAGGACTGCTGGCCCACACAGTTTCTCAGCGCGCAGGGCGAAAGACGGTTGCGAATCTTGATCAAAAACACCAGCAGCGTAGTTGAAAGACGCTGTGGGCGGGTACTCGCATGAGGAGTTTGTGCAATATTATGTATACCAATTGGAAACGGTTCAAATGACCCTGACTGTTTACGTTTAGATCTCACCGATTTGTGGCCAAGGCTATTTTCAGGCAACCCCCGAAACTGGACTGAAACCGAGAGTTCGGTGTATTTAGAAAGTTAACGGATTTTGGAAACGAACAATGAACCGAAAGTAAGGCATTAGTGTGGAATACTGTACTTTCAGTTTCATCCCTAACATTTTCCAATGT
Organism: Andricus grossulariae; assembly: GCA_011634705.1. NCBI lineage: Eukaryota > Metazoa > Arthropoda > Insecta > Hymenoptera > Cynipidae > Andricus > Andricus grossulariae. The sequence goes on along the minus strand of JAABKJ010075445.1, from coordinate 196,280,549 downwards.
CTTCTGGGGGCGTGAAAGCAACCCTGTAACAAGTCACAGAAATAGTTTAGGCCACACGAACCCTTTCCAATGTCTTGCGATATAATGCGATATAATTTTATTATTATATCATTAAGCCGTTTCCCTTTCGGGGTAGGCGTGAATTGCTCGGTTGGAAAGTAGTGATGTGTGGATTCGCGGTAAGAAGTCTGACCTCTCTCAAAATAATGAGGATTCCGTGCTTCCAACTAGTGCATCGTCTAACACGGCAAGTCTTTCGACCTCATGACATTCCGTACATCTCGCTACGGCTCAGGTTATGCTTCTCGGTCCTAGAGGAACACAAGTGCGAGCTCGCGCTGTGCTCGATCAGGGTTCTGAAGCTTCATTTGTTACAGAGTCCATAGCGCAATTATTCGAACTTCCCAAACGTCACGCAAAAATTGCCCTTACTGGCATTGGTGCATCAAGGGCTGGTACTGCACGTGCCATCACTTAAGTGTCGTTACAATCACTATATGACACTTCATTCCAGATAGAGCTCAGGCTTTAATTCTGCCTCGTCTTACATCACACCTTCCTTCACGGAAGCCCATGAATTTTGATCTTTGTCTGTTTAGAGATATTAATTTAACAGATTCTCATTTGTTGGAACCTGAATCAATTGATATCATTTTGGGGGCCAATGTCTATGGTCAAGTTTTGCGTTCAGGTTCACGCCGGTTCCCACCATCTAAATTAATTGCCCAAGATACCGCGTTGGGTTGGATCGTTTCGGGATCTTTATATTCGGGCATGCCACGGCGGGCGGTACCCACTTCTTCAGTACCATGTACAGTCATGCATTGCGCCTCTGACAATAACTTGGAAGTAAGGCTTCAACGTTTTTGGGCTGTGGAGAAAGTAGCCCCCCCTTCAAAGAAAATGAAACCAGAGGATGAAGCTTGTGAACAGCTTTTTTCAGATAAGCATTTTCGAACCTCTGATGAAGAAACTCGGCGAATAGCCTTAAGTTCTCTTTCGAATACCCACCGTCTCTTTTCTAAAGATCCTAAGCTTGCAGAAGCTTATTGAGATTTTATGAAAGTTTATGAGGAATTGGTACACATTGAGAAAATTCCTGAATCTCAAATAGACAATCCGTAAGCTTGGTATATTCCGCATCATCCTGTAGTCCTCTCCAACCCCACTCAGTGGAAATTTCGCGTGGTTTTCGACGCATGTCGAAAAACTTCTGAACAGCACTGCCTAAATGAATTTCTCACGGCAGGTCCTGCTCTTCAAAGAGATATCTCCCTAATACTTTTAAACTGGCGAAAGTATCGATACGTCTTTACCGTACACTTGCTCAATTATCATCAGATTAATCTCTTAGGCGACATTTTTGCGGGAGCAGACAATCTTGAGCTTGCGATAAAAAAGCGAAATGAATTATGCGAACTTCTACATTCGGACGAAATCGACGTCAGAAATTAATGTAGAGGATATTAGAATGCCTTCCGTTATTAAAAAACGCGGACGCCCTAAACACAGTGATACTACGACAGCAATTGGGTTGCGAAAAAATCGATAGGTAAAACTTCCTGTACCATTTATTAATCTTAAAGAAAAATAAAAGATATGCTGTATTTCAAGTTGGGTTATGTCGCGCGATAAGGTGACTGCAATATTCAATAGCGATTATTTAGTTGAAGAACGCGACTTATAAATGCGTCCAGAATATATAAAGCACTCAATACTGGATGATGTACTTGATCTAGATATTTTAAAAACCTACATGACGAAACCCACGTTTGAATGCGACAGTTGCCTATTGTAGTATCACTTCAAATGCGTTGGTTTGAAAGCCGTACCAAATAAGAAAACTTGGTTTTGCCACCAATGTTCTTCGTTTTGAATATAAGAATTAAGGGGCTGATAGCAAAAGAGGGTATCAGCACCTCAATTTGTCTCGGAATAAATATAAGAATAGTTAATTAGTTGTAAACGCCCAACAAATCTACAATTATTGTAACTGGTATTTTAATGCTCATAATTTAAAAAGGTAAATAAAATATGATTTTTAAATGAACATATATGAGCATTATTTTTATATGTATTTAATACATCCCGTCTCAACATTTACTTTTTTCTAATAGGTATTTTATTAATTTATTATATTAATTTTTTAACTAATAAATAATAAAAACTAATAAATACAAGTAATTATTAGTTAATTAGAAGCATTATCATCGTCTATAAAGACTTACTTTCTAGTGGAAAGTGCAAGATAATAAACATTTCAATATTATTTACAATTGATAACATTTCCAGACATTTTCCACTTATTATTTGTAATTGAAGAGTTATGCAAAATCTCTTCAAGTACTTTTTTTCAGCTGTAAATATAATAATGAGCCTGAAAGTTATTATGTATGCTTTTTAACCCTGAGTGAAATTAAAGGTTATGGCTTAGCTTCAATGTTATGCGATGAAGTATATAACTCTTATACTAATAATTTCCTCTTACAGGTTAAAAGGAGACATAACAACCACATTTTTTAGACTTCTTCTTTCAAAATCGAAAAGGGCATAAGTACAAAAATTTTGAAGAATATAAGTTTTTTTACAAACTTATTCATTAATTTTTGTTTAAATTTTATTTCTTCTATTCGAAAACTTGGAAAATTTACTGCAAAAAGCCATATTTTGAATAAAAAATAAAATTATTCGTCAAGATTTTCATCATTTGCAAGATGAGCATCGATGTATTCGGACGTCATTCCAAGCGAGCAGAGAGTACAAGTCGGGTTCCTCCTGGAATTGGCTTTAAAGTCACATCTGAAGGAGATTATGACATGAATAATAAAAGGCTGTGTAAGGTGGCTGATGCTCAAGAGCAGAATGATGCTGTTAATCTGAATATGGTGCAGCATATGATACAGCGTGAACTTCATACTATTTATGATGTTATAGCTTCCTTGAAAACTGAAGTAGTCAATAATAATATGATGATTGAGACTTGGGAAAATTTCACAGATAAACTTTTAACAAATGTGAAAATTGATGCGGAATCAATTCAAAAATTTATATATCAAAATTCAGAGCTCATTAGTCAAGTAGACACTAGACTGAACGCATTCAAAAATGGACGTTGAGAAGCAGCAGTTGGTGAAGGAGCTGCACAAGCCAGCTAGAAGAAATCACCAACGTCGACATTTCGATATCCGTGGCATTGCTGAGACCTGGCAAGCTGATTTTGTTGAAATTCAGCCATATGAGAGAGTAAACAAAAGATACAAGTACATCGTAACTGTAATTGACATCTTTTCAAAATTTGCTTGGGCTGTTCCCGTTAAATCCGAAAAGGGCGAAGATGTAGCTGCAGGCATGGAATCTGTACTTGATAAAGGACGTGTACCAAAAAATTAACATGTTGATAGGGGTAAAGAATTTTACAACTCGCATTTCAAAAATTTTATGAAACGATACAAGATAAATTTGTGCTCGACATTCAGTAATTTAAAAGCATCAACTTGCGAGCGATTTACTCGTGCCTTAAAAAATAAAATGTGGATGCAATTTAGTTTGCAGGGTAATTATAAGTGGATAGATATTTTGAAATATTTAATGTTGTCTTACAACGATCCCAAAAATCAGACTATTAGAATGAAATCAAAAGATGTTAATAAGCAAAATGAAAAAAAATTGTTGTTTGATGTATACAAAAATTTCAATGTGGAACTAGCAGTTAAGAAAACTAAATTTAAAGTTGGAGATAAAGTACGTATAAGTAAATTTAAGCATATTTTTGAGAAAGGCTACACACCGAATTGGACAAATGAAATATTTACCATAACTCATGTTAAGAATACTGAACCAGTGACGTATATGTTTAAAGATTAGCAGGATGAAGCTATTGCAGGTAGTTTTTATGAACAAGAACTTGGCAAAGTTAGACATCCAGACATTTATCTTGTGGAAAAAGTAAGAATAATTTTTTTTTGCTATTATCCCTCAAAAAAAGAGTTCGGGGACGTCTGTTGTTCTATTTTATAGCATCTCCAAATACAGCTTTTAAAATTTTTCATTTTTGAGGACAAAAACCCAGGGCAACTGAACCCGATTTACCACACGATGAAGTATCACATGCCCTTAAGAAACAATACAATTAAAGCCTTTATAAAATACGTACTTGAAACCTTTATCGTCATCAAGACCATTCTGCGATGCTAGCCCATTACCCTGCGGACAATTGTCGTCCTTCGAACCATCAAATGGGCTTGATGAGCCCTTTTCTTTCTCTTTTTTATCTGCATCTGTGTTCTGAATAGAGAAAAGGAAAATAATGTATATTAAATTATTCTGAATGAAGATTTAAAACTTTTATTGTTAAAATTACTCACCAATCGGAGAGAAGCCATTCTAGGTTCTAAATCTTTTGGCGTGGTTGGGCTTGAACCACCCAGAACGTATTCCACCATCTTAACTCCGAGACCACCGGTTTCACTGTAAAAATATGTGTGTGATAAAAGATGAGGATAACTGGCACACGCTTCACATTTCAAGCTTTTTAATGAAACGAAAAGAAAGTTGACCCTCGACCAGGGTAAATAATGATCAAAATACGCAAATTTCTCAGATTATGCTGTGAGCAAAATTAGAAAATGTACTTCAATTTTATGTGCTACATATATGTAACTGTTCCTGAGGATCTTCTGAAGGTTAACTGTAAGTTTTCACTTTTCCAAAAAATGACCCATGAAGTTATTAGTAATCGAAATAGGTGGAGCATTTATGAGTAAAAATTTGCATTGTCAATAAAAATATGCAAACGATTTTTCTTTGCGTCTGGAGCATAGTGTACGAGCAGTGATGCTATTGGTTTAGTGGTTGGGAATGTGACGGTTATTGGCACCCCGCCCCAATTTTATTTGAATTTTAAGAAAAAGTATGGTCTCTAGTCATTGTTACCCCAGTGCCAAAGATCAGACCACGCAATTCTGGAATGATTTCATCTGTTGGCACTCCTGCCTCGATAGAAAAAAATAATTTTATGTCATCATGTTCAGGGTGTTTAGTGATCAGCCATTTTGAAATTGCGGGGGTTTTCCAGTACTGCCCGACCAAATTTTTGCACATACCACTTTAAAGATGTTCTTACATTCTCCTCTCAATGAGAAGGTATTGGTTTTATGTGAAAAATGACTTTCGCGGATTCAATCAAATATCGACGTTTTGAGGCCCCTGTTATACATTCGTTCCTTACTCCCATCACCATTCCTCCCATTGCTCTGCCTTTTTTATTCTTCCTCTTTGCATTTTCAACTTGCCATTTGTAACCTCTTGGTTATCTTCCCCTTACTTTTTCCCATCCCTTTTCCTCTAGCCACGTCTCCATCATTACTACTAAATCCCATTGTGTCCAATTTCTCATAAACTCCCTACCCTTTCGTTCTAAGACTGCTATATTCCAGAAGCATATCCTCCAATCTTCCCTACTTTTATTTCTCGTCTCTTTTTGTTTCCTACTATTTCATATTTCTTTATCTCCCGATCCTTTCTCTCCTAGTTTCCCGATACCCCATTTTTTTGCTAACTCTTCCCTGTCCTCGTCCCAATTTCACCTTACACCTTCTTTCTGTATTCTCACATACTGAACCCATTTTTTTAGTTTTACCAGTACCGTTCTCTCCCCTCTTCGCTCTTCCCTTTCTACACTTCGCACTTCCTCTATCTCTATCTTAGCATTAATCCTGTTTAGTACTTCTTCTACTCCTTCCATCAGCTCCTCCTCCTCTAGTCTTAGATACTTTATCACTATGTTTCTTTTTCTTTCTTCTTTCTCTTTCTTTTCTATTCTTTGTTTTATTTTCCTCAGCCTTTCCTTCTTCTTATTCCCGCTCTCCCAAACTCCAAACTGAAGGTTTGAGCTTTCTATTTTTTCAATTTACCGTCCAACTCCTCTACCTTTTTATTCCGCTCTTCCTTCTTTTATATTCTTTTCTCCAGCATCTGCATCCTTTTCTCTAGTTTTTACCTAACCTTTCACCATTTCCTCATTTCTTTCCTATGTTCTGCCATTTCCTGCCTAATTTCATTCCTTATTTCCTCTACCCTTTTCTCCTGCTTTTCTTCCTATTTACGAATGGCTATATTGAGCCAAAACTCTCCGCTAGGGTGGGTCGAAAATAAATACTTTTGGAGTTCGAAACCTTGTTAGTGACAAAAATGGCATTAGAAACAAAATCCCCAAGACCCAGGAATCGAAATTCATAAAATAACAAAATAAAAATTTTTTAAATTCACTGTATTGCCAGCTGTACTGCCCTCTCTTTTCTGTCTCACGTTTCAGCGTACAGAATACTTCCTCGTCCAAATCCCTTTCTTCTTTGCCATCGCTGTCCCCGTTACCCATCAAGACTACTTGAAGTAACCTCTGTCCGTAACGCCATACGTAACTTTCGTTAAATCTATCTTCACTGTGCTACCCCACCCTGCTACCGTTTTACAGGACGGGCGATCGTAGCAGAGTCCGCAAGCCAGCATTTGAGTAGTGGGGATGCGTCTACGAAAAGCACCCGCTTCACTTACCAATCCACTTTTAGGCACGAGCCAGCGTAGCTCACGGACACGTCTCGTACAGCTATGTGGTATTATTTTTTTAGATCGATTGTTGAAATGAGTAAATACTGATTAATAAGCGTTCTGATGTAAGAGATTCAGAAAAACTGGAATTCTCTCCATTTCCCATGAAAAGCAGCAAGTGATTTTAATTGCCTAAATAGTTTCAGACTGTCTTTCACGATAAATATAACTCTTAATATTCATTAACTACCTCATTAATTCCAAAAAATAATAATATTTCACGACAGACAGGGAAAAAATTATTTAAACAAGTGAAAATTCCTTAAATAATTTCTAAATATCCTTAAAAAACATTACCCTTAAAATTCTTTAATTCCCGTGTATAAATGATACCAGGGATCCGACCGAGAGCCGGCCGGATAGCCCTAGTTTAAACCAGGTGCCGGCCGGGGGATACTGGCCCGGATCTGGCTAAAAACGTCACGGTAAACTGGTCGGATTCCGGCTTTCATACCGGCCGGGATCCAGTCGGGTAACCCGGCCACAGACCTGTTAAAAAATGTTGCTTCAGACGAGAAATTAATAAATTGGTTTGTCTTTTCAGGCTCGTCTTAAAGAATACGGTGAACTTATAATGTGAAATCAAGTTATACAATTTTCGCGAGGAAATTATAGAAGAGTTTCAATCACTGATGCTAGAATCTCCTAGCCATTGTTTTATTTTGGAAACCACGTGGTGATTTGCGGTTAGGAAGTAGGAAAGGAAAAAATGAATACAAAACACTATACTTTAATGAAAAATAATTATTATTCGCGCAGTAAGTGGGATTTTCAAACTGATTACTGAAAAAAGTTTGATTTTAATAACAGATTTTATTTGCGAACATCGAGGAGACGACGAGACATGGAACCCGGTTACACCAGAGGGCGTAAATTAAGCTCGCCTAAAGTAAGCTACCTTAAATACGAGAGTGGCTCAGTTTCGCGCCGGCGCAAAAGCCTTTTCGGCAGTGGCTCTCTGTCACACACGTGGAGTCCCTGCGGTTTCTGCGCCGACGCGAATCTAGTCTCTGTCTTTTAAGGTAGCTTATAGAACCTTGTTACACCAGAGGGCGTAAATTAAGCGCGCGTAAAGTAAGCTAGCTTAAATACGAAAGTGGCCTAAACTCGCGCCGAGGTGCAAAAAATCTTGAATCTCTTTATTCTCTTCTTCTTTTGAGCTTCAGACCTAGACTTTTTAGGAAGAGGGCGCTGTGAGGTGTTAACCCTTTGAATGCTCTTTGTCGACTGATTAGCTTGTGGGACTGTGCTGGTTTATTAAAACCAAAGCCAATCTTCTTGTTGAAAACGATACCCATTTTAAATATTAGAGAGACTTGATGTGTAATCTAATTGTTATAACTTCTCCACGAAACTTAATCAAATGTCGATCTTGATCAACTATACGGAGCTGTATATGATCTATTGTCTGCACGGCGACTGGTAAGTAAATGACATGAGATGGAACTTCCACTATCTTATCTCCAGGTGGTACCACAGGAAAAAATTCATGAATAGTACGTACTTTCTGACCATTAATGTATGCACCTATTGTCATGATACACCCAATGCTCAAAGAATTCACTTTTATGATTGATACCGGTTGATCAGATTCATAAACTTGTTTAGCTTCTAATCTGCGCGGAGAAACACCCAGCAAATGACTAATAGAATCTTTAGGCTCAACATTTATTTAGTGACTGCAATGAATTTCACTTTTTAAAGTATTATTGTTTGGTTTAATATGAATTTCAATATCCTTTTTTACTAAAGCATTCTGTAGATACCGAGTTATGTCACTTATTTCATAACTTCCTGCAGGTATTTCAATTATTTCATTACCCACATAAAATTTATTTTAACGAATGTCTACATTAGGTATCGAATTGATTATTAGAAATTCAACAAGTCCAAGTGCCTCATTTTTATAAGGAGACAACTCAATCGGAGGAAAATAGTGAGTTTCCAGGATTGTAGAATGTAGGTGTCCGAAGATTACAGAAGCTATAGAAATAAATTATTTTACTGTAAATCTTTTTATAAGCACACCAATGTGTTCCTGATTTATTTTTATCATCAAGATTGACAATAGCACATTCATATTTATGTGTTCCACCTTTTATTAATCCATTTCGCATAAAAACACCTCGAAAATATGGAATCCCCGAAGATTTTGCGAATTTGAGTAAATCTGCATCAGTTAAGGCCCGATGAGGTAGCTTTACTTTGAGTTTTTTGACTTGCTTTTAAGTCCTGCTCCCTGTTTGTACGGTCTTAAATGAAGCCCTAATCCTTGCCTACATGGTTTCAAGGAAAGACCTTTTCCTAAAGCAATGGCTTCCATTGTTTCATTATGTCGTTTACTCTCTGAAAGTTGTTGTTTTGCCGAATTTGCAAATTACATATTTCAGAACATTCATAAATTCAGAAAATTTCAGAGATTTTCGAAAATTTGGGCAATTCAAGAAATTCAAAGAATTTCAGTAATTCAGAACATTCGATGAATTCAAGAAATTCAGAACATGCAAGGATTCAAAGCAATTCAGAAAAATAAACAATTTTCGAAAATTCAACGAATTCAGAGATTTTCACTTTAGAGAATTCAAGGAATTTATGAAATTTCGAATATTCAAGGAATTCAAAATATTCAAAGAATTCAGGAAATTCAGCATATTCAACAAAGTCAGGGAATTCAGGTTATTCAAGAAAAAATCGAGGATTTTAGAGAATTTATAGATTTTCAAGTATTTCAGAGCAATTACGGAATGAAGAGATTTCAAGAAATTCAGAATATTGAAGGAGTTAAGGGAATTGATAGCATTTCAAGGATTTAAGAGCATTAAAGGAATTCAATACATTCATGAAATTGAAGATTTCACAGAATGCAGGTAATACTAAAAATTCTAGGAATTTCTGGAACCCAGGCGATTCAGAGAAAATTTAAAGAATTTAAGAAATTAAAAATATTCAAGGAATTCAGGGAAATCAAATTCAGTTTCTTTGCAGAAATTATCAACAACATAGTAATATCCTATATTGTCATGTGAGTACTTACCACAGATTCATATCCGCTGTTATTGCTCATTTTGAAAAATATTATAACCACCAATTTCCTTTTTCAAACACTTTTCAAATATTCGGAAACGTCACGATCGCAGACGCTAAACTATTCCATAGTCCCTGCGCGGCTCGAACTTATCACTTTCGGAACACTTTTCAGTAAATTCCCTGCTATCATTTGATTGACCGGAAAACCTACTTCCCAAATTCGCTACTCTGCTAATATGTATCAGATGTAACCATGGAATTGCGCCTAAATGCAATAACTTCTATTATAAAATTACAGTGTGTGACGGAATGCAATTTTCACTTTCGGAAATTTCTATGGTCTATGGCGAGAGGTTGGCAACAACTATATAGGAATGATAGGAACCTACATTATCACGAAAATAACCAAGAATGAGCGGAAAATTGGAATATTTGATAAATTTCGGATTAAAATTTGAAACAAAACTTTTAAATTTTTAGAACTTTAGGAAAGTCACTTGATAGGAATTCCGGGACAAAAAACAAGGTAATAAATAATTAGATCCTCAGGAAAGTCACTCATTAGGAATTTTAGGAGAAAAATAAAGTAATAAATTAAGGTATCTGAAAGCTTAAAGGTTCATCCACACATCGTGAGGTGCATAGAGAGATTAATGCCGCTTTGGAAAACCAGATTTACAATGTCAGTGTCGTATGAGCTAACATTTGCTTTCCTTAAATCACCCGGGTTGAAGTCGGGCACAAAGGGCTTCATTTTGGCATGTCAAGACCGTGACATTTCCACTCTAGCATACCGTCGCCACATTTTGAGCCAAGACATTCCCGATAATAGCTGCAGGGCGTGTCATGTACACCCCGAGCATCTAGGATACATAATATCTAGTTGTCCAACTGTTGCGGGAACGACCTACATACAAAGGCACAATGAGGCACTAAGAGTGCTTTATTACCATCTCTGTCACTCTCACGGCATCAACCCAAATATCGCTTCGCTAAACGCTCCTACGGGAATAAAGTAATTTTTCGAGAATGAGAAGTGTCGGATTTACTGGAACTTCATATTCTCGACAATTGTTTCTGCTGTGCACTCCAGGCATGGCGTAGTTCTTCTTGTTTTCGAGAAACGAACCATGTTCGTTATCAAATTTTCGGCACTAGCTGAAAAAAACATCATAGCCAAGGAGACTGAAAAGAAAGTGATGTATAAAGACCTTATAAGGGAGTTGTGACAAATATACCCGGAATATTATGTTAAGCTAATCGACCTGATCATCGGCGCTCTTGGAAGTGCCAAGGTTTCACTGGTAAATAGTCTGAAAAGCATCCTTGCGTGTCAAGAAAATGCTAAGACACTTGCGGGGAAAATGCAGAGGTCGTTCGTCCTTGGGTCGCTCCGTGTCCGCAGGGTACTCGGGACTTTTGCCGGATCATTGTATTGAATTCGTCGCAGACTGGTCACCCATCTTTGGGTTGTGAGACGTGGTTGTACCTGAAATTTTACCGCGATTTCGCTGGGAGCGAGTGCAATTTTTAAGATTAGCACCTGCTCCTGGCGAAATCGCGGTAAAGATTCAGCTGTAACCACGTCTCATAACCGTGTGATGGGTGGCCAGTATGCGACGGATTCAATACGATTATCCGGCAAAAGTCTTGTATACCCTGAGGACACGGAGCGACCCAAGGATGACCGCCTTCTGCATTTTCATCGAAAGTGTCTCAGCTTTTTCTTGACACGCAGGGATGCTTTTCAGGCTATTAACCAGTGAAACCTTGGCACTTCCAAGATCGCCGATGATCAGGACGATTAGCTTAACAGAATATTCCGGGTATAACCGTCGCAACTCCCTTATAAGGTCTTTATACACTCCGGAAAAGGGGTTATATAAGCGGAGCGCCTACTCAACCGCAGCCAGAATAAGCCGACAACAGAGAAAGAGAGGTGACACTGAGACTAACCGCGAGCAGGCATCCAATCGAGGAAGAGCGATGCTTCAGAACACGGAGAAACATCAACATTCAGGTTTCTCTCAAGCCCAAAGAACTGGCTGAACTGAATGACGAGCTTCGTGGAGATTTGTCCGAAGAACCCGACCTCTGGGATATCAATTGTAGTGTGTATAATGCAGCGAGAGCTTTGGCAGACGCAAACCGTAAAACAAAACCAACGGTTGATCATAAGACCAAAAGACAAATGCACCAACTCAGCACAAAGATAGGCTGGGTAAGACAGTACGCGTCCCTCATTCAGTGTGTCATTGACTACATAACATCTAGTAGGACTTTCACTGCCAAGGTTCGACAGTTCGTGCGCGAACTGCGAATCTGTTATCACACGCTCAACAAGTCAAAGCTACTGATCACCAGGCAGCATATTGTTGACAGAATAGGAGTACTATCAAACGCTAGGAGAAGTCTAGAGCGGAGAGACAGGTGGGTCATAGAAAATCAACAGTTTTTGTCTGACCCGTCTCGACTCTTCCACGACCCTCCAGTTACTGTCGTCCACCCGCCCAAACCAGAAGAGGTCGAGGCTTTTTGGAGAGAAGTCTACGAAGTCCAGCATCCACTGAAAGAAAACTGAAAAAAATTAAATAGCTTCAAGGAGTTGTGCTGTGCCCTCATAATACCTGCGGAGGAATGCCCACCAATCACTACCAAGGAGGTGAAAAAAGTATTAAGAGGCATGAAGAACTATTCCGCTCCGGAACCAAATGGTATCTAGACCTTTTGGCGGAAGAAGTTTCCTTCAACCCACCAGCATCTGGCCCGCATTTTCACCTCATATCTAAAGTCGGAAGGGACAGTGCTCCTGCCGAAGACGGGCAACTTAGATAAACCTAATAATTACAGGCCAATAACTTGTCTAAACACACTGTATAAGATCTTCACAGCTATCCTAAATGATAGGATTTTTCGGACAATTGGACCTGTGTGACGAGAGATGTACGAAACACGCGGCTCAAAGAAAGGCATAGCAGGATGTCAGGAGAACCTGCTCATCGATAGGTGTGTCTGTAAAGATGCAGCATTCTATCAGCGTTACCTATCGATGGCCTGGATTGATTACCGGAAAGCTTTCGATTCAACCTCCCATAGACTTATCATCTGTCTGTTGGAAAGCAAACACTCGGCCTTGACTTCAATATCAGGGATGAGCAAAATGCATCGAATCTTATCCATCTCGAGTACTCACTCCTGGAGGCCCGGATTGAGAAAGGACGGGAGAAAAACTTCCGCGAACAGCTCCTTGATAAGAAGATGCACGGCATCTTCCACAGAAATGTGGTGGATCTGTCGATGTCGTATGAGCTAACATTTGCTTTCCTTAAATTACCCGGATTGAAGTCGGGCACGGATGGTTTCATTTTGGCATGTCAAGACGGTGTCATTTCCACTCTAGCATACCTTCGCCACATTTTGAGCTAAGACATTCCCGATGATAGCTGTAGAGCGTGTCATACACACCCCGAGCATCTAGGACACATTCTATCTAGTTGTCCAACTCATGCAGAAACGACCTACGTCCAAAGGCACAATGCGGCACTAAGAGTGCTTCATTACCATTTCTGTCACTCTTACGGCATCAGCTCAAATACCGCTCCGCTAAACGCTCCTAGGGAAACAGAATCAATTGTCGAGAATGAGAAGTGCTGGATGTACTGAAACTTCATATTCTCGATAATTGTTTCTCTTGCGCACTCGAGGCCTGACATAGTTCTTCTTGACTTCGAGAAACAAACCATGCTCGTTATTGAATTTTCGGCACCAGCTGACAAAAACATCATAGCCAATGAGAATGAAAAGAAAGAAAGGTATAAAGACATTATAAGGGAGTTGCGATGATTATACCCGGGATATTCTGTTAAGCTAATTGTCCTAATCGTCGGCGCAATTGTCCAGGGATGGTCTCGAAGGAATAACTCTAAGGCGAAGGCGTAACAACTGTGCCGAAAGCTGAGTGGCATTATCCCTGTTCACCGAGGCTTTATGGCGCGTATGCATACTCTGTGGTGCCAGAAACACCTAGAGCTTCAGCACGTTTCGATTCAATCGTTGCGAAATCAGCGTACCTACATCTGAAAAATGGATATGTACGCGGAGCGCTTCCCTAACCGCTGCTTGATTAAGCTGCAGCAGAAGATGAGGAAGCGACATTAAGACCAACCGCGGAAAGCAGGCATGTTCTGGGAGCTGATCACGATTCCAGGACAAGAAGGAACATTAACATGCAAGTTCCTCCTAAGCCCCAACATTTGGCTGAAATGGATGCCTCCCTTCGTAAAGAAACCTCACAAGAGTCCGACCTCTGGACCATCAATTGCTCAGTTTATGGTGCTGTGAGAGCTTTGGCTGATTCAAATCGAAGGCTCAAACCGACGTTTAAATTAATTGTAGAACACAAAACAAATAAAAATTATCGACCCTAATGCCAATAAAAAGTCTTCTTCACACTTAAATCTCTGAGCACATTCATTCGCCAGATGGGATTACATCCCATGGCGAATATCTTAAACGATGACTGGGAGAATGCACTAGCTGACTTCGACGTACCACCACGTAAGTAAATTTAAAAAATAAAAAAATTCCGTTATTTCCTGTTTTTTTAATACCAATACATTTGACAATTAAAATTGTAAGAAAATTTAAGTCCTAACAGAATCTTGAAATGAAATATTTTTTAATTTTTTAAAAAATGGTATGAAAAAAATTGTTGTAAAGAAATTAAAAAAAAAATTTGTTGAAAAAATTTTGAAACTTAATTTTCTCGAAAAAAAATGTTGAAAAAAAGTGTTTCAAACGAATTGAGAAAAAAAAATTGATCAAGAAAATTTGAAGAAAAATTTAAAAAAAATTGTTCTTCAAAAAATTTTGAAAAACAAATTTTTGGAAAAAATGTTGAAAAATTTTTGGAAAAAAATTATATTATATTCAATTATATTTATAATACCTTGAATGATAAATAATAAATAGGGATAAATTATAAATATAATCATGAATAATGAATGAGTAATAGTAAATAGTTAATAGTTCATAACAAATAATCAATAATAATTAATGAATAATAAACAATAAATAGTGAATAATAAATGATAAATGATAAATAATTTGAATTAAAAATTATTAATAAATAATCAATTATGAGTAATGAATAATAAATAATCAGTAATAAATAATAAACAGTAAATACTTAATAATAAATAATAAACAATAAATAGTAAATAATACATGATAAATGATAAATGATAAATAATAAATAATTTAAATTAAAAATTAATAATAAATGGTGAATAATAAATAATAAATAGTGAATGATAAATAAATGATAAAAATTGTTTTGTTTTTCTTCTATTTCCGATTTTAATTAATTCGTTCTAATTAATTTTTTAATTCATAACAGATTTTAATACAACTGTTGCCAATTCGTCAGCAATGGAAGTGGAGGAGGCGGATGAGGCGGAGGAGGAGGAGGCACCGCGAGAAAGACCATCTCTTTTTCCTGTTATACGAAGGAGGAAAACCCGGGATCTACCCCTCATAAACTTCGAGGCAGGACCAAGTGGCATACATTTTAATAATGGTATGTAAACAATACTTGGTTTATTTTTAATTACATTTAAAATAAACAATAGTCCTATTGTGGAGCGAGAGGAGAGAGATCCTTTTTTTCTGAATAAATTTGAATTTAATAAAAATTTTGATTTTATACCTCCATCCATTCTGTATGACGAAAATAATTTTTCTGTATTAGAGGATTTGACTTCGGTCGATAATGTAGATTTTGATTATTCACAGTATGTGTGATCGGATTTCTGAACGGATCGATAATTACTCTCTCCGATGATAATACAGATTCCTATTTTAAAAATATTGATTGTGTAACAACTTGCTAAAATCAGTGTATATCAGAAAAACAGTATCTCTCTCTGGTCTCTCTGTAGCTCAATTGGTTAGAGCCCCTGACCGGAAATCAGTTGATTTTGTGTTCGAATCCCAGTCGAGCGAAAGGAGAGAGATCCTTTTTTTCTAAATAAATTTGAATTTAATAAAAATTTTGATTTTATACTTCTATCTAGTCTGTATGACGGAAATAATTTTTCTGTATTAAAGGATTTAGCTTGGGTCGATAATGTAGATTTCCATTATTCACAGTATGTGTGATTGAATTACCCAACGGATAGATAATTACTATCGCCGATGATAATACAGATTCCGATTTAAAAAATATCGATTGTGTAACAACTTGCTAAAATTAGCGTATATCAGAAAAACAGTATCTCTATCTGATCTCTCTGTAACTCAATTTGTTAGAGCACTTGACCGAAATACAGTTGATCTGGTGTTCGAATCCCAGTGGAGCGAGAGGAGAGAGATCCTTTTTGCTGAATAAATTTGAATTTATTAAAAATTTTGATTTTATACTTCCATCTAGTCTGTATGACGAAAATAATTTTTCGGTAGTGGAGGATTTAACGTGAATCGATAATGTAGATTTCCATTATTCACAGTATGTGTGAATGGATTTCTCAACGGATCGATAATTACTATCTCCGACGATGATACAGATTCCTATATTAAAAATACTGATTGTGTAACAACTTGCTAAAATTAGCGTGTATCAGAAAAACAGTATCTCTCTTTGATCTCTCTGTAGCTCAATTGGTTAGAGCACCTGACCGAAATACAGTTGATCTGGTTTTCGAATCCCAGTGAAGCGTGAGGAGAGAGATCCTTTTTTTCTGAATAAATTTGAATTTAATACAAATTTTGATTTTATACTTCCATCTAGTCTGTATGACGAAAATAATTTTTCTGTATTGGAGGATTTAACTTGGGTCGATAATGTAGATTTCCATTATTCACAGTATGTGTGATTGGATTTCTCAACGGATCGATACATGACATGACATGACATGACCTGCCATGAGACAAGACATGACACATGACATGACACACGGCCTATGACGTGACATGTGACATGACACGACACATGACACATGACATGACACGACACATGACACATGACATGACAAACGACATGACACAGGGCATGACATGACATGACATGATGTGACATGGCACACGGCATGAGACTTCACATGAGACATGACACGACACAGGACATGATACACGAAATGACACATGACATAAAACAGGGCATGACACATGACATAACACATGACATGACACTTGACATGACACATGACATGACACATGACATCAAACATGACATGAAACATGACACACAGATAACAAGACACACGACATGGTACATGACATGAAACACGACATGAAACATGACATGGCACATGGCATGACACGTGAAATGACACATGACATGACACATGACATGACACACGACATGACACATGACATCACACCGGGCATAACACGTGGCATGCCACATGACATGACACATGACATGACACATGACATGACCTGACATGAAACATTACATGGCACATGACATGAGACATGAAATGACACATAACATGTCATGACACATGACATCACGGATAATATGACACATGACATAAAACATGATATGAAACATGACACACAGATGACATGACACACGACATGGTACATGACATAAAACACGACATGACACATGACATAACACATGGCATGACACGTGACATGACACTTGACATGATACATGACATGACACGCGACACGACACATGAAATAACGTATGACGTGACACATGTTATGAAACATGACATGACACATGACATGACACATGACATGACACATAACATGACATGACACATGACACGACACACGACATGACACATGACATGACATGGCATGGCACGACATGCCATCAAATGACATGAAATGACACATGACATGACACACGGCATGAAACGTGACATGAGACCTGACATGACGCATGGCATGAAACATGACATGACACATGACATGAACCATTACATGAAACATGACATGACACATAACGTGACACGTGGCATAAGACATAACATGAGACATGACATGACACATGACATGACACATGACATGCCACATGACATGAACGATGACATGATACATCGCATAACACACAACGTGACACATGAAATGACACATGTCATGACACATGACATGACACATAACGTGACACGTGGCATAAGACATAACATGACACATGACATTAGCAAGACCACACATAGAAAAAAACAACTT
>JAABKJ010075445.1:196174941-196262632 GCA_011634705.1 Andricus grossulariae | reverse complement strand
AGACAATATTTCTTTGCACAATAATTTAGTGCTCATTTAGGGCTCACTGAATGACATATTGCCAAATTTAATGCTCCTCAAATTGTAAAGAAAACCTGTGGTCATGCTAGCTTAACGTTCAGCTAGCAAGACCACACATAGAAAAAAACAACTTGACAATATTTCTTTGCACAATAATTTAGTGCTCATTTAGGGCTCACGGAATGACATATTGCCAAATTTAATGCTCCGCAATTTGTAGAAAAACCCTGTGCTCATGCTAGCTTAGCATTCAGCTATCAGGACCACACATAGAAAAAGCAACTTAGACAATATTTCTTTGCACAATAATATTGTGCTCATTTAGGGCTCACTCAATGCAATATTGCCAAATTTGATGCTACGCAATTTTCAGAAAAAACCTTTGGTCATGCTAGCTTAACGTTCAGGTAGCAGGACCACATATAGAAAAAAACAACTTAGACAATATTTCTTCGCACAATAATTAAGTGCTCATTTAGGTCTCACTCAATGCCATATTGCCAAATTTAATGCTTCACAATTTTCAGAAATAAACTGTGGTCATGCTAGCTTAACATACAGCTAGCAAGACCACCCATAGAAAAAAACAACTTAGACAATATTTCTTTGCACAATAATTTAGTGCTCATTTAGGGCTCACTGAATGACATATTGCCAAATTTAATGCTCCGCAATTTTCAGAAAAAAATCCTGTGGTCATGCTAGCTTAACGTTCAGCTAGCAGGACCACACATTGAAAAAAACAACTTAGGCCATATTTCTTTGCACAATGATTAAGTGCTCATTTAGGGCTCACTCAATGCAATATTGCCAAATTTGATGCTACACAATTTTTAGAAAAAATCTTTGGTCATGCTAGCTTAACGTTCAGCTAGCAGGACCACATATAGAAAAAAACAACTTAGACAATATTCCTTCGCACAATAATTAAGTGCTCATTTAGGGCTCATTCAATGCCATATTGCCAAATTTAATGCTTCGCAATTTTCAGAAAAAACCTGTGGTCATGCTAGCTTAACGTTCAGCTATCAGGACCACACATAGAAAAAAACAACTTAGACAATATTTCTTTGCACAATAATTTAGTGCTCATTTAGGGCTCACTCGATAAATTTTAATCCAAAAATTGAATAGTTAAATTTTTAGTCAAAAATTAATTTTGAACCTAAATTTTTCATCCAAAAATACGAATTTTTAACAAAATAGTTAATTTTCAACCAAACATTTCAATAAAATAGATGAATTTTCATCCAAAAATGAATAGTTAAATTTTCAGTGAAAAAAAATTTCATACCAAAAAATGAGTTTTCAATAAAATAGATCATTCTTCAATCAAAAAGATAAAGATAAATTTTTATAAAAAAGGAATAGTTGAATTTTTAGTAAAGAAATTAATTTTTAGCCCAAAAAATGAGTTTTTAATAAAATTGATCAATTTTTGAATAAAAGTGATAACTTTTTAACTAAAATTACGATTATTTAAACTAAAAAGTTAATTTCTCACAACGCAGTTCAATTTTCAAGCAAGAAATTTAATTTTCATTTTTTTTCAAACGAATTTTTAACAAAATAGTTCACTTTTAACCAAAGAAGATGAATTTTCAACCAAATAGTTGAATTTAAAAAAATTTTTAAACAAATTTTTTATCAAAAAAATGGAATAGTTGAATTTTCAGTAAAGAAATTAATTTTCGACCCCAAAAAAATTAATTTTCAATTAAATATGTGTATCAATTTCCAAACAATTTTCAATAAAATCAATTTTTATAATAAAATGAATTTTCAACAAAATAGTTAATTTTCAACCAAAAAATATGAATTTTCAATGAAAAACAAAAACAAAGTTTCTATCCAAAAATGGGAATCCTAGAAAAAAATGAGTTAAATTTTCGAACATAAAAGGTAACTTTGTTTATATTCAAAATTAATTTGTATCAATAAAAATTTAACTATTCCATTTTTTGTTGAAAATTTATCTTTTTTGTTCGAAAAACTATCTAATTTGTTCGAAAAACTATCTAATTTGTTGAAAATTCACCTGCTTCGTTGTAAGTTGAAATACTTTAAAAAAATTTTTTTTTTTTCAAGCTTCATCTCTTTGTTCGAAATATTGATTATTTTGTTATAAATTTGTTTTTTATTCAAATTCATTTTTAATATTAAAAATTCTAATATTCCATTTTTTATTGAAAATTAATCTTTTTGTTTGAAAAACTACCCATTTTGTTAAAAATTCTTTTTTTTTTTAAATATAATTTCTAAAATGAAAATTTAAATATTACATTTTTTTAAATTTATCTTTTCTGGTAGAAAATTTATGTATTTTATTGAAAGTTCTCTTTTTCAATAGAAAACTAATCTTCTTTATTCAATGTTATCCTATCTTATCCTATTCTATCATATCCTTTCTGCTACGATCTTACACGATCCTCTTCTATTTATTCCTATTTGATCCGATCTTATCTGATCCTATCCTATCTCATCCGACCCTATCCTTCCTGCTGCGATCTTAGACGATCATATGATATTTAATCTTACCCGATGCGATCTTATTTGATTATGCCCCATGTAATCTTACCTGAACCGATCCATCCTATCTAATCCTGTCCTATCATAACCCACAGTATCCTAACCTATTCTATTCTGTACTATACTTTCTGTTGCGATCTGTTACGATCCTATCTTATTTTATCCTACCCGATGCGATCTTATTTAATCATACTCAGTGCGATCTTATCTGATGCGATCTATCCTATTTAATCCTGTCGCATCTTATCCCGTTCTATCCTATCTTATCCTTTCTAAGGCGATCTTATATGATCCTATCCTATTCAATCCTAACCGATGCGATCTTATTTAATCCTATCCGATGCAATCTCATCTGATCCAATGTATCCTATCCTATCTTACCCTATCCAATCCTTTCTGCTGCGATCTTATACGATAATGTCCTGTTTGATCTTACCCGATGTGATTTCATTTAATCATATCCGATGCGGTCTTACCTGATCTGATCTATCCTATCCAATCTTGTCCTATCTTATCACATCCTATCCCATCCCAACCTATCCGATATTATCCTTCCTGCTGCGATCTTTCACGAGACTATCTATCATA
This sequence comes from Andricus grossulariae, assembly GCA_011634705.1. Lineage (NCBI taxonomy): Eukaryota > Metazoa > Arthropoda > Insecta > Hymenoptera > Cynipidae > Andricus > Andricus grossulariae. The sequence continues at coordinate 196,259,494 of JAABKJ010075445.1, read as the reverse complement.
TCCTATTCTATCCTTGCCTATCCTATCATATCATTTCTACTGCGATCTTTTACGATCAGATCCTATTTTATCTTACCCGATGCGATCTTATTTGATTTTATCTATCCTATTGAATACTATCCTATCCTATCCTAACTTATCTTATTCTTTCGTTTGCAATCTTATACGATTCTATCCTATTTAGTTTCACCCAGTGCGATTATATTTAATTCTATCCGATGCAATCTTATCTGATATATTCTATCCTATCCTATCCTATTCTATCCTATCATATCGTACCCTATCCTATCCTATTTTATTTTATCTTATCCTAACCTAACCTTTCCTATATGATCCTTTCTGCTGATATCTTACACGATCGTATCATAGTTAATCTTACCCGATGCGATTTTGTTTAATCATACCCGATGCGATCCTATCTGATCCGATCCATCCCATTCAGTCCTGTCCTATCTTACCCTATTTTATCATATCCTTTCTGCTACGATCTTATACGATCCTTTCCTCATAAGTATCCAATTAATCAAATACAAAAAAAACGTGTTTTTTGCGGGTATTTCAAAAAATTCTAACTAGATAAAAAAATTGGTAACATTTTTAAACCCATAATAAACATTTTGAATTTTTTTAACTTCGTAAACTTTCAACCCCTCTGAGTTCGGTACTGGTAAAAAAAAAATTACCGGTACTGAGAATAAGATCTCTGAGAATATTTAGAATTATTTAGATTTTATTTTTAAATTTGAAAATTTCAAAATATGTCAAAGAAGAATCTGGAAGATTTGAAGACAATTTTTTTAATTTTTCAGGATTTTAACAAATTTTAGGAAATTTTAATTTTATTTGAATATATGTAGATGTTTTAGAGAAATCCTAAAATAATTTAAACCTTTAAAATATTTCCAAAAAATTGAAATAATATGTAGATTTTTTAAATTTTCAAAACGACAGACCCTTTGTCGGAATTTTTAAAAATTAAACAAAAAAGAAAAATATTTCTTACAATTCCTTTTTTTATAATTATTTTTTAAAAAATATTTCAAAATATTTCAAAAGATTTCCAGACTTGTCCAAAAAAATCTGCAAGATTTTAGGGTATTTTTGTTTAATTTTCCAGGATTTTAAAAAAGTTTTAGAAAAATTACGAAGAATTTTAGAAGGTTTAAAAGTGTTCAATAGATTAAAAACTAATTAAAAATTTCGAAATTTTTAACAAAATGTAGACTTTTGAAAATTTTGGAAAAAGGTGGAACCTTTTAAGAATTTTGAAAGGTTTTTAGAGAATAAATTATTTTTTCAAGATGGCCATAGAAATTTAAAATTATTCTTCATTTTGAAATATTATTTTTGAGAAAATATTTCAAAATATTCGAAAACATTTCAAAACATTTTAAAAATTGATGAAGAAGAGTCTGGAAGATTTGAACGCAATTTTTTTAATTGTGCAGATTTAACACAAAATTGAGATAATAAAATTTAAAAAAAATATAGATTCTTGAATAATTTCAAATAAATCTTTCAAGGATTTTGAGAGATTTAAAAAAAAAAGTTTAGCAAGATTTAAAAATTATTTTGCAACTTGGAAAGATTTCCAAAAATGTATAAGTTATTATCTTTTAATTTTTTTGAAACTTCTAAAATTCCAAAATATCTTTCAAACTGATTCGAATTTTTCCAAATATTTTGTAAAATCCTGTGAAATAACAAAGTGAAATTTTTTAATTTTTCTGAATTCTTTCTCAAAACATCTAAAATGTTGAAAAGCGGCAACCAAATAGTTAAATTTTCCAGGAAAATAATTAAATTTGAAACCAAAAGATGAATTATAAAACAAGAAGATTAGCTTCCTACCAAAAATATCAACTTTTAACAAAATACAAGAATTTTTAAACAAATAGTTGAATTTTCAAATAAAGAAGATAATTTTGCATCAGAAGAGACGAATTTTCAACCAAGATGATTGATTTTCTACCAAAAGATAAATTTTCAATTAAATGTATGAATTCTCAACCAAATAGTTGGATTCTTAACTAAAAAGGATAATTTTTCAACCAAAAAATGAAACAGTTAAATTCTGAGTTGGAAAAATTAATTTTCTACCAAAAAAGACGAATTTTCAATCAAATCTATGAATTTTCGACCAAATAGTTGGATTTTCAACTGAAAAAGAAAATTTTCCAACCAAAAAATAAAATTCTTATTTGAAAAATTAATTTTATACAAGAAAAAACGAATTTTCAACCAAGATGATTAATTTTCTACCAAAACACTAATTTTCAATCGAATGTATAAATTATTGACCAAATAGTTGTATTTTTAACTGAAAAAGATCATTTTCCAACCAAAAACTGTAATAGTTAAATTTTTATAAAAATTTGTTTGAAAAATTAATTTTCTACCAAAAAAAGATGAATTTTTAACCAAGATGATTAATTTACTACCTAAAGACGAATTTTCAATCCAATGTATGAATTATTGACCAAATAGTTGTATTCTAACTAAAAAAGATCACTTTCCAGCCAAAAAATTAAATAGATAAATTTTTAATTTAAAACATTATTTTTCTACAAAAAAAGATGAATTTTTGACAAAATATAACGACAATTTTTTTAGAAAACATTTGATTTTTTAATCAGAATATATGAATTTTTAACAATAAAGTTAATTTTTCACGAAATAGTTCAATTTTCAACCATCAGTTAAATTTTCTACCAAAATAATTAAATTATTATACAAAAAGATGAATTTTAAACCAAGAAGATGAGCTTTCTACCAATAAGACAAACTTTCAAAAAAATACAAGAATTTTGAAACAGACAGTTACATTTTTACCAAATAGATAAAATTTTTACCAAAGAAGATAAATTTTCAAACCAAAAAAACGAATTTTTTATCAGAAAAAATGAACTTTCAACAAGAAAATTAATTTCACACCAAAGAGTTGAATTTTCAACTGAAATAATAATTCTTTAACAAAAAATTAAATATTTAAAAAAATGTATATTTTTCACAAAATAGATATAAGTTTCTAAACAATGTTTTAAAATAAAAATATGCCTTAAAATATTCCAGATTTTTTGTTGTTGAAATTTTTAGAAATCATTTGATATGTCTTTTTTTTAAATATGAATCATTTGAAATCAAATAAATAAATAAAATTTCCCAGAAATTCTTAAGCAAATTTTTCATTCTCCTGAAACTTTTAAAAATTCTTCAAAAGCTTTTTTTTCGAAATCTACATTCTATTTTAAATTCTTTTTAATGTTTTCAAATTTTTTATTATTTTTGGAATTTTTTCGAAATTACTAAGTATCTTTTAAAATTATTTGAAACTTTCCTACAATATTTAAAAAAATGAGTTATAATCTTCAAGATATTTTTTGACATTTTTAGAAATCATTTGAAATTACATTTTTTTAAATAAAAAATTATTTGAAATTTTCCCTGTAATTTTAAGAATTTTGTTTTCATGATACTTTTCAAAATTTTTTAAAAGCTTCGAAATCTTTTTTAAACAGAATTTTAATCTTTTAAAACTCTTTTAACATTAATTTTTCAAAATAAAAATCAATACAAATTTTCCCAGGAATCATAAGAAATTTCAATACCTTTGAAAATTCCTAAAAAGTTGCAAAATTTTATTTAAAAATAGAAAATCATAAAAAAATTTCCCATACGAATCTTCAAAGGATTTTTTTATTATCTTACTGTCTTTCAAAATTCTTAAGAATAACTTTCAAAATTCGTTTTCCGAAATCTTAAAAAATCTACATTTTGTTACAATTTTTCAAACCTATTTAACATTTTTTAATTATTTTTCCTAAAATTGTTTTAAAATTCTGCAAAATAAAAAAAAATAGTTTCAAAATCTTAAATATTTTTATCTGACAATAATATTGTGAATCTTTTGAAATGATTAACAATCTTTTTAAATATTTTTTTAACATTAATTTTTCAAAATAAAAAATCAATTAAAATTTTCCCAGGAATCATAAGAAATTGTAAAACCTTTCAAAATGCCTAAAAGGTTTCAAAAATTTATTTAAAAAAATTCAAAAACCAACATTTTGTTACAATTTAAAAAAAATATTTAACATTTTAAAATTATTTTTAGATTTTTTTTTTTCGAAATTACTAAGTATCTATTGAAATTAATTGAACTTTTCCTAAAATATTTTTAAAAATCATTAAAAAAAAAATTTGCCTTATAATCTTCAAGATCTTCTTTGACATTCTTAGAAATCATTTGAAATTTCATTTTTAAAAATGAAAAATAAATCGAAACATTCCTCGAAACTCGACATCTTTCACCTTTATTTTTACTGAAACTTTGATAAAATTTCTCAGGAACAAATTACATTTTGAATCTATCTATAAGAGCTTTTAGATTTAGACTTGAGGTTCATATATAAGTTAAATAATATGCTTTTATCGATAGACGTATTGCTTTTTTCGGTGCGAACGCGCAAATTTTTCAAATCGAATTAACGATGTTGAAAATTATAGTTTATACACTCACTATTTCAAAATTTTGTGAGATTGGGTTACGGTCGCCTACTGGACATTTCTCGATTTCTTTTCTGGTCAATTCTTCAACTGCACCGCTGTTCATGTTTATTTTCGTGCGCATTCCCTTGAAAGCAGCAGGTGCATGTAATGCTCGAAGAACCGCTCGTTAACGTTGTCTTTTCTCCAACATTGCAAAGACGTCACCCTTGTACCTACTATTCTTGTATATCTTGTACCTACTACAATTTGTTCGCTGGTTGGCAAAGGCGTACGGACATTATTGTTTTTTCTCAATCGAATTGGTGTATCAGAAGGAAAACTGTATCCACGAAGTTCGAATATCCGGTTTTTATTGTTGATGGGAATGAGTCGAATAAATGGAAGGTCCTTGATTTCAAATCCAAGCATAAGGCCAGAAGAATTTCTTGTACGAGGAGACCTGGACGTGGCGTGAAGGGAATTCGTTTCAAAGTAAACAATCGAATGTTAATATGTCATATGTTGAGAATGTGGTTTTAATTGTCAGTTCAGTTGTGAAATGTTTGCAACGTTTTCATTCAGTTCAGCATGTCATAAAAAACATAGAGTAAATGACAGTTGATCAATTTGATCCCGAAATTGGACCAAAATGATATGCAAATGTTAATAATTTTCGGAAGACAACAAATTAATTTACTGAGTTGAATAATCGTTTTTTTCTTCAAGATAAAAGTTTAAAATAAAAACCCGACAGACGCGCTCAAACCTACGAGCGAAGCAAGCCACGCGCGTGATACACGACGAGAGTGTGCGCGCGCAGCGGCCAGATTTTTACCTTGAAATTATTCAATTTTTTATTCAATTCACATGATTTATTAGTTTGGACTGCGAGACGTTCTTCGCGAAAAGGACGAGTCTGAAACTTTTAAATCGATAACTCGAGTAGTTTCCGAGATATCGACTCTTTTTACTTTTTTACAGGGATGTGAATCCCGTATCCAAACTCGACCGTTCCCGATCGCGTACCGGTTCTTCTGGGCAACGTTCCCATGCACGAAAAAAATCATTTGCAAATTTTTCAGGAATCTAATAATAATTTTTGTTATCTAGAAATCCGAATTTTCCCTACAATTTTTGAGAAATCCTGCAAAAGTAGTAATAACGTTCTTTTAAAATTAATTTTTCAACAACAAAAATTTTGATATTTTTCCTAGCAATTTTGATTCAAATTTCTTATTCACTTAAGACCTTACAAAATGCATCAAAATTTTATAAATTTTGTCTTCGACATCTTCAAAAATCTACATTGTGTTTTCAATGTTTTGAAATATTTTCACGTTTTAAATTATTTTGAAACCTTTTCAAAATTTTGAAATATATTTTGAACTTACTAGATTATTTTTTAAAATAATAATTGTTCAATTTTCATTGATCATTCACAAGTTTTTTTTTAATCATCTTAAATATTCTCTTGACATTAATTTTTTTAAATAAAAAATAACTTTGAATTTTTTTAGCAAACTTAAGACATTTTTCTATTTTCTCAAAACGGTTAAAGGTACTTAAAAAGCTTAAAAATGTAATTTCAAAATTTTCAAAAATCTTCATTTAGTTTTTTATTTTTTGAAATCTTGTCCAGTTTTAAATTAAATTTGGGTCTTCTCTAAACTTGTAAATATCTCTCAAACTAGCTCAAATTTTTTCCAAAATTAACAATTTTTCAATTCTTATTTATGCATCAAAATTCAATAATATCACTTACAGGTTAAAAATTTGTTAAATAGGATTATTAAAATTGTAATTTTCGAAGTTTTAATTTAACACTATGAAATATTAACGATTCTAGGCTTTCTATTTCAAATAATTAAGTCTAAAATTGTTAAGTTTTTAATATTTGACTTATAATTGCTCATTTTAAATGAAATGTGAAATATTGCTGAATATTTGAAAAAATATGTTTCTTAATTATATTTCAAATTAAATTGCGGATAAAAATAGAATAGTATAAAATAAAATAAAAATATTTGAATAGGATTTGAAATTGAATAAGAGCGTTCAATTTTTAAAATTATTTTCAAACTAAGAATAGTTTATAAAATTTTAATCAAAGGTTCACATTTTTTTAATAACTGAGGCTTTCAAATTTGAAAAATTCTATTTTAAACCTTAAAATCTAAAACTTGCTTAATTTTCAACAGATTCAGAATAATTTTACGTACCGTTTCCCAATATTTCACTTTTTATGAAATCTTGTAATTTTTTGTAAAGATTTGTAATTTTCTGCAATAATTTACGTAAAATTAAAAGCGTTTTATTAAATATGATTTCAATCAATTTTAGGAGATTTGTAAAAATATCGAAAAAAATCTGAGAGATTTCAAAGCAATTTTTAAAAATTTTTTAAAATTTAAACAAATTTTAGGATTAATTCCAGTTATTCGAAAATATGATTGAACATTATTCTTTTGGTACTAATTTAATATTTTTGCTTAAAAATGCAATTATTTCCTTTAAAGTTAATCTGCTTTGGTTAAGGATTAAACTATGATATTGAAAAAAAAATGTTTTTTCGTTGAATTCAACTCTCATTATAACCATTTTGTTAAAACTACGTTTTTCCTTGATATATTCTTTTTAGGTGAAAAAGTTAAGAATTTTGTTTTGAAAAATTAATTTTGAGAGAAAATTAAAAAAAGTTTTCAAATTATTTTCTGCAATTTCGAAAAAGAACATAAAAGATTTCAAAGCAAAATTGTTAAATTTAGCAAGATCATAAAATTTTTGAAAAAATTCGAGTCATTTTAGGAGATTTTTAGAAGTTTTTGAATAATTTTAATTAATTAAAAACTTGTAGGGATTTCAAAAATTGCAAAAACAAATTGTAGGGTTTTGAAGATTTCGATCAAAAAAGTTAGATGGGCGAAAATCAGTAGACTCCCTGACTCACAAAACGATTTTGTTGTATCAACAAAATGTTTTTTGGTTTAAACATAGAATGTGGTTATTATATGGGCAATAAAATTTTAGTTTGACCCAAACAAATTAAAAAAAAACAGTTCTTTTGGTTCAAGAAGTTTTTTTTTCTGAGTGTACCAATAATATAATCACATATTGCTTGCATGCTTTTTATTTTGTTTAATTATCGCAGTGAATGGAAAAAGAGCTAGAAAATTGTTTTCACTTGTTCATTTGTTATGGAGACATGTAAGTGGGGGTTTGATTGTCTCAAATTGGAACGTAATAGAATAAGAAGCCCGAAAATAAAACTATTTGCTACTATTTTCAGGACCAAAGTACTAATCAAATTCTAATTTATAATCTTTATTTTCTACAAATACCCACTATTTAAAACTTTTTTTTCACTAAATTTTTTGTCCTAATATCAGAAGCGATATTTCTTAAATCCTTATCGTTTATTTATTAAAAAAACATCATACGCTTTTCTTCTCTTTATAGACCTTTTAGCGAAAAATCTTATGTTACAGTGCGAGACCGACACACTAAATCTTTATTTTCTCGAAACAGAATAATTTTTTCGGATGCAAATTTTTATTTTCATATTGAAAATTAGATTTCTCTTAAAAATTGAATTATTTGTTCAAAAGTGCAACTTTTTTTTGTTGAATTTTGATATTTTTGTTTGAAAATTCGACTATTTGGTTGAAAATTCATTTTTCTAGGTTGAAAATTCAACTATTTTCTTGAAAATTCATCTTTTGGTAGGAAAGTGCTGTTTTGAAAATTCATCTCTTTGTTGAAAATTCAAATGTTTTATTAAAAATTCAATTATTTGTTTAAAAGTGCAACTGTTTTTGGATGAAGTTTATTATTTTTGTTTGAAAATTCGACTATTTGGTAGAAAATTAATTTTCGTAGGGTAAAAATTTTGTTAGGTTGAAAATTCAAGTATTTTGTTGAAAATTTAACTATTTTGTTATAAAATCAACTGTTTTGTTCAAAATTTGTTCTTTTGGATTGAAAATTCATCTCTTAGTTGAAAATTCAAATGTTCTCTTAAAAATTGAATTATTTGTTCAAAAGTGCAACTTTTTTTGGTTGAGTTTTAATATTTTTGTTTGGAAATTCGATTATTTGGTTGAACATTCATTTTTTTAAATTAAAAATTCAAGTATTTTGTTGAAAATTTAACTATTTTGTTATAAAGTCATTTGTTTTGGTAGAAAATTCAACGGTTTTGTTGAAAATTCATCTCTTTGTTGAAAATTCATCTTTTTGTTGAAAATTCATCTCTTTGTTGAAAATTCAAATGTTTTCTTAAAATTCAATTATTTGTTTAAAAGTGCAACTGTTTTTGGTTGAATTTTGATATTTTTGTTTGAAAATTCGACTATTTGGTTGAAAATTAATTTTTTTTAATAAAATACTATTTTATAATGATAGTTAGGTATTTACGTAAATTTTTTAAACAATTTATTGTGATTTTTAATAATATTCTCTTAGAATAATGCTAAAAATTGCAGTTTTTTTAAACTTTACACTTTTTGCCCAATTTTCAATGAGAGTGATGTAAATAATTAATTTGAGCCAATAAAATTAATTGTTCAAACAATTTATCATAATTTTCAATAATATTTAATTGGAATAATGCTAGAAAGTTGTGTTTGTTTTTGACATTTTTAACTTTTTACCACTTTTCACGTAGTGAAGTAATAAATAATGGAAGCTATCAAAAATATTTGTTTAAACAATTTATTTTTATTTTTAATTATCTTATCTTCGATAAGTGCTTAAAAGTTGCGGTTTTTCTGAAATATTAAAAAAATTTTCCCCTTTTTACTTAGCGAGGTAATGATTAATGCAAGTTAACAAACCCACACATCACTACTTTCCAACCGAGCAATTCACGCCTACCCCGAAAGGGAAGCGGCTTAATGATATAATAATAATACTATTTTTGGTTCAAACTTAATTTTTTTTGTTTTTTTTTTCAAGTCTCTTATTATATTTTTGGTTCGGAATTCATCTCGTTTGGGTTTAAATTCTACTATTTGATTAAAAATTCAATTATTTGGTTGAAATTTTTTTTTTTTTTAATTTTTCAACTGAAAATGCAACTATTGCAATTTCGTTAAAAATGTCAACTATTTGTTTAAAAATTCAATTATTTGGTTAAAAATTCAATTGTTTTATTAGAAATTCAATTAGTTGTTTGAAAATTCAACTATTTTATTAAAAAATTAATTATTCCATTGAAAATTGAACAATTTCATTAAATATTTAATTATTTGGTTAAAAAATTAATTCTTTGGTTGAAAATTCAACTGTTTTGTTAAAAATTTAATTATTTGCTTAAAAAATCAACTATTTTGTTCCAAATGTAATTATTTGCCCAAAAAATCAACTATTTTGTTAAAAATTTAATTATTTGGTTGAAAATTAAACTATTTTGTTAAAAACTCAATTATTTGGTTAAAAATGTAATTCTTTGGTTGAAAATTCAACTATCTCGTTAAAAATTCAATTACTTGGTTAAAAATTGAGTTGTATTGTTAAAAATTGAATTGCATTGTTAAAAATTCAATTGTATTATTAAAAATGTAATTAGTTGGTTAAAAATTAAACTATTTTGTTACAAAATTCAATTATTTGCTTAAAAATTGAATTTTTTTGTTAAAAATTAAACTATTTTGTTAAAAAATTAACTATTTGATTAAAAATTCAACTGTTTTGCTAAAAATGTAATTATTTGCTTAAAAAATCAACTCATTTGTTCCAAATTTAATTATTTTCTTAAATAATCAACTATTTTGTTCAAAATTTAATTATTTAGTTGAAAATTCACCTATTTTGTTAAAAACTCAATTATTTGGTTAAAAATTCAAGTATTTGGTTGAAAATTCAACTATTTTGTTACAAATTCAATTATTTGGTTAAAAATTTAATCGTTTTGTTAAAAATTCAATTGACTTGTGATAAATGTAATTAGTTGGCTAAAAATTCAACTATTTTGTTAAAAAATTAACTATTTGGTTAAACATTCAACTATTTTGTTAAAGTAAACTTTTTTGGTCGAAAATTCAACTACATATTTCTTTAAAAATTCAATTCTTTCGATAAAAATTCAATTGTTTTGAAAACCTGGAAAAATCCTTGATTTTTTTTCTACTTGAAACAAAACCTGGAAGAGTCCTTGAATTTTGCTCATGGTTCTGGAATTTCTATTCCCTTAAAGAAAAAAAAAATTGTTTTCAAATTTTTTCACTGCTGAACAAAAAAAGACTGCTGAACCGCTTTTTTGGAGGTGCACGTATATAATAATCAAGGTAGTCCACTCACCTGGAAAACCCTGAAAATATTAGGGAATTTTTGTTTAAAGGCAGGGAATATGTTTTTCGAGAGCATGACTAATTTTTTTTATGATTGTAATATAAAATTGAATATCAATATTTTTTCATGTTCATTTTTAGTTAAAAATTCAACTATTTATTTGAAAATTCATGTATTTTGTTGAAAATTCAGCGTTTTGATTGAGAATTCATCTTTTTAGGTTGAAAATTTGACTATTTGGTTAAAAGCTCACATATTTTGTTAAAAATTCAACTCTGGCTGAAAATTGAACTATTTGGCTGAAAATTCATTTTTGCAGGTAGGAAATTCAAATATTTTGTTGAACATTTGTCTATTCGGACAGGAAATTCGACATTGTGGATTGATATAATTCAATTTTTTGATGAAAATAAAAAAATTGAATTAATTCTTTAAACTAGAAAGTTTACTTTTCCATTTCTGGTTAAAAATTTATCTTTTTAATTTTGAAATTCAACTATTTGGACGAAAATTTATCTTTATTATATGGAAATTCAAGTATTTGGTTAAAAATTCATGTATTTTATTGAAAATTTGTCTTTTTTGGTAGAAAATTAACGATTTTGGTTGAAAATTCAATGACTTTTTTGAAAATTAAACTCCTTTGTTAAAAATTAATTTTTTTTTTTGAAGATTCGATTTTTTTAAATTAAATTTTTCAACCAAAAATTCATGTACTTTGTTGAAAATTCATTTTTTTTGGTTACAAATTAATTTTTTGTTACTAATAATTTAAGCAATACAGTTTAATTTTCCACAGTTTTAGTTAAAAATTCATATATTCCGCGGTTGAAAATTCAACTATTCCAGTTGCAGATTGACCATTTTAGTATAAAATTCATCACTTTGGTTTAAAATTGAACTATTTTGACGAAAATTGTTTTTTGTTGTTGTTGTAAAATTAATTTTTTAAACTAAATATTTAAGAATTCCACTTTTGGTTAAAAGTTTTTTTTTTTTTCTAAATTTACCTAGTTAGTTGAACATTCATCTTTTTTATTTAAAAATTCAAGTGCTTAGTCGACGTTGAGTTTTGAACAAACAGTTGAATTTCAAACAAAATTGTTTAATTTTGAAGCCAGAAAGAGAAGCTTCCTACAAAACTGTTAAATTTTCAACCCGAAAATATGAATTTTCAACAGAAAAGTGGATTATCGAGCAAACAGTTTAATTTTCAAATAATTACTTAAATTATCAGTTAAAAAAAAATTGTATCTAAGGAAATGTTAATTATCACAAAATACTTGAATCTTCAACTTCAACAAATTAATTTTCAACCACACTGTTGCATTTTTAACGTACGTACGAAAATATATTTCTGCCAAAAAGACGAATTTACAAGAAAAAACATAAATTTTTAACGAAATAGATGAATTTTTAACCAGTCAGTTGCATTCTTAACAAAAAAATAACTTTTTACCAAAAAAGATGAATTTTCCACAAACTACATGCATTATCAGCTAAATTGGGGAATTTTTAAACAAAAATGATGAATTTGAAATAAAGTAAAATAGTTGAATTTTCATTATAAAAAATTAATTTCCAAATTCAAACAATAATCTACAAAAGCGTTGAGTTTTCTATGAAATAGCTTAATTCTCTACAAAGCTGTTTAATTTGCATACAAAAAAAATATTTTTGAACAAATAGTTGAATTTTCAAACTAGAAATGATTCATTTTTACCAAAAAATGAAATGGTTACATGTTTATTTAAGAAATTATTGTTTAATTTTAAAAAATATTAATTTTCTACAAAAGCTTTGAGTTTTATAACAAATAGTTCAATTTTCTACAAAATTGTTTAATTTTCAAGCCAAAAAGACGAGGTTTTTTCATAAAAGTTTAAATAGCAAGGCGAAGATATGAATTTTCAATAAAGAAGTTAATTTTTAATTAATTGTTTCAATTATCATTCAAAAAATAAGTGTTTAACCAAGAATAAACCGATTAATAAAAATTCTTAAATCTTCACTCAACACAGATTTACTTTCAACCAAATATTTAAATTTTCAAACGAAAAAAATATTTTTTTAACCAAAACACGAATTTATGACGAAAAATCAAATTTTCACTAAATAGTTAAATTTTGAACTGAAAAAAAATACAATTTTCACTGAATATGGAATGTTTAAATATTCAGTTGGAATAATTAGTTTTTAATTCAATCAAAAAGGCGAATTTTATACAAAATACATGAATTTTCAACCAAAAAGTTGAAGTTTCAATTAAAAAAGATAAGTTAAGTATGAAAAGTGAAATAGCTCCATTTTCAGATGAAAATCAAATCCGCCCTTCAACACCCCATTTTCTATGTTTCTACATTCGCGACCCTTTTTCTTCGTCTCCGGTACGCATAAAGTGTCTAGTTTCCTTACGTGCATAGTTTCATGTAGTTCTCTTACTTTAAGATCATTCACTGCTCTAGCATTCCAAATACCCAGTCTCCATTCATCGCCTGAAACTCGACCTTTACGTTCGCCGTGCGTATGTATTTCATCAATCATAGTTTCAGTCCGAGTTAAGAAGTGATTCGTCGTACGGTGGAGAGTCATTGTTGTAACGTCAGTCCCACCAAAACTTATATGGAGTAATCCAGTTATTGTTTGAGGAATCCACTTGTGATCCGGGATAATCCAGCGTCAGTCAGGTCATCCAATTTTAACCCAAAGTAATCTGTTTAATTCGTGGGTAAGATACCACGATATCTGGAGGAATGAATGGATGGAAACAATGCACCAGTGTTTGGTAAGTTACTTTTTTTTAGTAATTAGTTACAGTTGCTAGATGAAGTAACTTCATGTTACCTACCAAGTTACTTTTTCACTTTTTATACTCACTGAATTTTATACTTTAAAAATTAAAAATAACTAAAATGATAATTCATAAAAACTTAATTAAAAAATAAATAGGCATAAGGTAAAGTAAGATTTTTAAATTGAATAGTTGTACTTTTACCCAAAAAATATGCAATTATTTTGACTGGAAAAAATTAATTTTGAGCAAAAAGGACGAATTTTCAACAAAAAAGTTAGTTTTCGACAAAATCTGGACTTTTTACCAAAATACTTAAATTTTTCACAAAATTCATAAATTTTCTACCAAATGGTTGAATTTTCATACCAAAAATATTAATTTTCATAAAAAATGTTAATTTTCAACCAAATAATGGAGCTTTCTACCATATTCAAATCGAAAAGACGAATTTTTTCAGAAAACAGTTAAATTTCCATCCAAAAAGTTCATTTCTGACCAAATTTATACTTTCTACCATGATTACTTAAATTTTTAACGAAATACATAAATTTTCAACTAAATGGTTGAATCTTCATGCAAAAATATTGGTTTTTATCAAAAAAGTTAATTTTCAATCAAATAATTGAATTTTCTACAATTTTCAAACCAAAAAGACAAATATTTTTACAAAAAAGCTGAATTTCCATCAAAAAAGTTAATTTTCGACAAAATTAATACTTTCTACCAAAATACTTCAATTTTCAACAAAATACATACATCTTCAAACAAATGGTTGAATTTTCATACCATTAGATATCATACACTACGTTTGTCACAGGAAGTAACCAGCTCTCCACTCTCTACATCTTCTAGGGAAGTAGATGAAAAAAATTTAAACTTTTCAAAATTATAAACTGAAATTTCCTCTTTAAAGTAAGAATAAGAACATAGTAAAATATTTACCATTTCTTGAATTATCATAAAAAATGTGGAAGCGTGCCACAGTGAAGCACTCCTATTTGATCCCATTTGAACGTTTAAAAAAAAAGTCCAATGAAATTCCGCATTAAACTGTCATGGCCGATTTCGGAATTTTTTTTTTATTTGATAACAAAAATAAAATGAAAACTTTTGAATTTTGAAGTATACCTTTTTTGAAAAAATACTTTGATTTATTCAAAAATAACCAGGAAACATGAAGCAATAAAAATTGCTAATTTTTAAAACAACCCTAATTAACAAATGTAGTGTTTGGCTATTTTTGGACGTACGAATCATGTCACGTTTTTATGAATAAAATTGACCTTTCTTCATGGGATGAAGAGTAATTATTCAGCAATGACTTCTTGCTATAACAGGATAATATTTGATAATTGTTTAGAGAAAATTGATCAAATTGGTAAAATAACCTGGAGTTTTCTGAAAATGTCGTCAGTGACCATGTCCAATTTTTAATTTTTATGGATGTTTTGCATGGAGACATTTTGTAACTGTTTGGATAAAAGTATGAGAGGTAGGTTTTAGGAGCAGTGTGATATTATTATGGTGTTGTGAACATAGCTTGGAGTCTTCTAAGGGTAACTTGTGTGACTATGTTCAATTTTGAAATTTATTTACTATTTTACATAAAGACACTTTGGAATGTTTTGGACAACGAGGACAGTAGAAGAACAGCTGTCCTCGGAACCTTTTAACTACCAATTCAGCCATATTTTATCGCGGAAATAGAGCAACGTTTCTGTCAACTAGATGTCAAGAGGTTATTGACTTAATTATACACTAACAGCTGACAACTCTGATCTGATTAGATAGAAGAACTCAAGAGCGCATGAATGGGACGAAAATAAAGAACATCTTGGAGAGTACTTGGAAATTATTCCTGGGAGAATTAGATCAACTGATCAGCTAGAGTTTGCTGTGGACAAAGTGCAGAGAGCGCTGTTTTGATCACTTTTTTTCGCCTTGTGATCAACTTCTGCCCCATTCTCAATTCTTATTATATCAGCTTGATCATCTGAAAGAATTTGTTTTATTTTATCCCTCCTAGTTTTTTTGTCAACTTTGTCAAAAAGTACTTTTTACTAACTAGGGATTGAAAAGTGACGTCAGAGGTGAATAATGAAAATTATACATCTATGAGCTCGCATTTTACAATTATCAGCCCACTTACTGTAAAAACTACGAGGAAATTTTGGTTGCGAAGAATAGAATTTTGCGGTAATTTATGATAAGTTACCATATTTACCGGTATATTACCATAAATGACCGAAAAATTCCATAAATTTCCGAAAATTCATAGACATTTTTAAATGGAATTTTGGGCAGTTTATTGTACTCAATTATGGTATTCATTATGGTATTCAAAATCTTATGTGGACTGAAACCATGACTGTATTTCGAGCTATGTCTGAAATCATTCATTTTTTATAAAAAAATATCGTATGCGCCAAGGAGGAGAGGCATACTATTCTATTCAAAATTGCAGAAGATTTCAAAAATGTTTAAAGACGAATCTCTAGTAATTTAACACAATTCAGGGACAATTTGAGGCAGTTTAAAGGATATTTAGAAATTGACAAAATGTGTATTTTTGAAGATATTTAAATAAAATTTTGAATTTGTATAGAGATTTTGAGAGGTAAAATGAGGAATAATATAAAAAAATGTCTTGGGATTCCTGGTGATGTTTAAAATAAATATTTCGAGTCCATTTCAGATATATACTAAATGTTTAAAAAATGACAGAAGCATTCTATTAATAACCTCTTGACCATATTAAACAAGATTATATATCTATCTATTCATAAATATTATTAATAGTCTTTACAATCAATCTAGGAAATCAAAATTTCGAAAAAAAAAAAATACATTATCTCATAATATTCATTTCCGAGCGTTACCGAACATTATTGATAACAGAGAAAATTTTAATTGCAAATGTTTTTAATATTGGGAAATATTCTGTTCTTAACATTATTCTACCACAGTATAATTTTTCAACTTAAAAAATAAAATTTAAAATAAAATAAAAAATTTCTTTTGTAATATTCCCGGGTAAATTTGAATACTTTTTTCTAGTTTTCGAGATTAACTTGAAAAGAAAATATTTAGCAAGAATCTAAAACATTTCAGATGATATTTAGAAGTGTTCAGAAGATACCAAAATAATTATAAACCTAACAAGATTTCCAAAGATGTTTAACAAAATGTAAATTGTCGAAGATTTAGAACAAAAAATTTATACATTTTTGTAGAATTTCGAAAGTTTTGAAGAGAATACAAAATTTTTCTCAAGATTTCTGTGAAAATTTAAAATGATTTTTATGTTTTAGATTTCAGTTACAAACACAGCTTCCCTAAGGAAGATGATTTTAAACACCTGGATCACAGGATTTTCTTTTGAAAATCACAGGACCTTCGAAAACCCAGAAGGGTGTCCTAAATTACAGTTATGAATACAATTTCCTCGACAAAGATCCTCTAAAGCAAATCATATTACTTTGAAACCCAAGATAGAAATAGCTGCAACAATTTGATACCCCAAGTTTTATTGTGAACATCAGTTGAAACTAGATTTGTTCAATTATGCTTTTGAGAGAACTAGTTTTACCTGCACGATTCAGTGTAAACCTGAAATACTCGAACCACTTTTCCTGCTCTATCTTCAAATACTACAGGTAAAGTTAGTTCTCTTAAAACCGCAATTGGATGAATATTGTTTTAATATATATTCTCAGTTAATACGTGAAAGAAGATGGGATTGAAAATCTTCGGGTTTCTACAGAAGGAATTGCTCACTTTGCGTTTTGACTGAATTCGGGTTTAAACTGTAACATATAAACTTGATTATATGTTATTGATGTTTGTACAACAAATATTACATCTTAGATAATACTGCATATCAGTAACAATGACAGATTTGACAATATCATGTCCCTATAATATCATGCGCTTGTGTTTTCAAGAATGATTTTATTAATTACAGTATTTTATTGGGCGTATTTTTTCCAATAATATCAAAAATATAAGTAATTATCATTCGGTAACGTGTCCCCCATTTTTTCATACATAATTGATTCGGGACGTGAAAAAATTGATCACACTTCAAATCTGAATGAGCAAAAATACAACTAATGATTTCACTGCTACTAATTTGAACTGGATAAACAGTTTTTTTTTCATTGATTGAAATGAAAGTCTTTAAAATGCCAAAATGATCTAAAAATAGGGAGAAAAAGGTTATTTTTTACAGACCCAGTCAAGCAGCGCCATCAAACATGAAGTTTAAGAAGTTCAGTATTGACAGAATGAGAGACCAAACTTTCCTACGAATGTCACAGCAGTTATTTACTTATTTTCAAAAAAAAGTGTCCAATGCATTTGTGGACCACCCTAATAATGGTTGATGATACAGCTTTCATCGCGGAATCATAAAATCGAGTTTAAATCGTCAAGAATACAAAATAGGTAAACTTTGAATTAAAAAATTAACTTTTTTGCTAAGAAGAATAACACTGGTTCACAAAAAAAAAGGTGAGGACTATTTGACAAGACCACTTTATCCTTATGTATTTTGACGCGCTGGATGTAACCTTTATGGAATTAAATAATCTTGCAGTAAAAAATGTAAGAGAAAATTTTTCGTTGAATTTCCAAAAATTACGAAGAATTCAATTTTGTTAATTTCTACCTGAAGTTAAAAAAAAATGGTTTTCGTTTCATTTTTTAATACCCTTTTTAATAAACTAAGAAAACATACACAGGATTCGCAAAAAATTTTTAAAAAATTTGCTTCAAACCTAAAAACATGTATTCATTTCCTTAGTTCATTAAAAAAAAGCATCAGAAAATAAAAAAACGAAAAACATGTTTTTTTCAGCTTTAGGTAGAAATTAACAAACTTGAATATTTCGTCATTTTTTTAAATATTATATTTCAACGAAAATAATTTGTTCTCACTTTTTCCACTCAATGGTTATTTACTTCCATAAATTTCACCAAAAAAATAAATACATTTTTTTCCATACACAAAAATTGAAAAAATTAAAAGTCTGACAATTTTCAATCGACTTGCTCAATGATAAGAGATTTGTGAATGAAAAAAAAAATTTCGTAATGCCACAAAGACTTGCCAAAAAATTGATTTTCAATAACAATATCCAAAAATGTCAATTTTTGGGGTTAATTAATTTTGTCTTAAAATTTTTTTTCATTTCGAAATTTTTTTAGTAAATCATGAACCGAGGAGGATGGTGTCCTAGAAAATTATGCTGGAAAAAATCATGCGGAATAAGAATATTTAACTATTACAAAAAATCAATAATTTTCAATTGCCTATAGATGAAAAAACTCAAATAAAAATTTGTTCAAAATTTTTTATGTCATACCTCTAATAGGTATCCTAAATGATGGAACCAATCATTTTTGATTAGGTTCCTGCTACGAACAAAAAATTAATTTAAATTTGAATATCATCTTTCGACAATTTTGTAGTTTTTAACTCAAACATTTTTGAGACAGCAGATAGAATCATCCGATCGAGTTCTTCTAGGGGTCAAACATCATTATTTGATTCATATTTACAAAAAAAGGAAAAGCGTTTTCACTTTTCAAGAAAGCCTTTTTTGGAATTGCTGGAAAATACCAGTTTAAAAATTTCCTGCATTTCCCTGACCAATTTTTTCCCCCTGACCGTTATAAATTTTTATTTCAGGTATAAAAACAACCTTACGCATAGAAGGTCAATAATTTGAATGCAAAACAATTCTTGTTTTTAAATTTATCTAGGAAAATTATAGTGACGTATAGGGGAGAACAGGGAAATAAATTATTTTGAATGAAATAGTATCAATTATTTTTGAAATTAATTATTGCAATATGTTAAATACTCAGAGTTTTAAAATTTTTTCGAAAGAGTTAATTAATCATACGCAAATTAAGGATGTTGCCGTTGAAAATTGATTTTTTTTTTTTCTGAAAATTTGTCTATTCCGCTTAGTTTAAAAATTCATCTTTTTTACCTCAACAATCAACTATTTGATTGAATGTATGCGTATTTGGTTGAAAATGCTTTTTTGATGGGTGGGTATTTGCACGCGTAATGATTAATCTTTTTGACTTATAATTTAACTTTGAAGAAAAAATCTTTTTTGAATAGTTTGAGTAAAGTACTGATCATGAATAAGTCGTGAATACATAATTCTCCAACGACGATTTTTTTTTTGGCATCTGGAAATCAACGACAATAATCTGCTTGGGTTTACACATTTTCAGAGAAAGAAAACTATTTAAACAATTTTCAATTATTTGAATAATTAGAATGGTGCTATAGAAACGAAAGGAATATTCATAAAGGAAAAAGGTGCATATAGATGTTCAAAATCGTTATAAATTTTTAAAGGAATACGCACTTCATGTTTTTTTTTAAGATATGTATTTGAACATGTAGCTATTTTCTAAATAGTATTCTGGCATTTAACACCAATTTGAGCGTTTTTTTCCTTTACATCATTTCTTCCTTTTTCTTCCATAATTATCTTCTCTACCCTTTTCTATTGTTTATTATTTCCACAGAATTTAAAATAATCTTGGGTATTAATTCAAACAATATTTTAAGGTTTCACAAGTTATGAAAATATTCGAACTTAATTTAAACTTGCAAATATTTCAAAAAATTTATAACAAAATATACATTTTTGAAGATTTTGAAAGAAAATTTTGAAGCTTTTTAAGGAATTTGAATAGTGTAACAAATTTTAAGCTGTCGGCATAATGTAAAACATCAAATTCACCTAAATATAAAATCCTTAATGTTTTGAGTTTTTCGAAAGGATTTGCTTCAAGACGACGGAATTCTAATTTTGTGATACACTCAAATGATGAAAAATATACTTCAAAAAATTAGCTTAATATATTAATTTTTGCAGTTGAAGTTATTTAAATTGATTCTTGGGAAGTCCTAACGTATTTCATAAATATTTCTATCAACAGTTTCTCACTGCGAATCTATTGAAATCCTCTCAAGGCAAGAATTTGTCAAATCCTATGTATTACAATGTCGGATATTTTTATCACATAGGATTTGAAGCATGTCTGCTGTAGCAAATAGGTTTAGAAAGCGTAGAGTGGGGATAAGCGAGAAGATAGGGAGTGAGGAGTGGAGGGAGTTTTTTAAAGAATTATTTCAGGGCTCAGATTCAAGGAAGAGGGATGGTGGGAGTAGTAGAACGCGGGAGACAGAGATGAAGGAGTTGGATGATGAGGAGATAGAGGAACAGATGAGGAAGTTACGAAGGTCAAAAGCAGCAGGGCTGGATGGGGTAGAGAACGAAGCATGGCTGTTTAGTAAACAAGAGGATAGGTAGAGGCTGAAGAAGGTAGTGAAGAAAGTATGGAGGGAAGGAGGGATTTCCAGGAGGGTGGAGAGAAGGGTTAATAGTGCCACTGTATAAGAGGGGAGACGGGAATAGACAGGAAAATTATAGAGGGATTACGCTTATGAAAACGGCGTATGAAGTATACCCGATGGTGGTGGCGGAGAGGCTGCGGAAGGATGTCGAGGGGAAAGGTATATTGCCGGAGACAATATCGACAATATATACGTTCTGCACCACGTGGTGGATAGAGAATTAGCGAAGAAAGGGTCGAGAGTGTACGCATTTTTCGTGGATCTGAAAGGTGCGTTTCCTTCGATGGATAGGGGAAGGTTGTTGAAGGCGATGGAGGATAGGGGAGTGGAGAGAGGCCTGATCGAGAGTGTAAGGGAGATATGTGAAGAGACCAAAGATGAGGTAAGAGGAGGGGAGGGGATTTCGGAGGGATTCGAGATAGATAGGGGTTAAGGCAAGGGTGTCCGTTTAGCCCAATGCTTTTTGCGATTTTAATGTCGGATATGGAAAGTAAGTTGGAGGCCGGGGTGGTAGGAGGAGTCAGGATAGAAGGGGCTAGAATTTGGTCACTAGCGTATGCAGATGACATAGTTTTGCTGGCTAGAAATGAGGAGGCCTTAAAGGAGATGACGAAGAGGTTGAGAATATACTTGGATAAAAGCAGGTTAGAGCTGAATGCGGAAAAGTCCAAGGTTATGGTGTTTAGAAAAGTAGGTGGGTGGGATAAGCGAGGGGAGTGGAAGTGGAAGGGAGTGGCGGTGCAGGAGGTGAAAAAGTTTGCGTACCTGGGCTTCGTGTTCCAGAGGAATGGTGGAGTGGATGGTCACATAAAAGAGAGAGTGAGGAGGGCAAATGTGGTGATAAGGCAGGTGTGGGGGTTGGGAAAGAAGTTATTGGCAGATGATTTTGAAAGGAGAATGAAATTGTTTGACTCACTAGTGATGAGTGTGCTATTGTATGGAGTAGAGGTATGTGAAAAGAATGGCCCCAAAATTTTCAAAATGCGCTCACTTTTTGAATTTTCATCCAAAATGGATGGCTAACGAACTTTACCTTTCGTTTGCAAGACAAAAATAGTATACCAAATGCCAATGTTATAGGTCAATTCTTTCGTAAGTCATCGTGCTCACAGACAGACATATATACATACATACATACAGACAGCCAGACACATTCGTAAAAACCTGTTTTTTGGGTTCAGGGGGTCTCAAAACGTGGACATTTAACAAAAACCGGGGGGATCAAATTTTACACAAATCTAACACCTTCTCTGGATGAGAATGTAAAAAATGAATTTTTTACAAAGAAGTTAAACTTTGAACCAAGTAATTGAATTTTAAATAAAAAAAGATTGATTCTCAACGAAAGATATAATACATATTTGACATTTCAACCAACAAAAGATTTTTATTTAAAATCAAAAGCAGTTGAATTTAAGCAAAAAAGACCAATTTTCAACAAAATAGTTGAATCATTAATCGAAACGGAATAATTTTAATTCAAATAGTTGCATCTTTATCCAGAAAAGACAATTTAATTTTACACCAGAAATTATGAATTTTTTTACCAAAAACTTAATTTTCAACCAAATAGTCGAATTTTCTACTCAAATAATAGAATTTTCCACCCATAAAGACGAACATTAAAAAAAACAGTTGAATTTTAAGCCAAAAGACCAATTTTCTACAAAACAGTTAATTTTCAACCAGCGATGAAATAGTTAAATTTTCATTTAAAAATTAATTTTCAATTAAAAAACGAATTTTTTATCAAATAGTTGAATTTTCTACCAAATTGTGAAATTTTCAAAAGACAAAGCCGAATGTTCAATCCAAAAATGTAAAGGTTCAACGAAAATGTAAATTTTCAACAAACTAGTTAAATTTTGAGTTAAAAAATTAATTTTTAATTACAAACAAAAAATTTTTTAGAGTACAGAAATAATTTTTTAACGAAAAAGACGAATTTTCAACAAAATGCAAAAAATTTCAACCAAATTCTGGAATTCTCAACTAAAAAAGATCAATTTTTAACCAAAAACTGAATAGTTGAGTTTTCAGTATGTAAAATTAATTTTTGCCAAGAAAACACACATTTTAAACAAAATAGTTAATTAACAAAATATTTTTACATTCTCATCCAGAGAAGGTGTTATATTTGTGTAAAATTTGACCCCCCGGTTTTTGTCAAATGTCCACGTTTTGAGACCCCCTGAACCCAAAAAACAGGTTTTAAAATTTTTTAAATATCTTGAAAATTGTCCAAGATGTGGAGGTCATAACATTTTGCAAAGTGATGACCAAAAAAAATGAAAAGTTTTTAATCCGCAGTGATGAAAGGGCTGTTGTATGGGGTTTCAAATGCGCTCATATGCGCTATCAAGTTTTTTTGAATATCTTGAAAATTGCCCAAGATATGGAGGTCATAAAATTTGGCAAAGTGATGACCACCAAAATAAAAAATTTTGAATTTGTTGTGATGAAGGGACTGTGTTATGGGTTTTCAAATGCGCTCATATGCGCCATATATTTTTTTGAATTACTTGATTATTGCCCAAGATATGGAGGTCATAACATTTTGCAAAGTGATGACCACAAAATACAAATTTTTTAATACACAGCGATAAAGGGACTGACGTATGTGGTTTTAAATGCGCCCATATGCGTCATAATTATTTTTTTTTAATTGCTTGATTATTGTCCAAGATATGGAGGTCATAACATTTTGCAAAATGATGACCACAAAATACAAATTTTTTATCCGCAGTGATGAAGGGACTGTTGTATGTGGTTTGAAGTGCGCTCATATGCGCCATAACAAATTTTCTGCACATATTGAAAATTGCCCAAGATATGCAGGTCATAACATTTTTCAAAGTAATAACCATAAAAATGAAATCTTTTAAAATATTCCAAAATATTTTTAATCACAAAAGCCCTTCAAATTACGGAAATAAATAAAAAATTCCCTGGAAAATTGATAAATTCCCTAAAATTGTTCGAATCCCTCAAAGTAGAAAAATAATTTGAAAATTCCTTGGAACCTTTTTAAATGTCGTAAAATATTGAAAATCCTTTAAAGTCTTTTGAAACCCATTGTAATTTTTCCAAGCTCTTGAAACTTACTTGGAACTTTTTAAAATATCGTCAAATCTTCAAATTACTGTAATTTATTGAAAATACCTGATCATATTTCAAACCCTATACAACCTTTCCAAAGACCTTGATATTGTCTAAAGCCTTCAAATAATTTAAATCAAATGATAATTCCTTGGAATATTTTGAAACATACTAAAATAATTTCTTAGAAATCCATTCAAATATTATCGAAATTCGTGAAATTATAAGAAATTTGAAAATATTTCCTAAAATCCAGAAAAATTTATTAAAATGCCTCCGGGTCTTTTAAAATCCGTCGAAGAACTTGGAATCTCTTGAAAGTGCCTTGGAATCTTTTAAAATACCCTAAGATTTTTGAAATCTTTTGAAATCAAAATATTTACACATCAAAAGATGTTTACAGAATTCAACAGGTTTGCACATTAAAAGATGTTTACAGATTGAAATATGTTTACAGTATTAAACATTTTTGAAGCTTACAAAATTTTTACTGATAAAAAAATGTTTACAGATTGAAAGATGTTTACAGATAAAAAATGTTTACAGATTAAAAGACTTCTACAGAATTAAAACATTTTTACAGATTAAAAGTCTTTTACAGAAATAAAACATGTTCACAGATTATTAGATGTTTTCAGTATTAAGGACGTTTTCAGATTAAAAAATATTTACACATCAAAAGATGTTTACAGAATTCAACAGGTTTGCACATTAAAAGATGTTTACAGATTGAAATATCTTTACAGTATTAAAGATTTTTGAAGCTTATTTTTACTGATAAAAAGATGTTTACAGATGGAAAGATGTGTACAGATAAAAAATGTTTACAGATTAAAATACTTTCACAGAATTAAAACATGTTTACAGATTGAAAGTCTTTTACAGAATTAAAACATGTTCCCAGATTGAAAGATGTTTTCAGTATTAAAGACGTCTGCAAATAAAAAGATCTTTACAGATTTAAAGATGTTTAAAGATTTAGATATGTTTACAGATTGAAAGATGTCGACAGATCAAAAGATTTTGCTAGAATTAAATATGTTTGCAGATTAAATGATATTTACAGATTAAAATATTTTTAAAGGCTAAAAGATGTTTACAGACTTAAAGATGTTTACAGGCTAAAATATGTTTACAGATTGAAAGATTTTTACAGTAATAAAGATGTTTGCAAATTAAAAGAAGTTTACAGTATTAAAGATGTTTGCAGATTACAAGATGTTTGTCAATTAAAAGTTGTTTACAGACTAAAAGTTGTTTACAGACTGAAAGATTTTTACAGACTAAAAGATGTTTACAGGCTAAAATATGTTTACAGATTGAAAGATGTCTACAGTATTAAAGATGTTTGTTGATTAAAAGTGTTTACAAATCAGAAGATGTGTACAGTATTGAGGATGTTTTCAGAATAAAAAATGTTTATAGATTGAAAGATCTGTACAGTATTAAAGAGGTTTAAAGATTAAACGATGTTATGATCAAAAGATGTTTACAAACTAAAGGATGTTTACAGACTAAAAGATATTTACAGATAAAAATATGTTTACAGATTGAAAGATGTTTACAGTATTAAAGATGTTTCTAGATTCAAAAATGTTTACAGATTGAATGATGTGTGCAGTATTAAAGACAAATAGACCTCGGATTCGTATTCAGCGCGTCAAAATACATAAGGATAAAGTGGTCTTGTCAAATAGTCCTCATCTTTGTTTTTTTTGTAAACCAGTGTAATCAAAGGTATGATGGGTTCTTGATTAATTCATCCCGCAAAAAAATATTTATCATAGAAAAATGTTCAAACTGTTAATTTTTTTATAAATATTGTATAAATAATAATCATAAGTTCTTGCCCATTGGAAAAATATGACAAGAAGAAGTCATTGGTCAAAATTTCCAGTTTATGCAACGAAAAAAATCAGCTTATTCACAATACATGCAAAAGTGGTCAAAATGTACATTTGTTCACAAAAATTATTTAAGTGCAAAGAGTCATTGTCAATATATTTTCAGCTGGATCAGCAAAAAGACTGGTCATATTCGTGGAATAATGTGTATATGCTTATTTTTTAATAAATATTGTTTAAATAATTACCAGTTGTTGTTAATTAAAAAACAGGACAGCAAGGAATCATTGGTAAGACATTTCTGATTGATTCTCCGGAAAAATTGAGCTTATTCATTGTGACAAACGAAAACTGTGTATTTGTTTATAGAAATTGTTTAAATATTCTCCAAACAGCATCTATTTCTAAGCAATCGCAATTAGGCATTAAGTTCTCTTATGTTTTATATAAAAGCTATGAATTGCAAACAACTAATCATTGCAAATCACGAGAAAATAGCTTTTGTTTATTAATTTCTTCAAAACACAATGAACAATTTTTGAATTCTTGCACTGGCTCGTTATAACTGGAATTCTTACAGTCATTAAGAAAAAACATCAGAATAATTCGAAAATAGACTTGTACGCAGACTTTTATCCACAAAAAATGCTTTTGGCCACACTGTGCGTTGCTTTTATGTCTAATATCGTTACTTATACATTTGGAACCATTTTCCAACATTTGAACACAATATTTAAAATTTTGAAGTTATAAAGCCGCCGAATATAAACCAACAAGGTCAAGTGTCAATAAAAATAAAAACTACGATCTATAAATAATAAAATAGAGAGTGGATTAGCACAATTGTGTAGTTGGTTGGCGAGCACAGCTCCGACGATGCTCGATTGCGCCCAACTACCTGCGAACAGTTCCCCCACTACGCGGCTTCCCCTCACTCAGCCGAATTGCTGTCGCGTTGAGCCTGGTCAGCGGGCGTCCTTTTTACATAATAAGGACAAAAATGCCGAATATAACATTTTTGAAATTTAGCACTTGGTAATTCACAATATTGAATTAAATGTATAGAAATGCAATTTCAAAATAAAACATATATATATAATGTAAAAACTATTTGGAAATGTTTCAGTGAAAATTATAGATTATTGCTTAAATGAGTATCTGAATTCAATTTTAAAAATTATATCTAAGTACTATGTTTAAATTTTTTCGAAAATTAGTATAAAAAGTTATTAATAATTTAAATTTTCAGTAATTAGATTTCATTTAAAAAAAAAAGAAGTACAAATTCCTTGAATGTTTCAATGAAAATAATAGTTTCATGTTTTTTATGTTGTAAATAGTTCAATTAATTATTGGTCGATAAACTGGTTAAAAACTTTGAATTAAATGAAGATTAGAATTAAATTTTTTTCAATCAAGGAACGTCAACTGATTATTTACTTGAAAGTTATGCAATTGAATATGAGCTATTATTTTTATAATAAAAGTTTATTTTTTCTTATAGTTTCATGCTTCTCATTTTTTGAACTATTTGATTTTTTTTCAGCTGATTATTGTTTTTCAAAATATCAAATTACACAAAGGTTGATTTTGATTCGTTTCAAATAAGTACATAAATATTCTTTACTTCAAAGTTATGTAATTGAATATTGGCTATAATCTGCATTATAAAAGTTTGTTTACATTTGAAATACCTCTATTCCAATTATGTACCTTCTGTCAATGTTTGTGATGTTGCGAAATGATTATTTGAATTTAATTTTCAAAATCATATGTAAACATATTTTAATTTAGTCTCAAATTACTAGCGAAGGTTACTAATAAATTAAGTTTTTAGAAATGAAAGTGAAAATTTAAGAAAAATGTAAAGTAAAAATTCTTTGAATGCCTGAATGAAAATGATAGTTTAATCCTTTTTATGTTGCAAACAGATTAACTAATTATAAGCTGATTAATATTCTTTACGATATAAAATTACATCAATATTAAATTTTCATTTCTTTATATTAAGTACATGAATCGATTATTGACTTCAAGGCTCTGTAATTGAATATTGACCATAATTTTTATAATAAAAGATTAGTTATGTTTAAAAAACCTCTGTTGCAAATGTATAATTTTTGTAAATTTTGGTGAGGTTGTGAAATAAGTATCTGAAGTCTGCTTTCAATATTATATGTACAATATATATTTTACTTTTCTATGGAATTAGTTTGAAAGATTGTTAATAATTCAAATTTTCAGAAAAATATAAAGTAAAAATTATTCCAATGTTTTAATGAAAATAAATGTTTATTGCTTTTTAATTCTATTCCTTACCTGCATGGGTTTCATCATTTTAATCAGTAAGTATAATATAATATCTAATATATAAAATCAAGTGGCCTAAAACGTTTCATGCGTGTAAAAATCCGCAGTTTTTGACCAATCGGCATAAAATTTTGCACACATATTCTTTCAGCTCCCAGACAAGTCGTATAACTAGGGTGTTTATCTGAACCGGGAATTGAGAAACTTGGAAATAAGCGAAAATTTTGTCTAACAGAGAAAAATCGAGAAATGGCGGAAAATCTGATTGAGTGACCAGGACTTTTCCCTGAAATGTATGTTGTGAAAACATTATAATTCTCAATTGAAATAGAAAATTTTCCGAATGAATCAAAATTCTGACTTGAAACAGTGGATTATTAAAAAGAATTAGAGTTCTAAGTTTGGACAAGGAATTTCAGTAACGAATTATAATTTTGATTTTAAGTTACTCAAGAATGATTTTTAATTATTCTGAATTAGAACAGGAAAAATTTTGGACTGGGAATTTCTCCGTAAAAGAATTATAATTTTCATTTTGGGTTCACATTTTAAAAAGGAAACTTACGAAAACTATCCCTGTCTTAAGTTAGAATTTGAAACTTCCATCTTCTAAATTTTAGATAAAGGGAATTTCTATATTTCTACATACTAATAACAAATGTTGTAAATAAATATAATTCTGATTCGGAACAGAATTTTTTTTTAAATGAATGTAATTCTGATTAGGAGCAGGAAATATCCGTGAAGAATTATAAGTTTTACTTTGGGATTGGGAATTTTAGCAAAGAATTTCAATTTTGAGTTTGGGACAGGGAATTCCCATATGAAATTATAAATTATAATTTTTGTTCATTATTATAATTATACCATTGAGCCAAACCCCTTTCAGAGTTATTATCAACTTGTCCTATCCTGTTTTCAATTGAGGAAATTTTGCACACTGTTTTCCCACCCCTTCTTTAAGTTCTCGATAATAGCCCTAATCTGAGAGGCACAGAGGCACAGATTCTTTGGACGGGTTTTTCCAATGTATAGTCTTCTATGTAGCTGTTGTTATGCTCCACAGCTTCACCACCAAGTAACTCTTAGTAGAAGTCCTTAGAACCGTCTTTTGCTCCGACCGTATCCCATACTATTTTACCCTTGCTATTTCTAATCCGAAATAACTCTGTACTACTATTTCTAATCTTTTTGCCCTCAACTCACTTCCAATATAATTTCCTCCGAAAGCGTTTTCCATTTTTTTCTTTTTCTAATTTTAGGATTATGAATTGGACAATATCCAAGCCATTTTGTTAGAAGAATCTAAGATTATTCCATGAAGATCAATATTTAGAAATAAACAAAAATCAATCAACTCCTAAAATTTAAAAATTTGATGAGGACTGGAATATATAAATTGAATAAAATTGAGCCTAAAGTACTTTAGAGAAGTACATATGCAGATGCATAGCTATCTCTGAGGACAAATAAAGTTTTATTTGTTGAAGTAGAATTTTATTGTTATGAATTAGACAATATGCAAGCCATTTTGCTAGAAGAATCTAAGAATATTCCATGAAAATCAATATTTAGAAATAAACAAAAATCAATTAACTCTCTTAGGATGACATGGTGTTAAAATTTATTTAGGTTATTTAGGTTCTTGGTTTATCTGTTTAAAATTTAAAAATATAATAAGGACTGAAATAGATAAATTGAATAAAATTGAGCCTGAAATACTTTGGACAAGTACATATGCAGATGAATAGCTATCTCTGAGGACAAATAAAGTTTTATTTGTTGAAGTAGAATTTTATTATTATGAATTGGACAATATGCAAGCCATTTTGCTAGGAGAATCTAAGAATATTCTATGAAAATCAATATTTAGAAATAAACAAAAATGAATCAACTGCTAAAAATCAGGATAGAACCCTATGATCTTAGGAGGACATGGTATTAAAATTTATTTAGGTTATTCAGGTTCTTGGTTTATCTGTTTAAAATTTAAAAATTTGATAAGGACTGAAATAGATAAATTGAATAAAATTGAGCCTGAAATACTTTGTACAAGTACACATGCAGATGAATAGCTATCTCGGAGGACAATGAAGGCTTCATTTATTTGAATAGAATTTCAGGATTATGAATTGGACAATATCCTAGTCATTTTGATAGAATCTAAGATTATTCCATGAAGACAAATATTTAGAAATGAACTAAAATCAATTAACTGCCAAAAATCAGGATCAAACCCTATGGTTTTAGGGTCACGTAGAAGTAACAGTTATTTAGGTTATTCAGGTTCTTGCTTTATCTGTTTGAAATTTAAAAATTTGATGAGAACTGGAATATATAAATTAAATAAAATTGAGCCTGAACTACTTTGGACAAGTACATATGCAGATGAATAGCTATCTCTGAGCACAATGAAGGCTTTATTTATAGAACTAGAATTTTAGGATTATGAATTGGACAATATCCAAGCCATTTTGTTAGAAGAATCTAAGATTATTCCATGAAGATCAATACATAGGGGCCATGCACAAATTACGTAACGCTGCGAGGGGGGTGGGGGGGTCATGTCAGACGTTACCCACCGTTATGTGTGTGTCAAAGGCTTCGTTACTAATCGTTCCAAGGGGGGCAGGGGGGGGGGTAAAAATAGGCAAAATAAGCGTTACGTAATTTGTGCATGGCCCCATATTCTTAAAGGAAAAATTTTCAATTACTAAATCGATAAAATAAATCATATATCTATTTAAAAAGCAGTTGCAAAATCTGAAAAGATTTTTGATTGCTTTATCAATGTTCACTAAATGAATTAAATGGTTCGTTTCATTGATCTTCAGAAAATGATCATTTAAATAAGAAATATGTTGTGTTTTATAGTAAATTAGCTGATACGTATATTTCCGAATGGAGAAAAAAAAAATTTGACAATGTTACGGATATTTGAATTTAGACGTGTATTGTTCAAAAATCACAAATTTTGTCTTTAACATTCTATAGTTTTTGACCCAATGGTGTAGTACTAACAAAAAATGTGGCCTGGCGGTACTTTCATAGAAACTTTGACTTACGATGGAAACTTAGAAAATTAACTAGAAACTTGGTTTCAAGCTTAGGAAATTGAATTGTTGAAAATTACCTGAAACTTACAAAAAATATGTCGAAATTTACCGAAAATTTCTGTAAAGTTTCCCGAAAAATGATAAAAATTATTGCAAAGTTCCTGAAAATTTATGGTAATTATGGCGAATTCATTAGTATGTGACCGTCCGCGAAGAAAGGGACCTAATGCGTCAAAGCTGAATTTTACAGGACGGCCGATCGTAGCAGAGTCCGCAAGCCAGCATTTGATTGGTGGGGGTGCGTCTACAAAAAGCACCTACCCCCCTCCCACTTACCACTACACTTTTAGGCACGAGCCAGAGGAGCTCACGGACACGTCGCGTACAGCAGTAGTGGTGAGTAGTGGGGCTGGCTTTCGTAGGCCTCTCGTTCGGTCTCCGCGTACGCTTATCATGCCAATGTTTGTAGCTTAATAACAAGAAAAGTATTTAACTTACAAAATTTCTGATTATTGGAAATCAAAGAAAAACTATCGATTGGCGTAACAAAATGAAAATCGATTTTTTCCACATTGGGTTCCTTTCTTCGCGGACGGTCACACACACGGCAGGGTCCCACTGGAAGCAACTGTCATCTAAAAAATGACATCGGCTCTCAGTAGGACCGCAGTAAATCCCATTCATGGCCACGTCTCACAACCGTGAGATGGGTGGTCCTAAGCAAGAGTATTTCTCATGTCTCTTTAAATTATCGAGTCTTGAATAAGTTCTGGAACAACTTGAACATGTGGAAATCATCTTGTCACTGGCACAGTGAAAATGGATGTTCATCCATGAAAGCTGAGTTTATATCCTCCTCCTCATGCCCTCCTCCTCCTCCTCATGCTTGCCTCTTTCAGCTCCTCCTCCTCCTCATGCCCCCCGCTTCCAACTCCTCCTCCTCCTCATGCTCTCCTCTTCCAACTCCTCCTCCTCATATCCTCCTCTTCCAACATCTCCTCCTTATCATGCCCTCCTCTCCCAACTCCACCTCCTCCCCATCCTGCTCTCCTCCTCCTCCTCATACCTTCCTATTCCAACTTCTCCTCCTCCTTTTCATGTCCTTCTCTTTCAACTCTTCCTCCTCCTCATGGCCTTCTCTTCCAACTCCTCCAACTCATGCCCTCCTCTTTCAGCTCCTCCGCCTCCTCATGCCTTCCTCTTCCAGCACCTCCTCCTCCACCTCATGCTCTCCTCTTCCAACTGCTCCTCCTCATGACTTCCGCTTCCAACTCCTCCTCCTCCTCCTCCTCATGCCCTCCCCCTTCTAGCTCCTCCTCCTGCTCCTCACGCTCTCCTATGTCAAACCTATTCCTTCTCATCCTTCTTCTCTCCCAACTCCAACTTCTCCTTCTCGGGCGTGAGGAGGAGGAGGATGACCTGGAATGGGGGAGGGCATGAGCAGGAGGAGGTGGAGGAGTTGGAAGTGTAAGGCATGTGCAGGAGGAGTTGGAAGAGGGGGCATAAGGAGGAGGAGGAGGAGCTGGAAGAGGCGAGCATAAGGGGAAAGAATTGGAAGAGGAGGGAATGAGGAAGAGGAGGAGGAGTTGGAAGAGGTGGGAATGAGGAGGAGGAGTTGGAAGAGGAGGGCATGAGGAGGAGAAGGAGGAGGCGAAGGAGTTGGAAGCGGAGGGCATGAGGAGCAGGAGGAGCAGGAGGAGCTGAAAGAGGCGAGCATGAGGAGGAGGAGAAGGAGGAGGGCATGAGGAAGAGGAGGAGGAGGATATAAACTCAGCTTTCATGAATAAACAGCCATTTTCACAGTGATGAGAGAGACTTCCACCAAATTGCGAAGATACCTGGAAGTCTAAGGATAATGCAAGACAGTAACAGGTTGATTGATAAGGATAGAAAAGCAGTTCATCGTAAGCATAAGATTTTCAAACCTGACGACGAGAAACAAGCTATTCAGGAAGCCTGGAAACCACGATTCTCTGTTTAATCATAGCTAGATATTGGTAACCATTCACAACTCCTAGAGCAGATCTTCATAATCAATATGGAAGAGTTGAAGTACGGATAACTGGTGACAGGAGTCAGTCTCTATTTTTCGAATTCCATTTTTCAGGGTACGGACAGCGCCATGGCCATTCAAATTCAAGGCTAATTTTTAATATGGCACCCGGTTAGGTACGATCGGTATTTCATTTCAAAAAACCGCTGTCGGAATATTAAATTTAAAAAAAAACTCTTTGGAATACATGATACATGTGAAGCACGAAAATTTAAATCAAATGCATGATAAAATATATCGCCTACGATACATACTTTTACCTATTTCTGTGCAAATACTTACTACTACTTAGTTGTTGAACAGTTTTTTTTACTTAATATTAAATTAAGGTGGCTCAAGTTTTCATGAACAGTTTTCTCTCACACATTGTACGCAATCCTTTAGTTTCAAGCGAATAGCTTCACCCATTTATCAAATAATTAAAAAGTCTCACTGCTTAAAACGACCAATGACTTCCACTCTATCCCAAAATTGTTGAATTATTGGTGAAACTCGACAGGAACAATGTTTCGTGATTCGACCAACTTGAAAAAAATATTATTCAGAGGATCCTCATTCGAAACTGGTACAATTTCGTCGGCAATGTCTCCACGTATCCGTATTTTCACTCTTCCATATTGATTTTGAAGACACGCTCTACAAGCCATGAATGGGAATATCTGCCCAAATCGGAATAATCCAATGACGTATGGGTGCTTCTCATCTGTTTGTAAGTAATAACTGTCGCTAAGTAACGGGAAAGTTCGACCTGGATTTCTTAAGCTATCGTGAAAATTAATATTATGAATGTGGATTGAAGAAGGATGAACTGCGTCCTTCTTATGTGGACGCATTACTTCTGCAAAAAAAAAGGATTAGTAGGAGTTTAATTATTGTATTAGCTAAGTAAATGAGGAGTCCATAATGCGCTTTGAATTCTGGATATTCTTATATATTTACATATAGGATTAGGAAAAGCCACCAAGGTGAAATACAGAAAACATTTCAGGGATCTCATTTTCTTCGAACAAAGTGAACCCTTTTATGAAAATGTCTTTTAGACTAACTAATTATTATTTGAAAAAATGTTTCTTTGCATACTAAACTTTTCTTCTTCTCATTGGTCCTTATTATTATGTGGAAGTTACACAAGCGGATCCACCGGGTGGCCAAATATTAATTTGCAAAATCTCCACATTGCATCGTTTATTCGAATTTTTTGTACAAATTTAGACAAGCTTGGAACATTGGATTTTTCGAAATAGAAAAACACTTAACTGTACATTTAACCGGCTTGATTTCCTTGGATTATTACAATTGTTGAAATCAAAATAACTTCTTTTTTTGTTGTTAAAAAATGGATCCAAAAGTCAAGTCGAATAAATCGAATTTCAATGCTTCGACACCTACTTTTGGATTCATTTTTTGTCAAAAAAAAAGAAGTTCTTTTGATTTAAAAAATTGTAATAGCTTAAGGAAATCAAACTGGTTTGATGTGCATTAAAATGTTTTTTTATTTTAAAAAATCCAATTTTCCAAGCGTGTCTAAATTTGTATTAAAAAATGCAATTGATTAACATTTTTAAACAATTTTTGTGCTGAAATGAAAATATCATATGCGAAAACTGAAGGTCAAGTTCGTTAGCCAGCTATTTTGGATAAAAATTCAAAAAGTTACAGCATTTTCATAATTTTGGAGACCATTTTTTTCAAGATTCACAAATTCTACATCTATTCGTAGCACTTGGAAAGTCGAACAATTTATCTTTGAACCTTTTTTCGATAAGAAGAAAATTACCAGAGTTATAGCATTTTAAAAATTCAAAAAAAAAAAAAACGAAAATGAAAATTTTGAAGCTAAAAACCGCACGCTATGACAAATAGTCTAGAGAAAAAAAGCGTTGCTTTTTGAAAGCCCTACAAGATTATCATAACAACTTCTCATATCTTTTTGAAAAATCGAAAATTCAAATTTTGAACGCACCAAACATAATGAAAAATCATAAATTTAATTTTGCTGTCAAACTGTGCAAGTTGCGATCAAAGATGAGAAGAGAAAAATTGGGCAGCAAAAAAGTATCTACAAATTTGTTATTAATTACTTTTTGATAGGACGCGTAGTTTTTGTTTTATTCGTAAAAAAACAACATTAAAAATTAAAAAATTAAATTTTTGGACAAACGACACAAGATAGGGAAAAAAATAAACAAAAAAAAGTTATTTACCAAAAAAAGCTACAAATTTGTTATTAATTAAAAATTTTGTGAATTGTTAATTTGTGATCCATGCCTTCTGTGTTCCTTCGACGAACCACTTTACAAAAAAGGCGTTATAACTCTACCTCCTGGGTGGCGTGAAAACGGGTTAGGGCCCTGGAAATCAATTGTAAATCGCAAAAATGGGATTCAGGCCAAACGGTGAAGCCATTTTGTCTGACTTTTTGTATACAGACTCTAAAGAGGTTTTTACGGGCAAAAAAGTGGAGTTCAGTTTTTTCAAAATAAATCGAGTCAGGTTTAGTTTGCATTGATGATGCCAAAAGATGAAATAGAGTCTGTAAAATCCTGCGTACTTCTAAAAAAAAAAGTATTTTAGACCTATTATTTTGGGAATTGCAAGGTTTCAAAAAAAATTTTTTTTTCATTTTCACTAAGAACGAAAAAGTTGTGTTTTTTTGTAATACCTCGTTTCCTGTGGATTCTGCGACAAACTTTATGCAGAATAAATGAAAGTGGAGTCAATTTAGCGTAATTTCCAAAACAAAGTGTTATAGCCCTGATAGGTCACGAGATATGACCTTGGAAAGTGCACTTTTCCTGTATAGAGGCAGTGAGCGTACCGTAAAGTTGAACTACGCTCATATTTCGAAGTTTTTGTCCAAGATAAGTGTATACATTTCAATTATCATGTATAAAACTTATTTTTCCATCAATAAATAAATAATTTGTTATAACAAAAGCATGCTATCACCACTTATGATTACCTTTTGGCCATTTTTTAGTATTTTTGTGGAAAAAAAGTGATTGTATTTGATTGAAAATGTGTAATATGTTTTTTTATCCATAAAAAAATATTTTCATTTATAATTGTTTATAACAAAATTTTGTCATAACCACTGTTGAGAACTTTTTGAGTACTTTTGGGGCAAAAAAGTAATTATAATTAATTGATTGTGATTGTATTTGATTGAAAATGTGTAATATGTTTTTTTATCCATAAACAAATATTTTCATTTATAATTGTTTATAACAAAATTTTGTCATAACCACTGTTGAGTACTTTTTGAGTACTTTTGGGGCAAAAAAGTAATTATAATTGATTGAAAATGTGATTTTTTTCATCAATAAACAAATAGTTTTTTAATAATTGTTTATAACAAAATCTTGTCGTAACCACTTTTGAGTACTTTTGTAGCAAAAAAGTAATTATAATTGATTAAATATGTGATACATATTTGTTAACAATAAACTAAAAGTTTTGTATAATTTTTTGTGACAATATCTTCTAATAAATACTTTCTCTGCATTTAATTCCATACTCACTTCACCGTCTTCGCAGGTCATAAAAATACAGTCACTTCAGAAAATGTTACTAAGCTTGGAAATCTATGATGCTCATCTTGTATAAACACTTAATTTTTTGAATTATTATTATATCATTAAGCCATTTCCCTTTCGGGGTAGGCGTGCATTGCTCGGTTGGAAAGTAGTGATGTGTGGACACATCCTTTGTCACTGCCCTGCGATTGCGGGGAAACGTCTAACACTCACAGGCAGTTACTGCATCAGTGAGTCAGATATATCAGCCAACAGGATAGCTGTGGTCTTCTCCCTATGGAGAGGCATTTGGGGTCACGCTTAGGTTCACAAGGGGACGCAACGGGATTACCCAAGTGTCAGGAGCTGTTACGGTCTCAACTCAACTAACTAATAATAATAAAATAGATAAAAGTTTGTCATCAAATGGGAACCCTGTCAAATGGGAACCCTGTGTATTACTTCTTGAATGTCATAAAAAGTTGAAATAATACCTAACTTCTGTGACATTTAATTATTGGAGAAAAATGGATGACAGTTTTTCGTCAGAGTGTAGCCTTATCTGTTCGATGCATTGCTCGAAAAATGAAATGAAGACGTTTAAAAACCTAAATGTCCATTGCGCAAACGAAAGTGAAGCAGTATTTTCTGAAAACGAGAAGAAGTTTCACGAATTGGTAACTTTGTTGACCTTTGGCCTTCTTTAAAAAATGTCTTCGAGTTTTTCGTCAAAGTGAAACCTGTATGTTGCATTCCTTATCAGAAAAACTACTCGAAAGATGTTTTAAAGATTAATTCCAATAATGTCACCGTAAGAAGTGGATTAGTTTTCGAAAATCATAAAAAATGACAATACTTCCTAACTTCTGTGACATTTATTGATTTATTAGGGTTTCGTAGCCCCGAGCTGAAACCATTATGGTTTCGGTCGGGTGTCCGTCCGCCCGTCGTACAAAAGGGCATAAGCGCCAAATTTTTTTGAAATAAACATTTTTTTCATACAATTTTTATTCAAACATTTTATTACAAAATTAAAAAATATTTTGTTTTAAGATTCTGTTAAGACTAAAATAGTCTTAATAGGCTACGAAATCCTTCATTGTAGGCGCCTGGCGCCTACTTTGACTAATTTTTAAAAATAAGTAAGAGATTCTCGTCGGAGAAAACGCTTCCCTGTTGCGTTCATTGATGGTAAAAATACCCAAAACCATTTTGAAACATAAATTATGAAAAGTCTAAATAATTTCTAACTGCTGTGACATTTACTGATTTGAAAAAAAAATAGATAAGGGGTTCTTGCCACAGTGAAATCTTTTATGTTGCTATGAAGATTTTTTGTATTGTATTGTAATTGCAATTGGTTCCGTCAAAGATATTATAAACCTAGATGCGGTGCGGGGTTAGTTACCCGCCATAAATATAGACGGCGCGTCCGGCGAAAAACAAAACTGATACTTTATTTTCAATACTTTTTATGAATAATTTATTTATTATTAAGAAAATATGTTATTCAGGGGGCCATGCACTTTTTGAATGGATACGATCCCCAAACTCTTGCACTAACACTCATGTACTTTGTATCGGTGATGCGGTCACGTGGTGTAGATTACAAAGTGGGGATATGCTAGTCAAGGCAGAGGGTTAATAGGAATTTTTACACAAAAATATGTTTGTCGAATTTTTACATTCTCATCAGAGAAGGTATTAGATTTGTGTAAAATTTTACCCCCACCTCCACCCCCGGTTTTTGTCAAATGTCAACGTTTTGAGACCTTCTGAACCCAACAAACAGGTTTTCGCTACTGTGTCTGTGTTTTTTTCAATTTGACTTTGAAGAGGATTCTCAAAGCACATACAGCCTTGACGATTACATTCTCATTGCGGTACTCACGCTTCGCGCTCAACAGCTAGGTTATACAGACGATTGTTCTTGAAAAATAAAACTATGTAATCA
This sequence comes from Andricus grossulariae, assembly GCA_011634705.1. Taxonomy (NCBI): domain Eukaryota; kingdom Metazoa; phylum Arthropoda; class Insecta; order Hymenoptera; family Cynipidae; genus Andricus; species Andricus grossulariae. The sequence goes on along the minus strand of JAABKJ010075445.1, from coordinate 196,220,706 downwards.
AAATGAAACGGAAAATTTTGTTTCCAAATTTGAAAATGCTCTCACTTTTTGAATTTTTACCGATTAAAAAAAAATGTATGAGAATAGTTCCCAAATATATTTCATATCAAGTACAAATTTTGATTGAAATTTTTTAATCTATCCGAAAAATATGTTTTTTTGTCTATTTTTTGGACATTTTTAAAATGTTGAAAAGTATATAACTTTTTGAATTTTGATGAAAATAAAAATTTTCGTTAGGATAATTTTCAAAAATGTCTTTCATATTAAAGAAACTTGGACAACAATTTCTGAAACTTGAAAAAAAATTTTTTTTTCAAATTTTGAAAATGCTCTAAAATGTTGTATTTTGGTTGGAAATATCTGGCCAACGAACTGAACCTTCATTTTAGGACCCTTACAAAGTTCACCAAAGGCTGACTCGATTGGACAAATGCGTGCCGAAACGTAAAGATCCGTTAAAAACCAGAGATCGAAAATTTGGACGATTACATTACACTCCCATGAATGAGAATGTAAAAATAAACTTTATTAATTAACAAAGAATAGGTAATAGAACCTTGAAAGTAAGCTATTTTATTACTTAACTGTTATGAAAATTATGCAGCATTATAAAATTATGAGTCTGCTATTAATAAAAACTAAACAAGAGACTTTGTTTATCAATGCTTATGGCGCAAAGAATTATCATTATATCTAAAAACTAGTTCATGTAATTTCATATATATATATATATATATATATATATTTTCAAATGATATTTACACCATTTTTTAAATATTTGAAATTTACAGATGTTACTTATATTAACTTGGAAAAGATAAAAATTAAAAGCAGAGTTAAATATTTTAGAGTTAAGGATTTTCAAAATCACTTTGAAGTCTGTCTCACAGGTTTTTTGTGTAAAATGCATATACATCACAAATACGTTCTTTGATGTTTTAGTTTTATATTATCATACCCTCCTGGGTTATCCTTAGTTTTTTTTAAATATTGTAGGCAGTTTGAACATGTTTTTGTTTTTAAAATTCTTATTGTCTAAAATGGTCAACTTTACGACAATCGCTCATAAAATATGTCAATCGGGATCATTTTTTCAGGAGAAAACAAAAGCATCTCAAACATCGAATGATAAAAAAATATGAGAAAGTCCATTCGAGATTTGATGGAGCTCTAAAGATATCAATAAACAAATTTTTGAAAAAGTTAATATTTTTCGAGACACAGCTCGTCAAAAATCGAATGCTATCGAAACCGTGCTAGTCTATGGATTTTTTTTTTTTTGACTTTCTAAAATCCCAATCAACATAAAACATATGCCTGGAATATTATAAACGCCTTACGAGACAAATAGAAGGATCTGAAAAGTGCAAAATTAAATAGAAAAAATCGTTTCTTTAAAAAAATGGATTTTACATTATCGCAGTGTTATTTGTATACAAAATATTTAGTTTATTTGTATTTTGTAACTATTTGATACAATTACAGGATTTAATCAAATACAAAGATTTAAATTTTGGTATAATTGATCACAGTTTATCGAGATGAAAACTCACCACCTGTTCGAATTTGGATATATCCTTTCACCACATTCTCAGGTAGAATTTTAGAGAATTTTTAGGCCAATAAAACGTGTTCTAAAAAATTGCACTTACATGCTTATGTCATGTAGTTATTTGCATAATTATTTCTGTTTTTGCATTTGTTTTACGCAAAATACGTAATTTGTATTCCATTTTAATTTAAAAAAGCTCATTCCATTCCTTCAAAGTTTCTTTGCAATTATATTCGTCACGTTATTATGGAAATTATATTATTTCGAAATAACACGTACAATTATTTTTATTTAGTCATGTTTCAAATGAAACAACTTACTATATAATATTTAATAGAAACGTGATGAATAAAATTGTAAAGGACCTTTCAAGGCGTAGAATGAGCTTTTGTACATTTTAATTGAATGAAAATCATATGACTTTTGCCTAAAGCGAATTGTGCTTTTTGAATTTATTTATATCTATACTCAAAGGTGAGGAACGAAAAAAATGGTACAAAATTGTTCGGCTTGACATATGTGCTCTACCGCATCTTTAACATCAACAGTATATTGTTCCGAAGATCATTTCAACGATATTTAAATACTTTCATATTGAATAGAAAAATAGAAAATATGTTTTTTTTTTATAGCATGAAACTCGTAATTGACTTATGTTCAACGGTGCTTATAGGGTGCCGGGACATATGTGAGCTATAACCTTGCAAAATCAAATCGTTTATTTACGCAACAAATATTATGAAATAAAGTATTTATAAAAGTAATTATAAATATTAAAATTATAAATTTTATAACAATTTTATAGAAGTATTTATGAAAGTATTTATGAAAGCATCTATAAAAAAGTGAGGTTAGGTTTTCTGGATGCAATAATGTCCATATTACATATATGTTACAAGTAACTGGCTTTAATGTATCCAGGCATACTGATACTCAATGAAAATGAACCCTTTCAGCTGAAAAACGTTGATGATTAACTATTTCGATTATTTTTATTAAACTGGCCATGTATTTTCTTCAGTTTTGACGGCGCATGACGTCACACCATGTGCTTCATGCCATGAGGGCGCCACTTGTTTCGTTAAAAAAGTCGACCTTTCCGGTAGATATTTAGTCACTTTTTAATAAATTATTATAAATTATTAAATACAAAAAATTAAGTTTTAATTTCACACTCAAATTTTTTGGGAGTGAAAGTTTATAAAAAGCTTAACTAGAAGGCAAACAAAATTTTTGTGGATGACCCTATTAAAACCTAAAATCTCCTTTTTAAAATGTGACAAAGAACGTAATGGAATAGTAACTGGTTCTCAAATTGTCATAAAATTGTGGAAGTATGCCTAAGACGAAAATCGCCTCGTCGAGTGGCAGTTAAACTTACATCTTTTGTTAACTAATGGAAAACAACAGTCGAAAGACTGCGGTCACCACTCGTCCCACCATCTCTCGTCTTGGGCACGCTTCCGCATGTTTTAAAACAATTTGAGAATTATTTCATATTCTATTATGTTCTTGGTCTCATTTGAAAAAGGGGATTTTAAACTTCAATTTAAAGAAGTTTCGATTTTTTCCATTCACTTCCCTCAAGCATGCAGAACGTGGAAGTTGAGAATCGAAAATTGGTCAAAAACGGAAAATAGTTCGGTCTTTCTCACATGCTATTACGGTCCCTGTTTATCTAAAATACTTCAACTAGTGCTCAATCAAAGCGGCAACTGCTTAGAAAACTTTCTTGGGTGAGAGATGCCGCTGGAGAGACTTGCCGCAGTTTTGCCATCTTTGCAACTGTTTAGAATATTTTCTTGGGTGAGAGATGCCGCTGGAGAGACTTGCCGCGGTTCTGCCATTTTCTCAAATACTTAGGAAATTTTCTTGGACAATAGATGCCGCCGGAGAGACTTGACCGTTTTCTGGGATTCACATGGTGTGATCTACATCGACTACCTGGAAAAGGGAAATACGATCACACCGGCTGACACCTCCGCTGTTGCCACGGCCAAATTGGTCAAATTAGGCTACGAACTCCTGCCCCATCCACCGTATTCTCCAGATTTGGCCCCGTGTGACTTCTTTTTGTTTCCCAACCTAAAAAAGTCACTCGCTAGGCAGAAATTTCAGTCGAATGAGGTGGTTATCGCCGCCACGGAGGCCTACTTTGCAGACTTGTTCAGAAATAAATCGCCACTTTTCCCAAATTTTGGTTTTTCTTTTCTAGACTAAGTACTCATCGGACCGCCCTCGTAGCTTGAATTTATTTTCAATTTTGCTGTCATTTCAACTCTTCATTTGATTTTCAATATAATTATTCAGTATTTTTCTGGATTTCCCCCTTAGATTCAATACAGACTAAACTTCAAACAAAAAAGTTATTCATTTACCAAGATAATTTATATTCTATTACTTAAAAGAAAACATTAATATTCTTATAGATTCAAGAGAATATTATGAAAAATATCTGAGATATTGAAAGGAGTTGAGTCTGCATATTTTTCTGAATTGTTAATTTTGAATGTTGTATTGTATTCCATACATTTTTTTAAATCTAACTGCAGTGCATAAAAAGGTCTTTCGTTTTTTAGGACTGAATTTAATTTGTTCAATTTCTCAGTATCCAATTTTTAATTTTTCTTTCCCCCTCGTAGAAATTTTGCCGTGGCCCCGATCGGGGCCCGATCTGGCCAAATGGGGCTCAGATCGGGAAGCCAGGTCGGATCAGACCCGTGATGAAACGCACGGCCCACTCTGGGCCGAACTTGTTAGCCCGATCGGTGTGCCGGGTCATTGCCAAGTCGGTACCCTATCATATCCCGATTGAGTTATATTAAAAATTATGGGGCATTTTTAATCTAAATAATTATTAGTACACAAGATAAATTGAACCGTATTATTTAAGAATTAGAAATTATGATAATATACTTCAAGTTTTTCGATGTTTGCGATTGCCGTCCCAATCTTTAGCATTGCTAAATAGTATCTTCTTGAAATAAATTTAGATTTAACTTGAACAAATCTTTTAATGATTGAATTTTTGTTTTTAAGGTTTCGTAACCGCTTTCGTCCGTCGTACAAAAGTGTATAAGCGCCAACTTTTGGCACAGCAAAAGGGCATAAACCCGAAAAAGCTTATTTTTATAAAATTTTCTTGACATACATTTCTTTCAAACCTTTTTTTTTCAACAATTTTTTTACCACATTTTTTTTATCAAATTTTTTTGTTTGAAAAATTTTCTTTTACCAAATTTTTTTTCAAAAAATTGTTTACGAAATTTAAAAATCTTTTCTTTTAAGATTAGCCTTTTTCATTAACTCCTCATGAAACAACTTTTTCGGACATGCGTTGCAAAAAATAGCGTGTGATACACGTGCGCATAGGTGATTGCTAACTCCTGTGACTGCATCATTCGCCTGCGGCTCGAAGCACTCGTCTACGATTTCGCACTAGCTTCGCTCGGTACTTCTTTTCTACTACTTGTCTCGCTGTGCCGGCCAAATGCCAAGACTGACTAAAGTCAGAAATATTCAATATGATTTATCATAAATTTAACTATTGCACTGCACTCGCATCATAAAACGGCACATTTGGAGCCATTAAACGGCTTCCTATCTTCATTCGTGCTCAAGGTAAAGTATTTGTAAATAAATCTCTGTAAAAAGTAAATTATTAAATATTTCAGAATTTTGGAAAAATGCATTGCATTAAAGAATGTTAAAAGAATATCTGTGAATTTTCGCCGATTTTTCCTAACGTCGACTGCTTTCTAAGAACAGGTGAAAGTGGACACTTGAATAAGGAAGTTGAAAACCCCCGTTTTTGGGACGTTTCGCCCAAACGATTTTTAGGATAAAAGTGACCATATCGTTGAAGTCGGAAGACTTTAAGCTTTCAGATGCTTTTTATTGAGCAACTCAGAAATTTTAACATTCTCATCCAGAGAAGGTATTAGATTTGTGCAAAATTTGATCCCCCTGTTTTTTGCCAAATGTCCACGTTTTGAGACCCCCTGAACCCAAAATACAGGTTTTTACGAATGTGCCTGTCTGTCTGTATGTATGTATGTCTGTGAGCACGATAACTTTCGAAAGAATTGACCTATTGGATTGGCCTTTGGTATACTCTTTAAGTCTCGTAAACGAAAGGTCAAGTTCGTTAGGCAGCCATTTTTGATGAAAATTCAAAAAGTGAGCGCATTTTGAAAATTTTTGAGGCCATTTTTTTCACAATTTGAAAACATCTAGCATCCGTAAGTACGTCTTTGATAATATCACGGCTCTTAAAAAATGTGTAATTTCTACAAAAAAAAGTATCTTGATCAGTACCCGGTCGGCTCCCGACCATGAAATCCAATCAGGGTCGGCCCGGCCGGTAATCGGCCGGCTCCCGACCATGAAATATAACCAGGGTTGGCCCGGCCGGTAACCGGGCGGCTCCTGACCATGAAATCCAACCGGGGGTAGCCCGGCCGGGATCCGACCAGAAATCTGGTTGTAGTAGGGCCGACCGGGGCAACTTCTGCACGGGTGTTATTATTTTCAATATAGAATCACGACTCTGTAATCCCACGAGTGGTTTCATTTTATTATGACTGGAGATCGTTTTTTTAGTCGTATTTCAATACCTGAAATTAGCTCTGAAATAATACTCTCTTCACAGTGTTAACAAGAATGTTGATTTTGAGTGAATTTCAAACCTGCTAAAAAAATCTGATAACTCACTAAATTTTCACGTGAACAATTCAAAAACTTGGCCAAGCACAACTTATTTGCACAATGCATTGAATTTGCGAAATCGAATATGGTGAAGTAATTATAAAGTAAAATTGAATTAAAAAATAGCACTGTAATAGTATTAGGAATTTACTTTTGTGGAAGTATATTTAAAAAAATTTAAATTTGAAAGCTCCTAGTCACCAAAAAACTTTACCTACGTCTCTGTAGTGAAGAAAGACTTGTAATTCCGATAAGTTTTTAGAACCAAGAAGTTTTAGTTTGCTTATTTTTAATTAATATATGTCCTGCTTTCAAAATTGTATATCTACATTTTTCAATACTCCATTTTTCTAATTTAAAAAATCAAATGATCTAGAAAAGAGGATCAGTATTAAATAAGTATAAAATGTTACCATAGGGAAATTTTAAATTATTCTTTTCATTTATTTCTTCTACCTGAGATAATTAATATACTATACTTCACATTTGAAAAATCATTTTTATGAAATGCATATTTGTAAAATATTTAAAATCGACGAGATTTAGCAGCAGTTCTCGGTTACGGTGAAAAACTGGCAAGTAACAATTTCTTTTTCTTGTCACGCTTATCCTGTCTTCTGACTCACATACACTACACGCGTTCTTGGCCCATGCTTAGTGTTGGGCACTGCTCGGGCTGACTGTGGTAATACCTGACCTGACCTGTAATGTCCGGTCATGACGGTAAATGTTGGTAAAACGCGGTCAGACACAAATATTTCCACCAGAAAAGGTTTTTTTATTTCGACTCTATCGGTTTCCTTTTCTCTCCCCCCCCCCCCACTCCAGTAACACAAGTTTTTGGTGGGACTGACGTTACAGCAAGACTCTCCACCATACAAAATAATCACTTCTTAACTTGGACATGATTTTCGACTCGTAAAACAAAATTCAAGCATAAAGGTGGTAGTTGGGTGTACAATGTAAACAATGAACAATACAAACAATAAAATAGCCTCGGAATGGACTGAAACTTTAATTGACGAAATGCATACACACGGTAAACCTAAAGGTCGAGTTTCCGGCGATGAATGGAGACTGGTTGTTTGGAAAGCTAGAGGAGTGAATGATCTAAAGCTAAGAGAACTACGAGAAACTATGAACATAAGGAAACTAGATATTTTATGTGTACCTGAGACGAAGAAAAAGGGTCGCAAATGTAGAAACATAGAAAATGGAGTGTTGAAAGGCGGTTTTGAAAGCTGGTCAGGAGTAGGTAGTGAATCACATAGTAGTCAAGGGGTCGGTTTAATTACGAATTAAAAAGCAAGACGACATCTCAAAGATCATGATTTTGTATCTCTCAGATTGTTGTGGGCTAGAATGAAGGTAGGAATCAGAAGATTATTCGTCGTAGCGTGCTACGCCCCAGTTCATAGCAATCCGAGGGAAGTCAAAGACGCCTTCTGGAACACTTTAAATGATACCATAAGTACTTGCGATCAGGGTGAAAGAATAATTTTACCAGGAGATATGAAGGGATGGATCGGCATCCAACGTCAAGATACAGATACAGATAGGGTACTAGGTAATTTTGGGGATCCAAGAAAAAATTATAACGGGGAAAAGTTAGTTAGCTTATGCTTAGAAATTATTACACATACTTATTACAAATACTTGGCTGCGTCACAAAATGATCCACACGTACACCTGGTGTAGAGGAAATATCCGCAGTATAATTGACTTCGTTATTGCGGATGAAAGGCTAAGAGAACCAGTTAAAGATACAAGAGTCATGAGAGGGTCTGAATGCAATACTGATCATGACCTTTTAGTCTCCAAAACAAAATTAGAGCGGTGGTGGAGAAGGAAGAAAACAAAAAAAAACCTGCCCGCAGCGCGAGCACATTCTCATCGCGCGCTTGGCGCGCGGCTCGCTTCGCTCGCAAGTTTGAGCGCGCCTAGGGCGCGCGAATGTTGGTTCTCGCGCTCGATGATGTGTTTACCTCGCGCTACGCGCTCGGTCTTTGTATTTCCCCCACATTTGCGCCCAGACCTTTTTGGTGTTAATCGTCGCTCCAACTTGAAGCTAGAAGTGAGCTTCTCCCTTTGGAGTGGAGTGTGACTTTTCGTTGGAGTGAAGAGTAACTCTCGGACTTGGAGCGGCTGGTCACTCCAAATCGGGCGACTGGTCGCTCCAAAGGGGTTGAATGTCGACACCATTGGAGCGATCTTGTCCGTTCAACTAGGAGTGAGTTGCGTGACTCCAATGGATGGAGTCATAAAAGTGACACCATTTGGAGCGACATTTTGAATTCATTAGGGAGTTAAATTTCACTCCTTATGGGCTCAAACCAATTATTCTTGAAGGGATAAAATTAAATAGGTTAAAACATTAATTTCTTTGAATTATTGTTTATTTAATATATAAATATGTTGCGATGAATATAAAATATTAAAAAATAGCTGAATTGAAAAGTATTTACACAAATATTAAAGTTTTCATATCAATTTAACGTACATCTAACAGACATTAACTATATTGTAAGAAAGCTATTAATTTCACATAAATAAAGGTAAATAAAAGCTTTGAAATACAACAATCGACGATTACTAATAGAAGGCGGTTGCATGGTTCTCTTGGACGTATCTGTTGAGTTGGAGCGTTAGTAGGGAGAGGCATTAAGGAACTTTAAACAACCACAGTGAGTTCGGTAATGTCAATCCTGAAAAAATAATATGATGTTACATTATTTTCTATATTATTATACAAGTTAATCAATAGGATGGGCCGAAAAAGATAATTTTCTTGCAGTCGATTTCTAATGTCAAAAAATTGTTAGTTCTTTATGAGCTGAATATACTGTAATTTTTTGAAAATTGACTAATATATTTTACCTCCTCAAGCATGTTGAAAATGAAGAAAATAGAATTTAACAGTAAAATATATTTAAAAAATGAATTCTTACAGTCACAAATTGTCCTGGTATATCTATAACTATATGCCTGAAGAATTTATGGAAGCACCTATTTAATATTAAAAACATGAGAAAAATTAAATTTCAAAATAGGACATACATTTTTTTTATATTATTTTTATTTTCATTGAATTCCACGCAGAAAATTACTTCAAGAATATATAACAAGAATTAAATAATTTATTAATTATTAACAATGACAATTATTGAGTAAAATTCACCTTGCTGCGGAAATGAAGCATTTCAGCTCTTGATTTTAAAAGATAAAATTCAAATTTTTAAATAAATTTTGATCAATTTTTTATCTTTTATACATTTTTAATATTAGGTAGGTACTTCTATAATTATTTTGTTAAAAATTTGCCCTTTTGGTTTAAATTTTTTATTATTATCGTATAAGATTCAACTATTTGATTGAAGATTAAACTTGTTCCTGGGTAACGCTAAAAGTAAATAGAACTTATTTAGAAGAAATCCTAATAATGCCATGCAAGGGAACTAACGCAAATTAAACACTCCAAAACGTGAGAAGCGAAGGAAATCTACAGGAAACAACAATCATATAGATATGGTGACTTAGTCCACTTGACGTAAATTGTTTTTTCCATCTGAAAAATAAAGGAAAAATCACAATTTTTGGTATTTTTCCGGCTAATTTAGAGTTTTAAAGACCAACTACGATCTAATTGGGTTATTTTTACAGCGAACTTGGATTGAGTGACCAAAAAAATTATAAAGGTATGGTAATTGAGTTTACTAGACATAAAAAGTTCCTTTTTTACCCAAGAAATACAAGAAAAATCGCTGTTTTAGTTGATTTTACGTCTATTTTTTCGTTTTTTGGAAAAATACGAGCGAACTTGAGTATTTGGACCCCGGGTTTGGATTCAGCGACCCCAAAAACATATAGATATGCCGGTGTAGTCCGCCGGGCAGACCACTTTTTTTTTGTGTGCCTGTGTTATCGTACAATATTCCCTCACAAGCGGAAATTTTATTGAATATGATACCGTTTCAACTTGAATTCAGTTAAAAATAGTTTTGACTACTCAAAACGCGAAATCGCCACGAACATTTATCGAAACTACTTTTAACTAGTCAAAACGCAAAGTAACCAAGTCCTTCAGTGAAAACCCGAAGATTTTTTTTTAAGTTCATCTCATTTCGTGTTTTAACTGAAAATATCAGTTGAAAATAAATGCACCCAATCATCACCGAATTTTTGGTGCTATCTGGGTGAGTACACATACGGTTTTACAAATGGTTTATTTCTTTCGTGAATAAAGTAAGCCAAAATAGAAGAATTGCAAAAAAAATTCCACTTGCGACTAAATGACTTGCTGATATCTCATGTTGATAAAGGCCTTGTCTGCTTCAGGATAAACTTATACTTGTTGTTCTGAATCTTCAAATAGACGGAATTGCTTTTCTTATCATATTTTCATAAATGTTCATTCGTCACGCTCGTCTTCGAAATTTTTCCTGAACCTATTTGTGAGTATGATAATATATCTTGTAGTGAAATTTTCGAGAAAACTCAGAAAGTTGTGAAAACAACTTTCCGGGGTTTCGCCGAAGCCGTACCTAACCTCGGAACGCGATCAAATAGGAAATGACGTCAGAAACGAGGTACCAAAGAACGTACTAAAGGATGTACCAACGACGTACAAAAGGACGTTTAAAAGGACGTACCAAAGTACGTCATTTTGTATCACAATTCGGGACGTCCTTTGGTACGTCCTTTTGTACGTCCTTTAGTACGTCCTTTTATAAGTACTTTTGAACAGCCTTTTATACGTACTTTTTTTACGTCCTTTTGTTCGTCCACTTTTTCAAGTGGGTGTTATAATCCTGTTACAGAACCTGTTCTTTTGTGTTCTAGAACTGTTACATCACAGTTATGTAATAGTGTCCACTGGGTCGACGCATGCACTTTTTATTAATTTTTTTTCTAATTGACCTTGACCACGCATTCATATGAATTCACACGCCTTCAATTCGCGCTGTCTCAATTCATCTAAATGCGTCTCAATGCGTTTGAACGAATCAGAAAATGGGATTCACGCGCATTACAAAAATGTTAATTCGCTCCAATCCGTATCAATTCTTTCTTTTTTGCTGGGAGGTAGGCCAACCCAAAAGGATTAAAAATTGAAAATGAATTTTTCGTTAGTGTTGCATATACAGATTGAAAAGTTAATAATTCACAATCTACGGATTTCGACGATTTCAGATACCTAAACATTTTTCTAAAAAATGTAAAGTTAGGATAAATATAATGCATCTTCCCTTCTAGAAATAATCAATTGAACACGATTCAGAACGATTCACAGTTGTCAAAACTTAAATCGTTTTCAACCGTTCCTAATCGGTGTACAATTTGTTAATCGATTTCAATTATTTTCTATTGTGTATAGAGGTTATGTTTCTATTCCTAATGTTCTTAATTGTTTTCAATCGGGGCGGCAACTTAGGTGGCGACCGGCGTTTGTTTTCTCTGACGAAAAATAACCTCAAATAGAACAAATTTTTCTTGGCGTCCTCGCGGTGTGTTGGACATTTTTTATATCTTTGTGGACAGTTTTGAAGTATTTTTGACATTATAAAGTGATATACAATGATAGTTTTCGAAATCTGCAAAAATTTACTATTATAGCCAGTGGCTAGAAGGAAGTCGACGAGAAGAGAAGAAAATAATTTCCAAATCCGATTTCAGGCAGAAAAAAATCTGGAATTTCGAAATGCACAAAAAAAAAGACACATTTTTTATAGTCTTATTTTCAGAAATTAAAAATTCAATGAAGTAGGTAAGAAAATTGTTTTGGAGAATATTCTTTTTATATGGTAGAAGAAATCCTGTAACTAGATCTCCTTTGGCAAGGTTGGGCTTCGAATTAGACCATTTATATCTATGCTGCTGTTGTTGTAAATACTCAACAGCCCAACGTCGCCAAGAGTGTTCATTTATACGTTGTACTAATTGCAATCTTGAGAGTCTATTTTCCTTTAAATGGAGAAGTGATGGTTCAGGTACAGCCAAAAGAGGGGATCCGACGAGGAAGTGACCCGGGGTTAAATAAGAGAAATCATTAGGATCGCTGGACAGAGCTGCTATAGGCCTTAATTTGAGGCAAGCTTCTATATGGCATAACAAGGTAGTGAGCTCTTCAAAAGGAAGAGTGTGAGAGCCTATCATACGTCGTAGGTGTTTTTTTCACGCCCCTCACACCTGCCTCACAGATTCCACCAAAATGAGGCGCAGAGGGTGGATTGAAATGCCAAATGACTCCTTCCTGCGCCAAAAAACGTTGCAAATCTTCATCCTGAGAGACCCTTTTAAACGAATTTGTGAGTTCCCGATCTGCTTCTTGCAAATTGGTTCCGTTATCGCTATATAAATCACTAGGCAAGCTACGACGAGATACAAAACGCTTGAATGCAGCTAAAAAGCTGTCAGTGGAGTAGTCACTAGCTAACTCCAAGTGGATAGCTCGCATAGCAAGGCAAATAAATAAGGCAACATAAGCCTTTTGAGACTTATGGCCTCGTCCTTTATTTAGCCTCACGAGAATTGGACCTGCGTAATCTAATCCCGTATGAAGAAACGGTTTAGAGGGAGTCACACGGGAGACAGGAAGATCTCCCATTTTTTGCGAGGAAAGCGCAGCTCGTTCTCGAACACAGGGCACGCATTGGTGGATGACCTTTCGCACAAGATTTCTAGCATCTAGAATCCAAAAATTCTGACACAGTACATGTAATGTCAACTGCGATCCACCATGCAAAGTTCGTTGATGAGCTTGAAGCGTTATGAGATTCGTGATGCGATTATCCGGTAGAATAATGGGGTGCTTTGCTTCAAAAGAAATCGGGGCGTTCTCTAAACGTCCTCCTACTCGCAAAATCACTACGAACAAATCACAATTTATTTCGGCATGAAAAAGGATCTTTACCGATGAAGAATTCTTTTTATAAACAAAATGTCGAGACTAGTGTGATGAATGTGAACGAATGTATATTTAAGATTAAATATTAGCATTACACTCATTTTACGAAAGAGGTAATAACTTTTGACAGCAGGATGTATAATTTAGATCTTATTTTCGAACCGTCGACATATTGATTGGGTATAACCAGGTATACGGACTGTAGGATGGATATTGGATATAGGAGGTTCGTACTCGATTCTAGAACAATGGCCTACAGGTTGTCCCCGAGTTTAAATGAGGAATTTAAATTTGAAATGCCCCTAAATATTTGGGTCAAATGATTTAGAAAAAGTTTTTGAAAATGAGCCAAAGCTGTATGTGTATTGTAAAAAATGTTTGAAAATTTTTTGGAGATTTTTTTCGAATTTGAAAAAAGTTTAAAATAAAATGTTGTAAAACGAGTATTTCAAACTGATTTGGGCAGGATTGGCTAGGAACATAATATAGGGGAAGTTTTTTAAATTGTAAAAAACTCATCTGAATATTCTAAAAAATATTCAAAAAATTAAAAGACTTCATCGCCAAAACATGATGTTTGGCTTCAGGGGGTCTTCAAAACGTGGAGATCCGTTAAAAATGTGAGGCGTGAAATTTCGGAGGATTTTAATACTTTCTCAATAATAACGGATGAGAATGTAAAAAAAAATTCCTTTAAATAACATTAATATTGGTACCATATTCCTAAGATTTTAAGTCCAATGATTTTTCATTTTCGACAAAAGAGATGAGTTTTTTAGCTACAAAGTCGAAGATTTTAAAAAACATTCGATTTTTTAAAACCGAAAACATGAACTTTCAACAAAAAAGTTTCATCTTTTATTTTTTTAAACAAAATAATGAAATTTTCAAACAAACAGTAGAATTTTCAAATAAAAGAGATGAATTCTGAGCCCAAACTATAATGGTAGACTTTTCAAATAAAAATAATTATCTTTGGTAAAAAAAATGTTTGTTGTGAAAAACAGACAATACGTGTCTCATATTTTGACTAGGAAAACAATAGATTTAAGCCCCAAACAATTCCGTAACATCATCAGGGCCAGACTCAAATATGACTGATTTCATATATGAGATCGGTCTTTTGTGTGTTGGAAAATAGAGCTTTTTATATTTAAGCTTTTTGACACTTCTTATCTTGACCAATAACTAAGCCCACCTGTAAACTGGCAAATAATTATATATACACTTGCGGCAAATAAGTATCAGTACTCAAGTTATTTCTCAGCAACCAGCAACGCCATCTGAAAGTGGGTGGTTGCATTTTGTAGCTTAAATCTACTTGATCATAGCCATCAATGTTTGGAGCAATCGAATCACAAAGAACAGTGTTATGACAGTTCTCGTGAAACAACTTTTGATTCGATGTAGAAATTTCGACATGGAGCAAAGTTTCTGCAATTGCAACTGTTTCTTCGAGGGAGGCTATATCGTTTTTACTGATAAATTTTGTGACTTTGCGTTGCCTAGTACGGTACCTTTTTTTTTAAATTCCTTGCCCATGATTTGCTGGCAATAAAATGAAAAGTGTAATTTAAAAGAGGAAACGCTACAGACATCGCCCATTGCTGAAGGATCCTTGTCGTCACCTATGAATATTAAAATTTCATTATAATTTTTGTAGAATCGTTAATGCAAATAGAGGACTGTTGTACGAAATTATAGAAGCTAATGATTTCCCCGAGCCTCTTGGAAGTACGCGAATGTCTCTGCATTTTTAAAATTAATTTTGTCACAAGTTGTCTCTCCGTGTTCCACATCTGCTTTCCACCTTGACAGATATTCAATCTTTTTTCATTTCGTGAGAGCCTGATTCAATGTTTTCAAACTTGCATTGGGATGTTTATCAGCGAAGGCAACTGCTTTTTTTATATTCGAGAGAAATGTGATTGAAATGTTTTGGGTCTTCGTCATCTTTCCCCGCTTCCGTGCACTTAAAATAAAGAAACCTGCGAATTATTTGCCAGGAATAAAACATCAAATGTATTAGAAAAGACGAAACACTGTTTTGAAAATAATTTTTTTGATTTAATAGTAAGATATGTTTATATAGTTTTTTGAAAATTTTTTTCAAATTATTTTTTCGATTCAAGTGTAAGATATATGTTTGTATAATTTTTTGTAAATAAATCTATGTTCAAAAGCAATTTAAGTAAGAAAACTCACATTAAATTATTTCTTTACATTAAAATCGAAATTTGTAACTACCATTTTAATTTTGTCACTACCATATTCGGAGATTCATTTTCACTTACAAACTCATATGGAGTGGAATCTGGCTGCTCTTCGAGAAGAATCAGATCCTCTTCTGTGAAAAGGATATTTTCCTAGAGAAATTTTTTAATACTTTTCTTGAAGGCTTCGCCGATCACACGAGCAGCACTGTCAATATCGTAGAGAGGCTTGGGAATAATTAAATTTCCCTCTTTTAATAAGGACCACACGACTTTCATTGCATTAGTGAAGTCAGTGAGGAAAAAATTTTCATCAAGCACACTCTCACTAAACTTACAGACTCCATTGGCACTTGCGGAACTTTCGCTTGACATTTTTCGAGACACTATCGACTGACCTTTTGAAAAATATCCAAGTAACTGGAGCTTCGAAAGGAATTTGAAACGGCGCTGGGGAAAGCTGGCCACATTCGTTTCGGTTAGTTACTTTTACCATCGAAGTGGTTGTCGCAGCTGATACCATCTCTACTAATAAAGAACTTCTTGTCACAACTAACCATTTTTTTCAGTGTAAAATAATGTATTTTCATAGTTAAGTGCAAATGTTTAACATTGAGGCTGTATGTGATACAAATACATGCAAAAAGAAAAACGATTTTTAAGCAAGAAAATATAAGAATTTGAAATTATGTATCCAAAATTTGTATGGACTTAAATATTCTTATCTATTTTGTTGATTACAAATCGTTTTTCACATATATTTATATCACATCTGAATGTTCTACGTACCGGAAAACAGAAAAAGTTTAAACGGACGGTGGAAGGGTATTCCCGTTAGGACCTGGTTAGTAGTTCGAGACAGAGTCCGCATGAGACAGTGCTACAGAACTAGTCAAGCCCTATCTATTTTTCCCTATCAGCGCCCGATCAGAGATAGGGAAAAATACTCGGGGCCCTTCCAAATCCCCATCGCAATATCTACGCATTTAACCTTTGGGTAAAGAGGATGGCTGCAAACAAGCTCTATCCGCTCGCTCGAATGACACATCCGTTTTGCCCAGGGGGGGGGGATTAAATCGGATAGTTTGACGTATTTTAGTTTTTTATGTCACAAAGATTGTTGCAATAAAATTATTAATTTTTCGTTTATTGTCTTTGACTGCTTATTTAATTTAGAATTACATTAGAATAAAAAAGTCTATGATCTCAATTATTACTGCGTATTTTTTTTGTTCAAAGCTTCACACATGCGACTTGCCCGGGCTTCCTCCATACTGTAAAAAAGTTGGTTTCCAGTCACGAAGGAAATTATTCTACCTGCGTGCTGCGGTGAAAGTTCACACACTTCTGTAAGAATGCAGGACGTAAATTGGCAGGACCACATTTCAATTTTGAGGGTATGTTCGTAAGGTTCGAAATTTCTAAACACTCTAGCAGGATACATAAAGCGCAGATTACTTTGCTAAGATATCGTTCACTCAAAAAAATGTCTGGTTAAATCAACCAGGATTCTGGTTAAATATGCCCTTACTATTTTTTTTTGTTAGATTAACCAAAATTGTGGTTGAATGCACCAGAATTACGTTCAAATTAACCAGAAATTCTGATTAATTCAACCATAATTCTGGTTAGTCTGACTCGATAATATAATCGCCTCGCGCTACGCGCTCGGGCACATTTGCCTTACGCTTTAAGCTCGGTTCCTCTAGATTTTCGCACTTCGTGTGCTCGCTATACACTATGTATAAACTATACATAATTTGTCCGCGTGGGGAAGAATGTTGAAGCATACATTTTTTGTGATATTAAACTTGCAGATTATAAAATTTTGATGTTGCAAATGGCAATGTTAATTCGGTTTCAGAATTAAAATTTACGAGGGGTTGACCACACTATTATTGATTGCACACCATCTTTTGGTTTCAAAAGATTTCAAGAATTTGAAATATTTTTCCGAGATTTTCCAAAGGCGTTGTATATCAGGTTATAAACATTCTAAAGGTTTTAAAGATTTGTAAACATGAGAAAAAAACCACAAACATTTCAAGAATTTCACGAAGTTCTAAAGGATCTCACAAAGATTTAGAAGATTTGATAAATAATGCTATTTGGCAGGACGCTCCATGTACTGTTGGTTTTTTGATGTAATAAAAACACAGGGTCTGAAAATCATTCTTGTCAACTGTGCTATTAAACTTGCACTCTCAGGTAAGCATCTTTGTTGTATGAGGATAAAGTTTTCTTGGAAATATTTTTGAATATTTTTGGTTTTGAACAGTTTACAAACCGTCACCTCTCGTTTATTATCCTCGTCTACGATAAAATATAGTATTTGAACGATTCGTCCATCAGTGAGTTGCACATAAGAATTATTAGTCCGCTTGTTTAATATTTTAGAAGAAGAGTACAGTATTTTATCTTTAACCATGCGAAGATATTTACATGAATTCGAAGAAAGACCGAGTTTTGCTGCCAGATCACTGTTCAGAAATGTTTGTTCACCAAAATACCTTATGTTTTCGACAACTTTTGTTGTTTTATTAATAGTGCGACCATTCAAATTCAAACAATAAGTTAAGGTTGAGTTACTAATATTTGAAGCCATGCAATTTAGTTTACTGTCGTCCCATTTGCCGATTCAAAAGCAAACCCGGAATGAGCCCACAAAGGTCCCCAATGTCTCACGCTCTGAACTACATGCGGAAGTTGGTGCACATTGTATGTCATAGCAAGCTTGCCATACAATTCCTGAGTATCCACTACGAATCTGTGCAACAATTGCTCAGCACGTTCTAACTCTGCTGCACATATTTTTTCTTGTAAAAGTAAGTGCATTGTTTCGACCAGTAGTGCCCAGTGATCAACATTTTTTTGAGGTAATACTCCTTCAAGTAAAAATAAACTGTAAAATAAGATCAAATTTTCCCATTCTAGTGCTTTCCAATCTTTCCAGTCTAATAGTGACCTCGCCAGGCGACGAACTGATCGAGGAACCTAAGTGTAGTTGTCACTTGCATGCGGTTAGATAAAACTTTTAGGTTATGTCGTTATGACATCGGCGTCAAAAATTGGTGGCCGTTTTGTTCATTCTGACAAATGACACTAAAAGCAGATTAAAATGATCCGAATAGACAGATCATTATGCTCTCGAATGTCAAATGATCGTTGGAGCAAAATGATCTGCAACAAAAATGATCCTTTTTTTTTACTGTGTGGAGCTTCTTCTAGTCAATTTATCCTGATACTTTTCAGTAAAATTAATGTATAATAATGTTACTGCTTAAATTGAAGTTATTGAAAAATTTCCTTAGAATATAAAAGTTTTCTGATCAAAACGCAAAAATAAAAATCTAAACCCATATAATTATATCGTACAGATTAGCATACGAGCAACCAATTATAAATTTCTTGTTAGTAAGTACAATTCACTGAACTCGTCCTCTTGAGTTCATTGAATGAGAAGTATACATACCTAATAAATTTTTCTGGGTGTCATAAAAGAGAACCTTGGAAACAAAACTTTTTTGTTTGCCGTAGTCGAGTTCAATAACATTCCAGATACAGAGTTCAGTCGATTTTGTTCATCATGCTCAGTACTGAGTCTAGCGATAAAGATTCGACCTCGGGAATCGGGAATGTAAAATTTAACGATGAAAAAGGAAAGGAAATGAGGATCATGTCCCCCACTTACTGCTATAAAGTAGAAACTATACAATTAAAGAATAATCCTCAGATCGATTTTGTTTATGACATTGAAAATTTTTAATGTCCCAAGGTCTCAACTCCAAGAGATTGCGACACACAGTCAAGGTTCACACGGGCCTGTAAAGCCGGAAATCAAAACGACATATGTTACTCAGCCTAACCTAAGGGAACGATCTGAGTTACAGGGGGTACTATGATGGGTCGAGAGAAACAACATGTACCTTTTATTTGGTTTAGTTTAGACCCTATTTTCTCTGTTTTTATTATTTATCTTTTTTTTTTAAACTGTTATTCTATTCAGTGGTCAAAATAGTCCTGGTTATTTACTACACAGAAAAAACTGGGGTTTCTATTAGAACCAATTTTTGGATCCAAAGGAGCTGCAACAAAAAGGAACCTCTCTTACTGAAAAGAAACTCAAAATGATAATGGTTTCTAAATGAACCCAAAGTATGGATTGAAACGGCTCCAGTGGAGCCCTTTTTCACTTCAGCCTTGAGTCACTACGGAGATTTTACAAGTTTATGGTGTACATTTTACTTTGTAATTTCCATATACGTACTTGGAAGATCAGTAGATTTCACTTGGTTTTCAGTAAAATATAAGGTTCTTTTTTCTGCGTGCAGGAGGCCCTTACTTTGCAGTTGAGTAACAATTCGAATTTTTTAGGTATAGAAATAAAATTTTTATTATGAAAGAGCAAATAAATAAATATCGACAGGCATAAAAAACTAAACATCTTTTTTTTCCGCATTAGGTCCCTTTTTTCGCGGACGGTCACAAATGTATTAGACAAGAGAACTTGAAAATAGTAATAAAAAAGGCTTATAAAATTTAGTTCATTGTTAATGACTGAATGGAGTAAAATTCGCAACTTAATATAATTTATTAAAAAGTAACTACATAATTTAACTTAATAGAATAGTACAAGAAAAGGAAAGCCGATTGGATTAAAAATTTGGATTAAAGAATTTCAACAATAAAGTATGAAAGAATATCAGTTGTTGGATTTATTACCGCAAAAAGCTATTTGTTTGAGGTTACCTAGAATTTTAAAAAGTAAAAAAAAGTGATATCTATAAAATAAAGAAGTGTACTGCTGTTTTACGATTGAAGAAAGATTAAATGATGTTCAGAAATTACTATTGAAATTTAAAGTGTGATTTGAAGCTCTGGTATGTAGAAAATAATTAGATTTTCTACACTCCCTCGTGAAAACAAATACCAATTTAATACCACATTAAGACCAGTTTCAAACAACGTTTGGTCTTTTTCTGGTATGTACTCTTCAGCCTATACATGCATCATTTTTAGGGCATTGAAATAGACACCACTCTCTCTCTCTCTCTCTCTCTGAAATAAGGATAGCTGGCTGGACAAAAGGACTGTGGTCTTCTGAGGACCAGAAAAGATCAGTTTAAGACAGGCCTATACCTGCCTATACTGTAGTCTTAAGTTGGTCTTTCTTTTCACGAGGGCTGTGATATATTATTACCAAAACGGAAATTCCTGTCTTACCGTGAAGGAAGCTAAAGAGGTATGCCAGGAAGTAAAAGTGTGGCGACAAATAGTTTATAAAGAATGCATGATGAAGAGTGTCAGTGCAGTGATGGTAATAGACCGCGACTTTTTCAACTGCGCAAGCGTTGCGTTGGAAGGAGAAAGCCACGTTATTGGCCGTAATACGCGCGCTTATTTTAAATGCTTCAAATTCATTTTTATTCTCAAGTCGAGAAATTATAATAATTTATGTTTATATGGTTCATATATGTTACTGCAATAACTATAAGATCCATGATAATAAAGTAAGCATGAAAAAGATTCACAATTAAAAAACAGAATTCCAAACTATCTCACTTTTCGGCTCATTAGAGACAAGAATAATGATTTGTTAACTATTCCTTTTTTGGCTGAAGAATTATATTTTTTAATAGAAAAGTCGTCTTCGTATATGCAAATTTATCTTGTAGGTTTAAAATTCCACTATTTGAGCTGGAGATTCATAGTTTTAGTTGAAAATTCATGTCTTTGGATTAAAATGCAACTATTCTTGCTGACTATTCATTATTTCAGTCGACTATTTTTCCGTTTGGAAATGTAACAATTTTTCTGGAAATTAGTTTTGTTGTTTGGTTCTTAATTTTTTGTTTAATTAATAACGTAAGTATTCGCATTGAATATTCTATCATTTAGTTGCGAATTCATCTGTTTGGTTGAAAATTATTTTTCTAACTTACAATTAAACAATTGGTTGACAATTAATTATTTCTAGTTGAAATGGCTTGTAGAAATCAATCTTCTTCGTTGAAAATTCAACTATTCCACTTTTGTTAAAGTTTGATATTTGATTTGATCTAAATAATTTTTTGACTCTCTATTTTTAATTGTGTCCTTCCTTTTTCAGCAAAATATCTCGCGAAGAAATATTTCTAATTTCATTCCGCACTGTATAAAATAGTGTGAAAAAACGAACTAAAATAACGCTCTTTGTATACGAGTATTATGCTTTCTTCCCTATCAATAAAACATGCGCTGACTTGAAAAACGCATATTTCACGTTATTTACAATCAATACTCAGGGATATAATCCACGGAAAATATGTTAAAAAATTATACATATATACGCGCAATCTTCATGTTTTAACAAAAAAGCCGTTAATATAACTTATTTGTTTCTCATTCAAAACTTTCTCTGCATCATTGTAACACAATTAGTTATATATTCATACAGCAAAAATGTAGAAATTAATTTAGTAGGTTATGTTTAAGATTACAGCTACTTCGTACACTTATTAAAGTACACTTGCCAATATGTATAATACAACTTTATCATGCACGAAAATATTTATCCTTCCGGATGGCCACGTTATATTCACTTTAAAACTAGTATTATCGATACAAACTCCACTCCAATTTTCACAAAGTTGATCTTAACACGTTGCACTTGCACAATAAACTGATAGCGTCAGCTGTCTCGGCTTCTTACACGCCATTTGAATATTGAGAATTTTCGCAGGTATTCACATTGATTTACAATATAGCCATAATTCATGATTTCAAATCTTTTGTGAAAATGATAAATGCAGAGGTTTTGTTTATAAAATTGATTATTACAATTATAAATATTTATCGTTGTACAAATAGGTGTTTATTGGTTAGATAATAATAAAATTGGTTGAGACCTCAACACTGGCTCAGTACTGGATTGTAATACTCAGCAGCACTGACGTTTAGTACAGTGACGGTACTGCACACCAGGATTGGTTGTGTACTGGCAAATTACTAGCATACTGAAATGGCGAAGTTAATTTTAAAAACGATCAAAAATCATTATTTTCTTTTTTGTACGTTTCTACATTATCGGTACATCATCATATGACTGCATATAGCGGCCGAATATTCAGTGCCGGATGAACAAATTTTCGGCGCGTAGGCCATAACTTTTTGCCCCCCCCCCCCTTTTATTTTCAAACAAAATTTAAGAAAGGACCGCGCACCAAATACATGGGAAAAAAGGTCCTGGTGGAACTTTCTAAGTTTGTGATGTTTTTTAGTTTATGCTCTCCAGACCAAAAAATCCTTATGGCAAAAACTCAAATTATGGACAGTTTTTGCGCTACGACGATTTGAAAGTAAGATTTGGGTACATATTTTTACCTGTGGAGTGGAATACATCAGACTTTTTTCCACCCCTTGCATTGCTTTCGTGTAAGCTTATGTAGAAGAAGAATTGCACGGACGAACAATGTGATGTAATCGCGTTGGAAGTGATAAGCGCTAAGCGTTCAAGCGATGTTCTAAGCGTTTCGTCAACGCGCAAAGCTTTCATATAATTGCATGTTATCGAGCTTCAAACGCGAAATTCAACTTTTATTATCAAGAATCATTTGATTGTCCGAATCGGTGATAAAAATAGTCAATTCAAAAACACATGACAAACGCTAGTTGGGATTGGAAGATTGCATCCGAAGTTCGTCGCAAAGCGCTTAAGTTAAATGGCTCGACAAAATAATCGATAACCAGCGTTGCAATTGGGCACTGATCAACCAGTTTATGTCAAGCACTCTAAAGTACCTTTTACAGAATTCTCCTTTTGTGCCAACGCTTCCATCCTACCTTCAATGCTAAACGATTAGGAAAAGCACTCAGACAACATAATAAACACCCAGCGTTGCTGTTCGACTTTGATTAGCCATTTTGAGGCAAGTAGTGTAAAACACCTTATAAGGAATACTTATCTCATACCAATGCTCCGACTTTAACTCCAACGCTAAGCGTTTAAGAAAGCATCCAGACAACAAAATCAACTCCCAGCGTTGCTGTTTGGGTCTGAAGCTCAAAAGAAGAAGAGAATAAAGAGATTCAAGATTTTTTGCACCTGCACCTGTAAATTTGTTTATCAATGTCTAATTATTTGTCATGGAGGGGGAAATTTTAAATATTCAAGCACCAATCATCTTTGATGAGTCGATTGCACACTACGAAATTTATGCACATCAGCCTTATGCCTCATCAACCTTCAACAACAGTGATGAAATTCGGATTGCGGTTCAAAATCCGGACTATTCTCTCCTGCAAAGCAAAAGATCACTTCATGTACATGGAAGAATCGTAAGAACTGATGGAGAACCAGTGACAAACACAGTTTTAGTTTCTATGCCATCTGTCATTTGTTTGAAGAAACAAGATACGGAATCAATGCAATAGAAATTGATAGAAATAAAAATGTTGATCTCACTAGTCTCATGAAAAATGATGTATCACTAAATCCTGGTCAATCACGTTACATACAGAATACTGGTTGGCTTGAAATAAATGATAATAATCAATCACTAACCATCGCTACTGTTTACTTTGATGTAGCCATACCGCTTAGCATGATATTTGGTATTGCTGAAGATTATCACAAAATCATTGTCAATGCTAAGCATGAACTTATTTTGGCAAGATCAAAAAGTGATGCAAATGTCATCTTGCAAGGAGCCCCCATTGAGCAGTATAAAATTGAAATTAATAAAATAGAGTGGTTATTGCCTAGCGTTAGTCTGTCAGATTCACAAAAATTTCAATTGCTAAAATATATTGAAAAAGATCCACCTATTCCAATAAGTTTTCGAACTTGGGAACTGTATGAATATCCTGTACTTTCAACTACTTCAAACCATGTTTGGACAGTAAAAACCTCAACACAATTGAAGAAACCGAGGTTTGTTATACCAAGATTTCAAACAAACAGAAAAATAATAATATTAGAAGTTCTAGCAACTTTGATTATTGCAATCTGACTAATGTCAAACTACTTTTAAACTATCAGTATTATCCTTATAGTAATTTGAATCTTGACATTCATCGAAATCAGTATGCTCTTTTTTATGAAATGTACACAAACTTTCAAGCTAAGTACTATGGTAAAGAACAGCAAGCATTGCTATCTAGAGAAGAACTTATCGAGTATGCACCTCTAGTTGTTCTTGACTGCTCTAAAAAAAATGAGTCACTGAAATACGGCCAGTTGACGTTCGTTTGGAATTTCAAACTAGTGAAAATTTTCCCGCTCAAACGTCAGCATATTGCTTAATTTTGCATTAAAAATACATCTTCCCCGAGGAAGTTTGGTTGAGAATTGAAATTGAACATACCTGGATGTTTTTATAAGGGTCTCATCGTACTCAGAATTAATCCTGGTTGTCCAGGTATTAAAAACACATCTTCCCCGAGGAAGTTTCGTTGAGAATTGAAATTAAACATACCTGGATGTTTTTATAAGGGTCTCGTCGTACTAAAAATTCATCCTGGTTGTCCAGGTATTAAAATACATCTTTACCGAGGAGGTTTGGTTGAGAATTGAAATTGAATATACCTGGATGTTTTTATAAGGGTCTCGTCGTACTAAAAATTAGTGCTGGTTGTCCAGGTATTTAAAATACATCTTCCTCGAGGAAGTTGGGTTGATAATTGAAATTGGGCATACATGGAAGTTTTTATTTGTATCTCGTCGTACTAAAAATTAATCCCTGTTGTCCAGGTCTTAAAAATACATGTTCCCCGAGGAAGTTTGGTAGAGAATTGAAATTGAACATACCCGGATGTTTTTATAAGGGTTGCGTTGTACCAAAAAACAGCAAATCTAGTTTTCCAGGTATTAAAAATACATCTTCCCCGAAGAGGTTTGGTTGAGAATTGAAATTGAACATACCTGGATGTTTTTATAAGGGTCTCGTCGTACTAAAACTTAATCCTAGTTGTCTAGGTATTAAAAATACACCTTCCCCGAGGAAGTTAGGTTGAGAATTGAAATTGAACATACCTGGATGTTTTTATAAGGGTCTCGTCGTACTGAAGATTAATCCTGGTTGTCCAGGTATTGAAAATACATCTTCCCCGAGGAAGTTGGGTTGATAATTGAAATTGGGCATAACTGGAAGTTTTTATTTGTATCTCGTCGTACTAAAAATTAATCCTGGTTGTCCAGGTATTAAAAATACATCATCTCGGAGGAAGTTCGGTTGAGAATTGAAATTGAACATACCTGGATGTTTTTATAAGGGTTGCGTTGCACCAAAAAGCAAACCTAGTTGTCCAGGTGTTAAAAATACATCTTCCCCGAGGAAGTTTAGTTTATAATTGAAACTGAACATACCTGGATGTTTTTATAAGGGTCTCGTCGTACTAAGAATTATTCCTGGTTGTCCAGGTATTAAAAATACATCTTCCCCGAGAAAGTTTGGTTGAGAATTTAAATTGAACATACCTGGATGTTTTTATATGGGTCTCGTCGTACTAAAAATTAATCCTGGTTGTCCAGGTATTAAAAATACATCTTCCCCGAGGAAGTTTGGTTGAGTTTTACTCGCTGGTGTAGGTAGAAGATAAATATTACCCATGTTCGATGTAATCTGTCTGCTATTACCTGCTCTGATAGGTAAACAAAGAATATTACCGTGAGTCAAGAGTTACTGTCATTGGTTTTTGCAATTACCCGACATCTTTGTCTTTACTAGTGAAAAAGGCGAGTGTTTACATTCTGTATATGTATAACTTTTTCAATTATTTGTTTTTACAGGCAATTTAACCATAAATTATGAAAATATAGCTCTCTGTGACGTGACAGCTCTCAAAAGTCGTCACGGTCTTCAGGCCTTCAAAGTAGAAGGTATTCTCTGTGGTTTGGAATGCCGATGATTCATTAGGATCGGACCTCTCCTTTTACCATATCAGATAGTCAACGAGGTCAGATCGAATTTAAAATGAACATTTCGAAGCCTTTCTGTCTCTTGTATGAGATAGACAGAGAGGGTTTTCTCGTTCGAAACGCTAAGTATGACTTGTCGTTCAAAAGCAATGGACGCTCTCTGTCTACTTCATACAATGATGGCCCTTTCACACGATTATAGATTCGCAAGTTGCGGACTTGGGCAAGTCATGAGTAGTGAAAATAGACATTTTTCCGTCAGCGGAAAAATATCTGAATAGCGGTAATTTGAATGCTCGATTTTTTTTTAAATAGAAAATGGAATGTTTGTCAAATTATAGGCAAATTTATGGAGCTAAAAATAATTATGGACGAATAAAGACGATGAATTAAATAATTTTTTCAATTTTTTGACGAGAAGAAACGAGCACATGCTAAATCAGCTGATTTCTCTCAAAGTGATGTATGTGTGAGTTTCGGGTGTTCCCTGTTTTGTCTCGCTTCTCACACAAACTAATATTTTCGTGTAAATGATGTAAAAGTGCTTTTGGCAGTTGTTAACATAATAAATGATCATGAACAAGCATGTCGATCATCATTGTTCAGAAGCAACTATAGAGGTTATGTTTGGGGTTATGCCAGCTCTATCCGACCGACCCGAATTTTGCATAGGAGCTCTCGCTAAAGTTTGATGCCAGCCCTGAAGTAATCCGCTGGCGGCGCTGCTGCGCTTCTTGCTGACAAATGCATTAGTTATAAGGGCAAAATAATTAAATAATGAATAAAAGAATATTTTATGAACAAGAAAGGGTCTGAAAATTTGTATAATCTTTTGCAGATATATAAACATTATTTTAAATATGCAAAATCTGTTCAAACTTTCCAAGATATGGAAAAATAATGCATAAACATCCCTAGCTGCTCGTGGGAACAACAATGGCACCACCAAAACACCAACAAGTTGTAGATGCGGTTCAAAACGATCGAATGCGCAGAGCACCCGACAATGGGTCGGCAAACATTGCCGATCATCCTAGAGTTCGAGGTGCTGAAAATAATTTAGATTGAAACACGACGAAGAACCGGCGGAACGCCCACATTGAGTGGACAAATAAACTCAAGGATGACTTGCTAGACTGCTACGATGCCAGCATTATTCCTGTTCACTGAGGCTTTATGGCACGATTTCAGAACAAGGAGGAACATTAACATGCAAGTTCCTCCTGAGCCCCAAGATCTCGCTGAAATAGATGCCTTCCACCGTGGAGAAATCTCCCAAGAGTCCGACCTCTCGACCATCAATTGCTCATTTTATGGTGCTGCGAGGGCTTTGGCTGATTCAAATCGAAGGCTCAAACCGATGATGTATCAAAAGACCAAAAGACGCTTGCATCAACTGAATAAGAAGATTGGATGGGTCAGACAGAATGCGTCCCGCGTTCAATGTGTGATTGACTACATAACATCTGGTAGGCTGTTCACGGAAAGGGTTCGAAAGTTCGCCCCAGAACTGAGTATTTTGAATCATACATTGAGCAAGTCAAAGCTGCTGACAATCAAGCAGCATATTTTTGACAAAATACGGTTGTTATCTGACGCAAGGAGGACAATACAGAACAGGGAGAGGTGGATCAGGGAGAATCAAAAGTTTCTCGCTGATCCATCTCGCCTCCTTAGTAAACAGCCTGTTTCTGTCAAAAATCCACCCAAGCATAACGAGGTAGAGACTTTTTGGATAGGGGTATACAAGATCCCGAAAACACTAAGGTTGAAAGAAGATACTGACAATATCATCTACTTCAAGGAATTTTGTGTCAACCTCATAAAATCTGAGGAGGAATGTCTATAAATCACCGCGGAAGAGGTGAAAAAAGCACTTAGAGGCACAAAGAACTTCTCTGGTGCTGGACCAGATTGTATCGAGAACTTCTAGTTAAAGAAGTTTACTTCTACACACCAACATTTGGCCTGCACATTCACCTCATATTTAAAGTCGGAGACGCCCATTCCGCAGTGGCTGGTGTTAGGACGCACTATACTATACCGAAAAAAGGCGACTTGTCCAACCCAGAGAATTACAGGCCAATAACTTTTTTGAACACGCTGTATAAGATCTTTACAGCTGTCCTAAACAACAGGATTGTTCGGCGAATTGAGCCTGTATGGCGTGTTACAGTGTCGGGAATTTTATTTTTCGGGATTTTTCAGTCGCCTCTTCCGAAAAATTAAATTCCCGTCACTGTATTAACGAATTTGAAAATTCCCGACAGAAAATATTCGAATTATACAATATCTCAACTAGGAAATTCCCGCTTTCATACAATTAAAAAAATTGTTTGTTAAAAAATATCTTTTAAATGAAATAATCAAATATTTATATTAAGGAAAAAACCTTTTTAATGTTTAAAGTTAAAAAAATTAATGTTTGAATTTAAAATAACAATATTTGAAAAAATATATTTCTAGATAAAAAATGTTGTCTAAACATGTTCATTGTATTTTTTTTAAATTACAAAAACGTACCCAAAAATCAAATTATTAATTTAAAAAAAATAAATGAAAAGAAACTTTGAGATAAATCAGTGCTGAATTGAATCTTGCACAATTTTTTTTTGTTCGAAGAGCACGTGTTTTTAAATTCATTTATTGTTATAACATTTTTATACAATTATAGTTATTTTAAATTCAAACAATAATTTGAAAAAATTAAATATTAAAAAATCTTCTATAATACAAATATTTGATAATTGCATTTTTAATAAATAAATAGTATTTATTAAAAAAACATTTTCTCAATTGTTTAAATTCGTGAATTTTCTAGTTTGTATGTTTTATAATTCGACAATATTTTGTCTGGAATTTTATTATTCGAGACTTCTCAAATTCGGTAATATTGTATATAAACTGTCCAGAACGTTATTATTCCGAATTTTTCAAATTCGGAATTTTCAGATTTCGGCAACTTTATAATTTCAATTTCGGGAAGTTTACAGTGATGGGAATTTTATTACTCAGGATTTTTCAGTCGCCCCAAAAATATTTCAAAACATTTAAAAAGATATATAAAGTTATAAAAAAAGATCTGGAAGATTTTGAGGCAATTTTGTTGCAGAATTTCACCAAAATTTTACGAAAAATTGAGAATCATTTTAAAAAATATTCAAAAGTTAAAAAAAAATTGGAATAATATATATAATATTTGTATTTTAAATTTTCTACCATATAACTTACGTAAACATTTCGAGTAAGCTATATCAATTATAATAGTAGTGAAATTCTATTTGACTAATTTTTTTTTCAAATGCGAAACCTAATCTGGCTTAGAACTGCCGTATTAACATCTAAAAACAGTAAGAACAATTTTCCTACATCTTGGAATTATAGTTCTATTTTTATAAAAATTTTAGAATACATAATAATATAGAAATTTAACAACGCGACCCGAAAGTGATGAGGATCCATCTTTTAAGCCAGAATGTTCGGCAGACACAATGGTGCTGTTCGCCGCTTCCTGTTTCAAATCAGAAAAGGTACCCACAGGACGCGGCGAACCACCATCCTCCCCATGCACAAGAGCTTCAATAATAATTGAAGTTGAAGCTTCAATGAGAGGCGTGGTCTCGACAAAAAATTAACGGGCGGAACACTAACACCCTTATAATCGCAAGAATCATTTAAGGCCAAAACAGAAGTTACTTCAGGCTCAGAGACGTCTGATTCAGGTTAGACGGTCCCTTTATTTTGAGAGGCAGTGGGGACCGATCCTACTGCTTCTTTTCTGCGTTTCCCGCGTAATCCGGGCAAGTCTTAAGGGTAAAGCCGTCCTTCTTACACGTGAAACAAACCAATTTACGAGGTTGAGCGCAGCCTTTTTGGTAGTGGCCCACATGTCTGCATCTAAACCAGGACCTCGCCTGAAATGCCGGATATGTTTTCTCGGGAACTTTTTTGTGAGGTAGAAGCAGCAGGCGTAGTCGAGCTCTGCTGCTTTTCTCCGAATTGAACCCTATTACTCTGGGTACCGTTACCGCCTGTCCTACCGTTCCTATATTTACTGTCGCCTTTGGGAGGCTTATTTTTAGCCACGGAAACACTTTCTGTTGTTTTAACAGACGAGACGGAATCTTGCTCGACAATAGCCGGGGAACTATTCTTCGTAAAATTTGGTGTCATTAAATCGTGGTACACAAGCTCTTGACTAGGAATTGGAGGGTGGTTCGTATTCATTAACGGCTGTCCACTCTTTCTGCCAGCCTCTACCAAGTCGCGAGAGTTCGTCAAAAGATCGGTAAAGAGAGCGGCGAATTACCCTATGTCATTCTGGTCGGAGTCCCCTCTGAGCCCAATCTACCTGCTTCACCGTCGTCATACCGTTTCCGAGCAAGTTAATGAGGCCCTCAAGGTTCGTCAGGTAGTCGTGTATACGCTCGTTTTTCCCTTGGGTCCTAGAATAAATTTTTTCACGGACGCGTCTCTCAAAATCGTCATCCCCAAAACGATATCCAAAAGCTTTTTTAAATTGTTCCCAATTCGCGAACTTAAACTCATGGGTTTTGAACCATTTAAACGCAATTCGCTCCAGTAATACTGGCATGGGTAACAAAATCTCTTAATCGAAGACTTTGGTAAGCCTGGTTCAGTCCTCAACGCGCATTAGGAAGTCCTTCGCACTGGTCTTACAACTCCCGATATGTGCAGACTGACCGTTATCATTGATCATTGATCATCATAGGGGTTCGAATTGATCAGCATGCATAGTGGGTCGATTTGATCATGTCAGACAGTCGACTTGATCTCCTCGAACAGTCGAACTGGCCATCTTAGAGGTTCGATTTGATCATCCAATATTTTCTATATTTGTTGTCCTTTTTCTACCTATTCCAGTCTCTCTGTTAGAAGAGAACAGAAATTATGAAATTAAGTGGAACCTACAAAACCTGAAAATTAGTATAAAATACATAAAATCTAAAGCATATTTTATTACTTGCGGAAAGCGTGGTGTATGAAACATAATTTGATATGAAAAAATAGTGCACATTGACAATATATTGTTTGGAGCACGAGAGGCTAAGGACATGGCGTCACTGCACTGAATGGTAAGATTTCAAACACTAGAGTAAATTCAGAAACTGATATCCCACATCTTGTTACTTTCTTCATCATCAACTAATACTGAAATTTTTAGCACGTTTTCAGTTAGAAACAACACGGTGAAAACAAATTGATCGCTGAGCATCGAGTGACGTCTTTGTTCGTTAAGGGGATTCAATAGAGTCAGAAAACGATATTCCAGTTTCTGGCCGCACGGTTGAATATTTTGGTCTGGCTTTTTGCATACGTCATCTAAATAATATTCTGTTTTGCTGACAAGAGCCGGTTTTTCGAAAAAATGTTTATATTTTGTTGCATATAATCAAAAAGGTAAGTATGATAGCAGTGATGCTTAGTGTTAGCTGTGTCTGTGTACACTGATCTTGCTGTTGGACCATTGTCAAACGAAAGGAGACAGATACCCCGCGGCGAGTTCGTTAGCCAGTCATTTGGGATCAAAATTTAAAAAATTTAGAGCATTTTCAAAATTTTTGAGACCACTTTTTTTCAAGATTAATTAATTCTATGTACGGCTATTCGTTTTAATAAAAAAAAACGAACAATTCATCCTCATGAATTATTTCGATAAAAAAAATTACTACAGCTATAGCATTTACAAAATTCAAAAGAATAAACGAAAATGAAAATTTTAAGCCAAACAACGCACGATATAAAAAAAACTCAATGAGAGAAAAAAGTCGATTGTGGAACACCCTAGAATATTATCATGACAATTTTTCCATTTTTATGGAAAATCGAAAATTCAAATTTTGATCACACAAAAAATAGTGAAATATAAAAAATTCCATTTTGCAGTCAAACTATGCAAGGTACGACAAAAGTTGAATAGACCAAAAACGTGAATATCAGGGAAACAAATGCCAAACGATAGATTGTGAATGTAGTCAACGCCACTGAAGAAAAACAAATGCCTGACACGCTATGCGCGAGGAAGAGTGTTCCAAAATACAAGAAAGAAACGTGAATATCAGGGAAACAAATGCCTCGCGATGGAATGTGAATGTAGTCAACTACACTGGAGAAAAACAAATTCCTGACACGCTATACGCTAGGAAGAGTGTTCTGACATACAGGAAAGAAACGTGAATATCAGGGAAACAAATGCCAAACGATAGATTGTGAACTGTAGTCAACGCCACTGAAGGAAAACAAATGCCGGACACTACATGCAATCGGTCGGGACGTTCTTGACCGTGGTTGACAAAATTCACACTCCGTCGCTAGGCATCTGTTTCACTTATATGTATATATATATATATTAGTGAAACAGATTAGGTTATAGATTTTAGGTTTATAGGTTATTCTTCTCAAGGTTATTGATCTATGAAAGTATAGGTTTACATGGCTTAAGGATTGATATTGTTGAGTTTTATCATTTTAAGCTGTTTTTGGAGGTTAGAAAAAAACGCTGAAGTGATGGGGTAAAACAGGTTCCGGATTCGGTTTCAGCGACCCAAAAAACATAATCCACTTGGTTTGGTTTAAGGAACCCTCCACTCAATTTTTTGTGGTCCTGTGTAATGTTTAAGATTATTTTCATTGAAATATTCAAATAATTTTCAATTTACATATTTTTTTGAATTGAAAATTGCATTTCCAAAAATTTGAATTGATAATAACATTTTGTACTAATTCCAGAAAAAATTAAAATTTATGTTTATATAATTTTAAAAATGGAATTCGTATGATCATTTCATAACATCACAAACATTGACAGAAATTCCGTAATTATAATGGAGCAATTTTAAATATAAATAAACTTTTATTATATAAATTATGGCCAATATGCAATTAGATAATCATGAAGTAAATAATCAATTTATGTACTTAATTGAAACAAATTTAAAATTCAATCTTTATGTAATGTAATATTGTGAAGAAAATTAATCAGCTAATAATTAATTTATCTGTTTACAACATAAAAAGCTTCAAACTATCATTTCCATTCAGGCATTCAAACAATTTTTACTTTACATTTTTTTTAAATTTTCACTTTCATTTCTGAGAATTCAATTCATTAGTAATCTTTTCTAGTAATTTGAGAAAAAATTAAAACATGTTTACATATAATTTTGAAAATTAAATTCAGATAATCGCGTGAATATTGTCCTCATGAGAAACTAATGCGCGTAATATATTCTCATCATGAGAAACTAATGCGCGTGAATATTCGCTCTATGAGAAACTAGTGCGCGTCAAATATCACCATTATGAGAAAATTAATGCGCGCGAATATACCCCTCATGAAAAACTAATGCGCGTGTTTATTCACCCTGCTTGAGAAACTACTGCGCGTGAGAAACTAATGCGCGTGGTTATTTGCCCTGCTTGACAAACTATTGCGCGTGAGAAACTAATGCGCGTTGAATTATCTTGTGTGTGAAACTAATGCGAGTGAATATTCCCATTCTGAGAAACTAATGCGCGTGAATATTGTCCTCATGAGAAACTAATGCGCGTAATATATTCTCATCATGAGAAACTAATGCGCGTGAATATTGTCCTGATGAGGAACTAATGCGCGCGAATATTCGCTCTATGAGAAACTAATGCGCTTGAATATTCTCGAATTGAGAAACTAATGCGCGTGGCTATTCGCCCTGCTTGAGAAACTATTGCGCGTGAGAAACTAAGACGCGTGGAATTTTTTGCCTGTATGCGAAACTAATGCGCGTGAATATTCTCATTATGAGAAACTAATGCGCGCGAATATTCGCTCTATGAGAAACTAATGCGCGCGAATATTCGCTCTATGAGAAACTAATGCGCGTCAAATATCACCATTATGAGAAACTTATGCGCGCGAATATACTTCTTATGAGAAACTAATGCGCGTCGGTTCGCCTAGATTGAGAAACCAATGCGCGTCAGAAACTAGTACGCGTGGAATCAGTTTGTATGTGAAACTATTGCGCGTGAATATTTCCATTATGAGAAAATAATGCGCGTGATTATTTCCATTATGAGAAACTAATACGCTTGAATATTCTCGAATTGAGAAACTAATGCGCGTGGATATTTGCCTTACTTGAGAAACTATTGCGCGTGAGAAACTAATACGCGTGGAGTTAGCTTGTATGCGAAACTAATGCGCGTGAATATTCCCATGTCAAGTTAGGTTTATATCTATCACAAGTACTTGGCACATTGACTAGCGAGGTCTATGTAAATTTAGGAAAAAAAATTTTCTAAGTGTGAGGAGCCCATCTGAGATTGTTGACATTTCGAACAGCTGACTCCCATTGATATGTATGCATAAGCCGTTGGTCGCCATCTGTCCGTCGGGACGTTTCGGATCTATGTAAGCACAGCATTGCCACGGGTCGGTGTCCTAGACCGAATGGCCCAATACACGGCTCCCTCGGCTAGGCCTTGGTCACCGCTGGCGGCAATCCGCTTTCCCCCTCTCAGTTCCCCAGGGCACCCGTCCGCCGCAGCAGTCCCGCTGTGGGCGCTGTGGCTTAGGGGCCCCAGGTGGAGGACCAGCCCCGGCAGCTTCAGACATGGCGTCGTCCGCGGCCGGTGGTTGCCCCCGGTTGTTCGGCTGCTGCTTCGATTGTTGGCCATCGGCCAGCTACCCACAGCGCCCGGCAGTCGCCTGGGAGCCCGAAGGCTCCCCAGCGCCGCCGCCCCTAGGCTCCCGCATTCGATCGCGTAGGGGGGTCGTGACCCGTCATGAACAGTCGCTGGCGAGGGCAGGGCCACTCTAGCTTGTCCAAAAGCGCACGCTACGGGTCACTGCAGAAGATACGGTACAGTGGATCGGTGGCGCCGCAGGCCGCCGCGGGCACGCCCTTTCAGGCCTGCCCCAGCGGCTGCTTTGCCCCCTCTCACATACCCTCCGACGGACTTTCGCCCCGCAGCCCGCCACACCGGGCTCGCGCGCGAGGTTTATTTTTCCGCAAAATTCATTTGTATGGGTTTTTGAAAAAATCGACTCACGGCCGCACAGCGCTGATACCGAGCCGTACCGCACAGCGCCGCGCCCGCGCACACCACTGCACAGCACACCACTGCACTGCGCACCACTGCACAGCACACCACACCACTGCGCAGGGCACCACTGCACAGGCCGCCCGCGACGGCGAAATTTCCCAAGTACCAAGACGACCATCCTACCCTGGAGGGCCGTCGGCAAGAGGCGGCCAGGCCGGCGTATACCAAGGCAGGAGGGGAAGGACTACGACGAGGCGGGCGACAAGCACGGCATAGAGGCAAGGGGCAAAATAAAATACCATAAATATATCTACCTCGGGCTACGGTATTTTTTTCCCTTTTTCCCCCTCAAGATACTAATAAGATAAATACCACAAACTACCTCCTCGGCTTTTTCTTATTTTCTTTTTCTTATACTTTTACCTTATTTCTTTTCTTTTTCTAATTATTAATATTATAGTGGTTTTTTTACCTATCTCTACTTACCCTATACTATATATTTTTATATATATATATATAATAACCTCTTCTCTTTTTTTAATATCTTTTTTTAAACCTATATACCTTAAACGTAATTATTTTACCAATATCTACTCCCGATCCCCCGGGTAGGTAAAAACGAAAAGAAAAAAAAGAGAAAAAAAAAAAATCCTCTTCCTCTCCCCGCGGCGCGAGACGGTAATATTTGTGAAATTATTTAAACCTTTGTGAAATCTTTCGCTATTGATTGAAATCTTTTTAATCTTTGTGAAATCTCCAAAAATGCTTGCAAAATATTTGAAATATTCGGTAATATTTGAGAAATTATTGAAATCTTTGGGAAATCATTAACGTCTTTGTGAAATTTTTTAAATCTATCCGAAATCTTTGCGAAATATTTGAAATCTTTGTGAAATCTTTGAAATATATCTGAAATTTTTATGAAATATTTTTAATCTATATGAAATCTTTGAAATCTTTGTGAAATCCTTGAAATCGTTGTGATATCTTTGGAAATATTTATAAATAAATATTTGAAACATTTTGTAATATTTGTGAAATCATTTAAAGCTTTGTGAAATTTTTCGGAAATCATTGAAATCTTTTTAATTTTTGTGACATAATAGAATCTTTGTGAAATATTTGAAATCTCTGTGAAATATTTATGAAATCTTTGAAAAGTTATTGCAATATTTGGAAAATCTTCGTGAAATCTTTTAAAAATCATTGAAATCTTTGTGCAATCTTTGAAATTTATCTGAAATTTTTATGAAATATTTTTAATCTATATGAAATCTTTGCGAAATATTTGAAATCTTTGAGAAATCATTGAAATCTTTCTGATATCTTTGGAAATATTCGAAATATTTTGTAATATTTGTGAAATTATTGAAATATTTGGAAAATTATTGCAATCTTTGTACAATCATTGAAATTTATCTGAAGTCTTTGTAAAATCATAGAAGCATTTGTGAAATCTTTAAAATCTATCCGAAATCTTTGCAAAATATTTGAAATCTTTGTGAAATATTCATGAAATATTTGTGAAATTATTTAAATTTTTGTGAAACCTTTCGGAAATCATTGAAATCTTTTTAATCTTTTTGAAATAATAGAAGCCTTTGTGAAATCTTTTTAATCTATTCGAAATCTTTGAAAAATATTTGAAATCTTTATGAAATCTCCGGGAAATCATTCCAATTTTGTCAAATTTTTGTAAATCATTGCAAAATATTTGAAACATTTCGTAATGCTTGTGAAATTATTTAAACCTTTGTGAAATCTTTCGGAAATCATTAAAATCTTTGTGAAATAATAGAAATCTTTGCGAAATCTTTTAAATCTATCTGAAATCTTTGCGAAATATTTGAAATGTTTGTAAAATATTTATGAAATCTTTGAAAAAATATTGAAATATTTGGAAAATCTTCGTGAAATCTTTGAAAAATCATTGAAATGTCGTTTTTTTTTTATACAAATTTGATCTTTTCGGTTGAAAATTCATCTGTTTGGTTAAAAATAAACTATTTCCCTGAAAATTTATTTTATCTGCTTTAAAACTTATTCATTCAACTTAAAATTAAAATATATATTTTGTTGCTGAAAATTGATCTTTTTCAGTTTAAATATAATTTATTTAGTTGAAAATTTGTCTGTTTTGGTAGAAAATCACCTTTTTCTAATTGAATTTTCATTTCTTTGGTTGAAAACTAGTATTTAACTATTTCGTTGAGAATTGATTTTATTTGGTTAAAAACTTATTTCTCTAACTCAAAATAAAACTGTTTTATTTTTTGTTGAAAATTTATCTTTTTTAGTTGATAATTCACATATTAGATTGAAAATTTCATCAAAACTTAAAATATTTGGATGAAAATTCACGTATTTTGTTGAAAATTATTCTTTTTCGGTAGAAAATGAATCTTTTTGTTTTAAATTTAATTTTTTTGGTTGAAAATTAGTTTTTTTTTATCGAAAATTTTTTTTTCAACTAAAACTGTAACTATTTCATTTTTTGTCCAATTTTTTGTATAGACATTTGATCTTTTTGGTTGAAAATTCATCTGTTTAATTGAAAATTTAACTATTGTCTTGAAAAATTATTCTATTTGGTTTAAGATTAAGTTCTCTAACCTAAAATTAAACTATTCTTTTTGTTGTTGATAATTTATCTTCTTTAATTGATAATTCATCTATTTTGTTGAAAATTTGTTTCTTTTTTTTGGTAGTAAATTAACCTTTTTGGTTGAAAATTCAACTATTAGTTTGAAAATTAAATTAAAAATTAAAATATTTGGTTGAAAGTTCACGTATTTTGTTAAACATATTCTTTTGCGGTTAAAATTATGCTTTTTGGTTGAAATTTCATTTCCTTGGTTGAAAAATACTTTTTTCGTCGACAATTTTTTTTTATGGACATTCAACTTTTTCTGTTAAAAATTCAACTATTCGGTTGAAAATTTATTCAATTTGTCTTCTTTTTTGTAGAAAATTGAACTATTTGGTTACAAATTTATTTTTTTGATCCAAGATGTATCATTGTAGTTAAAATTTTATTTCTTTGGTTACAAATTTTACAAATTTTGTTGAAAATTAGTTTTTTTCACATTGTTGAAATTGAATTTTTTTCACTTAAAATGTAGCTATTTCATCTTTGCTAGAAAATTGATAATTTTCAGTTGAAAATTCATGTTTTGTGTTGAAGACTCGTATTTTTTAAAGGACGCTTTTTAAATAAAATAAGTGATTTTCCAACTTACAATATCTGTTTTATAACAAAAATAGATTAGCTACATTTTTAGTGAAAAAAATAATTTTAAACAAAAAAAAAACGAATTTTTAATTAAAATTTCTTTAATTTTTAACCAAAGGAATGAACTTTTAACTAAAATGATGCATCTTCAATGAAAAATATAATTTTTCAATCAAATAGTTTAGTTTCAAACCCAGAAGATTAATTTTCTACCACAAAAAGAGACAAATTTTCATAAAAACATATAAATTTTCAACTAAAAAATATGAATTTTTAACAAGAAATAGAATAGTTTAATTTTAAGTTACAGAAATACGTTTTTAGCAAGATTGAACAAATTTTTATTGAAATAGATGAATTTTCAAACTAAAAAATTAATTTCCTACCAAAAAGATTAAATGTCTATAAAAAATCAACATAAAATGGAATAGTTCAAATTTTAGATAAAAAAATTAATTTTCAATACAAAAACTATTTTTCAACAGAAGAAATAAATGATATGTATTTTCGACCAAAAAGGTTCATTTTCTACCAAGAAAAGAACAATTTTTAAGAAAATAGATAAATTTTCAACTGAAAAAAATCAATTTTCAACAAAAAATAGAATAGCTTTATTTTTAGTTAGAGAAATAAGTCTTTAGGCAAATAAAATAATTTTTTGAACGGAATAGTTAAATTTTCAACCCAACAAATGAATTTTCTACCAAAAAGATCAAATGTCTGTAAAAAAATTTCGACAGAAAATGTAATAGTTAAATAAGTCAATACAAAAACCTAAATTTCAACCAAATAAATGAATTTTTAACCAACAAGCTTGATTTCTACCAAAAAAGAATCATTTTTAATAAGATACATGAATTTTTAACCAAATGTTTTAATTTTTAATGCAATTTTCAACATAACAGTTGAATTTTTCAATATTTTCAAACTAAATCTAAAGAAACCAAAAATAACTGAAAAATAATTAAATTTTAAGCCGAAGAGATATTTTTTACCAAAAGACATCAATTTTGAAACGAAATAGCCAAATTTTCAACAAAGAAAATAAAGAAATTTTCTGCAAATTGTTGAATTTTGAAACCAAAAAGACAAATTTTTTACAACATAGAGGAATTTTTAAACAAAGAATGAATCTGATTAGTTTTCTGCGAAAATAGTGAAATTTTCAACCATAACACCGTGACATTTTTTACCAAAAGAGATTTTCTCAAAAAAGAGATGAATTGTTTCAGTTGATTTCAAATAATTTACCAGATTTTAGGGTGTTTTTAAAAATTCAAATAAATTTTCAAGACCGCTACAAAATTTCAAAAGATTTCAAAAGTTTTTAAATAATTTTGGGGTGTTTTAGAAATTTCAGCGAATTTTCAAGAGCTTTTAAAAGCTTTAAGGTAATTCTAAGAATTCAAAGGATTTGGAATATTTTAAGCATTTTAAAAGATTCCAAGGAATTTTTAAATGATTTCAAGGAATTTTTAATTGATTTCAAGGGATTTAAAAAGATTTCAAATTGTTTAGTACATCTAAGGAGATTCCAAGGGATTTTGAATTGATTAAAGAATTTGAAGGGATTTCAAAGAATTTAAGAGATTGCAAGGCATTTTTTTTTAAATTCCATCGAATTTTCGAGAGCTTTAAAAAAATGCAAGGGATTTCAAAAGATTTGAAAGAATTTCGAATATTTTAGTACATGTATTTTGAAAGATTTCAAGGAATTTTCAATTGATTTCAAAGAATTTTGAAGGTTTTAGGATGTTTTTAAAAATTCAAATGAATTTTCAAAACCTCTGGAAAATTTCAAAAGATTTCAAAAGGTTTGAAATAATTTAGGGTGCTTTAAAAATTTCAGCGAATTTTCAAGAGCTTTTAAAATCTTTAAGGGAATTCTAAGGATTCAAAGGACTTGGAATATTTTAGGAATTTTAAAAGATTCCAAGGAATTTTTAAATGATTTCAAGGAATTTTTAATTGATTTCAAGGCATTTAAAAAGATTTCAAATTGTTTGGTTCATTTAAGGAGATTCCAAGAAATTTTCAATTGGTTTCAATAATTTAAAGGGATTTCAGAGAATTTGAGAGATTGTACGGCATTTTTCAAAATTCCATCGAATTTTCAAGAGCTTTAAAAAATTGCAAGGGATTTCAAAAGATTTAAAAGAATTTGGAATATTTTAGTATATGTAATTTAAAAGATTCCACGGAATTTTCAATT
This sequence comes from Andricus grossulariae, assembly GCA_011634705.1. Taxonomy (NCBI): domain Eukaryota; kingdom Metazoa; phylum Arthropoda; class Insecta; order Hymenoptera; family Cynipidae; genus Andricus; species Andricus grossulariae. The sequence goes on along the minus strand of JAABKJ010075445.1, from coordinate 196,179,938 downwards.
GATTTCAAAGAATTTTAAAGATTTTAGGGTATTTTTACAAATTGAAATGAATTTTCCAGATCTCTAAAAAATTTCAAAAGATATTTTAGGGTGTTTTTAAAATTTCAGCGAATATTCAAAAGCTTTTAAAAGCTTCAAGGGAATTCTAAGGATTCAAAGGATTTGGAATATTTTAGGAATTTTAAAAGATTCCAAAGAATTTTTAAATAATTTCAAGGGATTTAAAAAGATTTCAAATATTTTGGTACATTTAAGGAGATTCCAAGAAATTTTTTTTTTTTAATTAATTTTTTGTACTGAAAATGTAAATAATAAATAAAACAAATTCTAAATAATAAATTCAATATTACAAGAATTATTTGAATAAATTTATCATTCAATAAAAATTCTTTCTTTAATTAAAATTAAAATCATTCTTAAATTTATAAAATTTAAACTTAAAATTTTTGGTTGAAAATTTATCTTCTTCAGTTAAAAGTTCAACTATTTAAATTTAAAATTCCTATATTTTGTTAAAAATGAATCTTTTTTTGGTAGAAAATTAACATCATTGGTTTAAAGTTCAATTCTTTGATTGAAAATTAGTTTTTTTATTATTTAAAGTTTTTTTAACTATAAATTGAACTATTTCATTGAAGATTCTTTTTTTTTTTGACAAATTATTTTTCTAACTGAAAATTTAACTATTCCTTTTTTTTAAATTGATGTATTTTAGTTGCCAATTCATGTGTTTTGTGTTGGAAATTTCTCTTTTGGTAGAAAATTAATATTTTAATTTAAAAATTCAACTATTTTATTAAAAATGCTTTTTTTGTTGGAATATTTGTCATCTTAACTTTCTAAATTCATTTCTTCAACTGCAAATTGAAGATCTATCTTTTTTAATAGAAATTTCATATATTTTGTTGAAAATTCGTCCTTTTGACGGAAAATTCAACTATTTTGTTTAAAATTAATTTGATTTTTTTTAAAGTAATTTTCTTCTGAAAATTTAACTATTCTATTTTTGGTTAATAATTAATTTCTTAGGTTGAAAATTTAATTATTTGATTGAAAAATCGTTTTTTTAACATTTATTTTTTTAATTGACAATGTAGCTATTCCATTTTTTATTGAAAAATTATTTTTTTTGGTTGAAGATTCATCATTTGAATTAACAATTCATTTTTTTAACTAAAAATTTAACCATTTTCTTGAAAATTTGTTATTTCTTTAATGAATTTTTTTGACATAAAATTGAAATATTCCTTTTTTGTGGAAAATTCATCGTTCTTGATAGAAATTCAAACTTCTTGGTAGAAAATTCATTTATGGTTGGAAATTGAACTATTTTTTTAAAAATTGATTTGATTTTCTTGAAAATTAATTTTTTTAACTGAAAATTTGAGTATTCTATTTTTGGTTTAAAATTGATTTCTTAGGTTCAAAGTTTATCTACTTGGTTGTAAATTCATTTTTTTAACAATTACTTTTTTAATTGAAAATTTTAATATTCTATTTTTGGTTGAAAAATGATCTTTCTTAGTAGAACTTTTCTTTAATTTCAATTTTGATGATAACATCCGAAATTTCTTGAATTTGAAAGATTTCGAATTGAAAACTTGGTTTTTAATCTTCAAACTGATCCAAATTTAATCATTTTTTTTATACATCTAAAAGTAGAATCTAAACTATAAAAAAAATTAAAAATTAATTTTTAAGAATCTAAATATAAATCTTAAAAATTGAATAGCTTTCAATTCATTATTATCAAAATTCAAAAATTTTCAATTGTAACTCTTGAAAATGGTAGAATTTTCAATTGCAAGCATTTATAATTAAAAAATTTTTAATTTTGAAAGTTTACAATTAAAAATTCTTTCATTTTAATTTTGAAGATTATCATCCAAAATTTCTGGAATTTGAAAGATTTCGAATTGAAAAATTAATTTTTGATCTTCAAACTCATGAAAATTTAAGAATTTTTATTTATACATCTGAAAATAGAATCTACAGTATAAAAAAATTAAAAATAAATAAAAAAAAATCTAAATATGAATCTCAAAAATTAAGTAGCTTTAAATTTAATATTACCAAAATTCAAGAATTTTCCATTGTAAGCATTTATAATTAAAGAATTTTTTATTTTGAAAATTCTTAATTAAAAATTCTTTAATTTTAATTTTGATTATTAATATCCGAAATAGACAACATTAAAAAAATTCTAGAATCCTTCGGAAAATATTTATTTTATATCAAAGAAACTGTTTCTCTAAAATAATTTTGTTTTCATTGAACCAAAAATAACTTTAAAATGAATATTTTTTTATTTAAGGAAGTCTTTTTTCAATCGAAGAATCTTTTTTCTTTTAGTTTTTTTTTTATTAGAAAATAATTTGTTTTCAAATATAATTAAAATGATTTGCGCTTTCAAGAACATCTTTTCATAACATAAGATACCAATTTAACTAATTAAATTATTTCTTTGCTTCCAATTCCTGCTGGGATAAAATCTTATATTTAAAAAAAGGAATCTGCATACAGATTACTGAAAGCTGTTTAAAATTAAAATCGTATGAAAACCGACGTAATTATTTTAATATTTATTTTAATTTATAATTATTAATTATATTTTACTATATGGTGCTTAAAGAACGAAAAACAAGATTATACAATTTTCTTAAATCTTTTGTAAAATAAGTTTTAATTTTTAACAAAAATGTATAAGATTTAAATTCTTTTCTAAAGATTTAGGATATTTTGAATAATTTTGAATGATTTCGAAAATGGTAAAAAGTACTTTGTACGGATCTTATTTTAGGTGAATTTTCAACAAAAAAGTTACTTGTCTACCAAAAAAGATGAATTTTTAAACCAAAAAGACGAATTTAGAAAAAAAGTTGAATTTTAAAAAACCATCAAGATTTAATCTGAATTTTCAACAGAAAAGTTACTTTTCTAAAAAAAATAGTTTAATTTTCAACCCAGAAACAGAAATTTTCAAGGAACAGTTGCATTTTTGACCAAAAAAGATGAAATTACTACCAAAAGATAGGAATTTTTACCCCGAAAAGACGAATCTTCGAAAAAATAGTTGAATTTTAAGACCCAAAAAGATTTTAGGTGAATTTTCAACAAAAAAGTTACTTGTCTACCAAAAAAGATGAATTTTTAAACCAAAAAGACGAATTTAAAAAAACCATCAAGATTTAAGCTGCATTTTCAACAAAAAAGTTACTTTTCTAAAAAAAATACTTTAATTTTCAAACCAAAAAGATTTAAGCTGAATTTTCAACAAAAAAGTTACTTTTCTAAAAAATATACTTCAATTTTCAAACCAAAAAGATTTAAGCTGAATTTTCAACAAAAAAGTTACTTTTTTAAAAAATATAGTTAAATTTTCAACCCAAAAAGAGGAATGTTCCACCAAAAGTTGCAGTTTTGACCAAAAAAGATAAAAATTTTACCAAAAGAGATGAATTTTTAAACCAAAAAGACGAATTAAAAAAAATAGTTGAATTTTCAGAGAAATAATTTAATTTTCAATCAAATAGTTGAATTTTCAAACCAAAAAGATTTTAGGTCAATTTTCAACAACGAAGTATGAACTTTCAAGAAAAAAGTTACTTTTTTACCAAAATAGTTAATTTGTCAACCCAAAACCAGGAATTTTTCACCAAAAGTTGCATTTCTGACCAAAAAAGATAAAATTTTTAACAAAAGAGATAAATTTTTAAACAAAAAAAAAAAAAGAATTTACAAAATTTTTTTGGATTTTAAATTTGAAAGATTGTAGGTGAATTTTCAACAAAAATACCAGACGTAACAGAGTGGCCGTTTGAATCTACGGAAAAAAAACCCGGTCATTTCCCAGTTTTTTTTCCGCTTCGAGAAAATTTCTCACTGTCATTGAAAACCAAAATAGGTAAATGTTTAGCATTCAAAGCGGATTTTTCAACCAATCCGTTGCATTTTTTACCAAAAAATATTAAATTTCTACCAAAAAAAGATAAATTTTTAAACCAAAAAGACGAATTTAAAAAAAAAGTTGAATTTTAAAAAACCATCAAGATTACGTTTAACATTTTTATCCTATCCCAAAAGAAAATTCTTCGAAAGCAAAGTCTAAATTTCTAATTAGTTTCGGAAATCACTTTAAATCTGCATCTGTATGACCTACCCGGCTGAAAATTCTTGTACAGGTTTCTCGGAGATCCTGTACAGTGTACAGGTCCCTTTAAAGACAGGATTGAGACGCTGGTTCATTAACAGGAACTTGTTTGGGGAACCTATACATGAACCTGCAACCTGTACATGAACCTGCACAGGTTGCATCTTCAAGGGTTTTTGTAAAGGAACCTATACATGTTTCTGAACAGGATCTTTCGCCTCAATTTACTTTGGAAAGATACCTGTACTGGATCCTTTTAAAGGTTCTTTTGCCAGTGCAGTTTCCATTGCAGGATCATTCACAGTTTTGTAAACTACCATTTTTCTATAATTATTATTTCTCTAGAAACTCTCTATTATTTCTTTCCTTAATATAACAAAAAACTCTTACATCTTCATCGAATAGTAATCTGGACAAGAATATTAATATCTTCATCGCCAAGTATAATTTTCTAATTACTTTAGAGACGGAATTGAGGCGCTGGTTCATGAACAGGGACTTGTTTCGGGATCCTATACATGAACCTGCATCCTATACATGAACCTGCACAGGTTGCATCTTCAATGTTTTTTGTAAAGGAACCTATACATGTTTCTAAACAGGAACTTGCGGCTCAATTCACTTTGGAAAAGAACCTGTACGAGATCCTTCCAAAGGTTCTTTTGCCGGTGCAGGTTCCATTGCAGGATCTTTCACAGTGTTAGTTGAAAAATCATCAAATTTGTCGAAAATTAACATTTTTAACTGAAAATGTAACTACTCCATTTTTGGTTAAAACATTATCTTTTTCAGTTCAAAATTCAACTATTTCGTTGATTTATCTTTTTTGGTTGAAAATTCAACTATT
>JAABKJ010075445.1:196070567-196174931 GCA_011634705.1 Andricus grossulariae | reverse complement strand
TTTCCAGTTATGGTTAAAAATGGATCTTTTTAGTTCAAAATTCAATTTAAAAAATGATTATTTTTTTAAAATTCAACTATCCAATTGAAGATTTATCATTTTAGCTGAAAATTCATCTTTTCCTTTAAAATTCAACTATTCCAGTTGAAGATTCATAACTTAAGTTGAAAATTCATCAGCTTGGTGAAAAATTAATTTTTTCCACTGAAAATTTAAATATTCTATTTTTTGTTCTAAAATGATCTTTCTAAGTTCAGAATTCAACTATTTAATTGAAAATTTGTCTTTTTTGGTTCAAAATTCAACTTTTCTCCCTCTTTTTTCATTGTGTTATTCTTGTCTCTAATGAGCCGAAAAGTGAGGTTTTTGGGAAGTTTATTTTTTAACTGTGAATCAATTTGTTGCTTATTCTGCAAAAATTATTAATGATAAAATGGATTTCCTTTCAATTTTAATTTATAAAAGATTTTTCCATTGTTATTTAGTAAAAAGAGAGACTTTATTTTCGGGGTTGGTATACATTTTTGAAATAATTGTAGGATTCAAACTTTGATAATTTGAATTCTAGATCAATATAAAAAATCTATACCTCCTTACTAACACTACTGCTTTCCCACCGAGCGAGTCACGCCAACCCCGAAAGGGAAATGGCTTGGCATAATAATAATAAATAATTGAATTAAGATCCAAAAAGTTTGAAAAGTGTCAAGTTAGGGAACGTCCATTGATTACGAAAGGATTATTTTGGAAATTTAGACCGGCCCCTCTCCTTATTACGTAAGATTTTATATTTTTTACTCAATATATTAACAATATAATAACTATTGTAACTGTAAACGAGATTTAAAGGGATTTCAGAAGATTTGCAAAATTGCCAGTGATTTGAAAAGATTTCAAAAGATTTGAAGGGTTTTGATTTATTTCAAAGGACTACAAAGTATTTGAAAGAATTGCAAAATTTTTAGGGAATTTAACGATATTTCCAAAGCTTTTCAGGGATCTCATCTGATTTCAAAGGATTTTAAGCGATTACAAAAGTTTAAAGGTATTGCAAACGATTCCAAATAATTACGAAAGGTTTCACAGATTTCAAATGATATAAAAATATTTCAAGAGTTTGAAGAAGTTATGCACCTAGTACAATTTCAAAGAGAATCTCAATTTTTACATTCTCATTCATGAGCTTTTGATAAACTTGTTAAGGGTCCCAATCGAAGTTAAAGTTCGTTAACCAGATATTTTGAACCAAAATAAAAAAATTTAGAGCATTTTCAATATTTGAAAAACAAATTTTTCTAAAGTTTAAGAAATTTTGGTGAAAGTTTCTTACAGACGGGTGAAAGACTTGCAAATTATCCTCATGAAATTTTTAATTTCGAAAATATCCCTGTTAAATTTTGTGATCAGACCAAAATTCAAAAAGTTAGAGCTTTTTCAAAATTTGAAACAACATTTTTTTATAAGTTTGAAACATTTTTGTCAAATTTTGTGGTACACGACAAAAAGACTTGCAAATTATCCTAATACCATTTTTTAATTGCAATTAAACTTTAAAAAGTGATATGCATTTGTAAAAATACAACAATTCTTGATTTTTTAAAAAAATTGAACCTATGTTATTTTCAAGAAAATGTGCATCAATTCAGATGATGAAGGAAAATCTGAAATTGAAAAACAATCAATTCCAACATTTTCCATAAAAATGGTTTATAAATATTATAATTGTTAATGTTTAAGAGAAATTGTTACTGACGATCAGTCTCACAATAATTTGAAGTACTTCCAGAAAAGAAAAATTTTTTGTTAACAAAAATTACAATGTGTATAAAAATTTTTTGATATTTGAAATTAAACAATAACAATAAGTAATAACAATTGCTTATGGTTAATTTTACATAGGACTAGTGACTACAAATCTCCCTCACAAAAATTTATAACAGTTTTGGTGCAAAAAATTATTCTCCAGGTCAAAGTGCCAAAGTTTTATATTTATTTATTACATTTGTTTAAAAAAACAACAATTGTATTCTCACAAGTATAATTGAACATTTATTATTTTTGAGAATATCTGCATCAATTCAGATGATAAAAGGAAAGCCACAATTGAAAAAACCACAAGTTCCAAATTTGTGAAAAAAATTATTTATAACAATTCTAATTGTTGATAATTTATAGATATTCTAACTGAAAATCACTCTCACATTAATTCAAAGCATTTTTGGCTAGGAATAAATGCTTTTCATCAAAATTACAATATTTCGCTATTTGTTAATTTAATTTGTTCATCTTTTTGGTTAAAAATGCAACTGTTTGGTTGAAAATTAACTATTTTGTCAAAAATTGATATTTTTGGGTTGAAAATTCAACTGTTTTCCCAAAAATGTATCTTTTGGCTTGAAGGTTCAACAATTGGGATGAACTTTTTTTTGTTTCCTGGTCAAAAAATCTCAAGTTTTTGAATATCCGTTTTTGCTGTTAGAAAATTCATAATTTTAATAGAAAATTCGTCTCTTTCGTTGAGAGATTGACTATTTTGTTGAAAAATTTTTTGTTTTTTGTTGGAAATTAATTTTTTTTAGTAAAGATTAAACTTTTCTATTTATGGTTTCAAATTGATCCCTTTTAGTTAAAATTTAACCATTTGTTTGAAAATTCTTTTTTTTTCTGTGGAAATTTCAATTTTTTCTTTTGAAATATCAGCTATTACATTTTTGGTTGAAAATTCATCATTTTAGGTTGAAAATTCAACTCTTGGTTGAAAGTTGAACTTTTTTTTAAGTAATTTTTTTGAGTGAAGATTTATAATTTTAGTTAAAAATCAATCTCACCAAGAAGATTAATTTTCTATCAAAAGATGAACTCTGAAAAAAAAATTCTATCAAATAATTTAATCGTCAACTAAAAAAAAATGAATTCAATTAAAAAATTGGAATAGTTCAATTTTCAATTTGAGAAATTACTTTTTGACAAAAAAAAAGAAGAAAGGATTTTCCAACAGTTGAATTCAACGAGATAAAGGAGAAGTTTTGAACAAAATAGTTAATTTCCTAAACAAAATTGCTAAATCTTTAAATTAGAAGATAAATTTTCAACAACAAAAAATTTCCCACACACAAAGACAAAGTAACAAAAGACATGAATTTTCTATCAAATAGTTTAATTTTCAACTTGAAAGGATAAATTTCCAACTAAATAATTACAATAAATGTCAACCAAAAATGCAATGATCAAATTAAAAAATGAATTCTCAAAGAAAATGAACAAAGTTTCAACAAAATATTTTAACTTTCAACCAAAAAGATGCATTTCCAATTAAAAAGATAGATCTTCAACCAAAACATTAATTTTCAGCAAAACAGTTCAAAACTTCAACCAAGTAGTTACCTTTTCAACAAAGAGATAATTTTTAAACCAAGAAGATTTTTTTTCTCATAAAAAAGACGAATTTTCAATAAATAGTTGAATTTATTACAAAAAAAATTAACGAAACAAAATAAAAACAAAGTTCAATCTTCAAAAAAATAACTAAACTGTCAGCAAAATAGTTAAATTTTGATCCGAATAATTTAATTTTCAACTGAAAAAGATAAATTTTTATACTAAATTGGAATAGTTCAATTTTCAGTTTAAAAAATTACTTTTCAACAAAAAAAAGAAAGAATTTTCCAACAGTTGAATTCAAGGAAAAATATAAGAATTTTAAACAAAATAGTTGATTTCCTGAACAAAATTGTGGAATTCTTAAATTAAAAAAATAATTTTCAAAAATAAAAATGTCCTACACACAATGCCAAAGTAAAAAAATACATGAATTCTCTATTAAATGGTTTAATTTTCAACTTGAAAAGATAAATTTTCAACTGAATAATTACAATAATTGTCAACCAAAAATAGTATAATTATTAAATTTAAAAAATGATTCTCAAACAAAATGAACAAGCAAATTTTCAACAAAATAGTTCAATTTCCAACCAAAGAGATACATTTTCAACCAAAAAGATGACATTTTAACCAAGAAGATTAATTTTCTATCAAACAAGACGAATTTTTAATAAATAATGGAATTTTCTGCCAAAAACAGATTATTTCCCAAACAAAAAGGATACATTTTTATGAAAGTTGTTGCATTTCTAACAAAAGAGTTAAATTTTCAACCAAGAAAGATTTTTTAGTCAAGAAAGAAAAAAATTGTCAACCAAATTGTTGAATGTCAATAAAAAAGATTAATTTTCTACCGGAAAAGACGACTTTTCAACAAAATAGCTGATTTTTCAATCCGAAAATTTGAATTTTTAACAAAAAAGTTCCTTTAGAACCAAATAGTTGAATTTTCAAGCCAAAAACAAACATTTTCAACTAAATAGTTAAATTTTCAAGCCAAAAAGACGAATTTCCGACCAAAACGGATAAACTTTTAACCAAAAATATGAAATTTCTACCAAAAATATAATAATAAACTTTTCAACCAAAAAGAACGAAATTTTAAGGAATAATAGTTAACCAAAATATTTTTTGTTGAAAGCTGATAGTTTTTAGTTAAAAACTCAACTATTTCATTAATATTTCATGTATTTTGTTGAAAATTCGTCTTCCGTGTTAGAAATTTAATCTGTTTGAATAAATAAAAATCAATTCTTTTTTAAAACCTAAAAAGTAATATTTTTGGTTGAAAATTCAATTACTTGATTGAAAGTTAAACTAATTTGTTAAAAATGAATTTTATTGCTCGAAGATTGAACTATTTTGATGAAAATTCGCTGTTTTTTTTTGGGTTAAAAATTAATTTTCTTTACTGAAAATTTAACTTTTGCATTTTTGGCTGGAAAATGATAAGTTTTTAGTTAAAGAAGACCAACTTTCATCCAAATTGTTGAATTTTGAGCTAGAAAAGATTAAATTTCAATCAAAAACGGAATTTAAAATTCTCAGTTGAAGGAATAAATTTTCAACCAAACTGATGAATTTCATTAAACTTCAAACTAAAATTATGAAGCTTTAAACAAAAAAGATTTGAATTTTAAATAAAAAACAGTTTAGTTTGACCAAAAAATACAGCTATTGCAATTTTGGTTGAAAATTCAACTACTTGATTGAAAGTTAAACTACTTTTTTTTTTAAATTCATTTTGCACTATTTTGTTGAAGATTTGTTTTCTTTTGTTGAAATTTTATTTTTTTATCTAAATAGTTAACAGAACCATAAATTGAATAGTCGACTTTTCAATAAAAAATAATTAACTTTCCACAAAAAAATGAAATTCAAATCCAAAAGGACGAATTTTCAATTAAATAAATAAAAATCAATTATTTTTTAAAAACTAAAAAGTAATCTTTTTGTTTGAAAATTGCCTCGGGCTTGTCACACTATTCACTCTATTTGACACTTTTTTGAGCGATAAAACACTATTTTGCTACTACACTCAAATCCCGATATAAGAACGGTTTCGGTCATGGCTAGCAGTGGCCTTGATCCTGAATCGGGGGAATCAAAACTTAAACATGTAGGGCCGCAAAATCATTTCTGTTGGATCTGGACGCATGACGCAGACTCTCTTTTGGATTTTGGACTCTCTGCGGAGGCCATCAGTTCTAGAAATATCGTAAACCGGGGTTTATTATATCGGGGGTTGAGTGTATAACGAACAAATTGATTAGGGGCTGATTAGGGGTCGTTATGTAGGGGGCGGGGGGATCGATTTTTAACCAAGATACCAAGAAGATTAATTTTCTACCTAAAACACGAATTTTCAAGAAGTTACATAAATTTTCAACTAAATAGTTTGAATAATGGATGTGATGATAGCTCAAAATTTATTTCGGTAATTTTTAGTTTCTATTTTTTTTTCGTTTCTAAAATTTGTTAACTAAATAGTTGAATTTCTTAAATAAAAAAGATCAATTTTTAATAAAAAATGGAGTACTTAAATTTCCATTTAGAAGAATTATTGTTAAAAAAAAACGAATTTTCTATAAAGCTGTTTAATTTTGTACCAAGCAGTTGAATTTTCTATCAAACAGTTGAATTTCCAATACACAAAGACGAATTTTCTACAAAACAGTTACATTTTTATACCGTGAATATGAACAAAAAGGTTAATTTTCAACCAATCAGTTAAATTTTCAAACAAAAAAAAAGTTACATTTTCAGTTTAAACATTTAATTTTAACTAAATTTATTAATTGTAAACCAAAAAAATGAACATTTATGAAAGTAGTTCAACTTTCAACCAAGAAGTTGCATTTTTAATTAAAAAAATTGGTTTTCTGTCAAAAAAGACGAATTTTAAACAAAATACATAAATTTTTAACTATATAGTTGAATTTTCAACAATGAAGATTAATTTTCTATCTAAAAGACGAATTTTCAACAAATTACATAAATTTTCAACCATACAGTTTGAGCAATGGATTTGATGCTGGTCCAAATTTATTTGGGTAATTTTTCGTTCATATTTTTTTCGTTTCTAAAATTTTTTCACCAAATAGTTGAATTTTTTAACTAAAAAAGATCATTTTTTAACAAAAAATGGAGTAGTTAAATTTCCATGTAGGAGAATTATTATTTAAAAAAAAACGATTTTTCTATAAAACTGTTTAATTTTGTACCTTTTCTCAAAAAAAAAAGAATCTCACTTATCAAGATCTTGGATAGGAGTTTAACTAATCATTATTCTTCAAATTTTTCCTTTCTCACTGACTCATTTGTCCTTTTATATTATTGGTCTTTCAGAAAACGGTTTTGTCCACACTGAAATTGTATAACTACTTTAGATTTATGACTATAGTGTTTAATTCTAATGTTCCAGACCAAGCTTGTACGAAATATTATAAAATTTATGAAAAAAGTAAATTATATACTAGGAGCTTAGTAAAATAGAATAACAATTATTAAATAATTATCAGTTATTGAATAAACATTCAATTATAATTTATTTACAAATGCTCCTAAACATTACTGATGAAAGAGAACATTTTAATTGTTCATTTACGAAGATTATACTTTGTCGGTACCGGTAACAGAAATAAAATACCAATGTGGACAATAACATTTCTTGAAAGATTTAAAAAAAAGTTAGATTTTGTTATCGGTTTAATTTTCAAACATAATTTTAAAGTTTCAAAGAGTTTAAAATGAAATCAAAAAGAATCTAGAAGGTTAAAAAAAGTTTTTTTCGTCTTCGCAACATTTAAGAAAATATTAGATATAATATAATAATAATAATATTATAATATTGAATAATTTTTAAAAGATGTTTCAGAAGTTTCACAACCTTTGAAAAGATTGAATAATAATTGAGAATTTCAAAATATTTCAACATATTTTAAACAAAATGTAGATTTTTTTTCCGTTTTTGAAATTGATTCTTAGGATTTTAAAATATATTGAAAAAATAAAATATGATATTGTACATTCCCATGATAAAAGGTTTCAAACAATTTCGAAAATGATTTGAGATTTCAAAGGTATATGTTAAAAGTGATACTTGACTTTGAAAAATTATTCTAAGGAAATATTTATTAAGCTTAGAAAACATTACAAAATATTTCCGATATTTTGATTTTTTGAAAATTTTTGATTAACTTTTTATTTTACCAATTTTATTTCAGGAGTATGTTTGGAAACATTTTGAAAAATTTCAAAATTGTTAAAAAAGAATCTGAAAGATTCAAAAACAATTTTTTCCACCGCTGCAGAATATAGAAAGACATTAGGAAGACTTTGAATTATTTCAAAAGATGTTTCAGAAGTTTAAGAAGTTTTGAGAAGATTAAAAAATAATTTAAAATTTTATCAAATTTCAAGATACTTCAAACAAAATGTAGATTTTCAAAGATTTTTACATCAAACTTTGAATTGTTTCTTAGACTGAAATGATGAATCTTCAACTGGAATAGTTGAATTTTATACCAAAATGATTAATTTTCATCTGAACTGATAAACTTTTAACTGGAATAATTGCATTTTCAACCAAGAAGCTGAATTTTCAACTAAGAAGATTAATTTCTACCAAAAAAGACGAATTTTCCTTTAAAAAGATGATTTTTCAACCAAAGAGATAAATTTTCAACTAAAATGATGGAATATTTAATTGGATAGGTTACATTTTCAGTTGAAAAAAAATAAATTTTTTGAACAACAATTTTTCTTCCCCAAGAAATAGTTACATTTTGAAAAAAGTGATGAATTTTTATCTAAAATGATGAATATTCAACCAGAATAGTTGAATCGGCAATATTTAACTTCAGAATTTAATTTAAAACGATGGAATATTCGATTGGAATAGTTACTTTTTCAGTTAAAAAACAATAATTTAAACAGAAAATGTGTTTCCAAAAAATAGTTACATTTTGAAACAAAGTGATGAATTTTCAACTAAAATGATCATTATTTAACTGGCACAGTTGAATTTTGAACGAAAAAGGTGAATTTTCAACTATGAAGATTAATTTCTACCAAAAAACGAATTTTCATTTAAAAACGATAATTTTTCAAGCAAAGAGATAAATTTTCAACCAAAATGATAAAATAGTCAATTGGAATATTTACATTTTCGAGTAAAAAATAATAATTTTGAAACAAATTTTTTTTCCAAAATATAGTTACACTTTCAAAGAAAGTCATGAATTTTCAACTGAAATGATGAATCTTCAACTCAAATAGTTGAATTCTATACCAAAATGATTAATTTTCAACTAAAGCGAAAAACTTTTAAATAGAATAATTGCATTTTCAACCAAGAAGATGGATTTTCAACTAAGAAGATTCATTTCTACCAAAAAAGACGAATTTTCCTTCCAAAAAGATAATTTTTCAACCAAAGAGATAAATTTTCAACTAAAATGATGGACTGCTGATGACTGATCATCATTTTTCACCAGAAAATTATTTGACTAGTAATCGGCAATATTTAACTTCAGAATTTAATTTAAAACGATGGAATATTCGATTGAAATATTTACATTTTCAGTTAAAAAACAATAATTTTCAAACAAAAAATCTTTTTCCAAAAAATAGTTAAATTTTGAAACAAAGTGATGAATTTTCAACTGAAATGATGAATATTTAACTGGCACAGTTGAATTTTAAACAAAAAAGATGAATTTTCAACCGAGAAGATTAATTTTTTGATATTTACATTTCACAAGTAATTTCAAGAAAAAAATTCCATTACCTCAATCGAGGCTAGTTTATAAAATAATACGCCATTTCCGTAATTAGCGCTTTGATAAAAATCAGATCTTCATCTGAAATCCATTGAATATTTGAAAGTATTATGGACATCTTTTTGAAGTTTCTAGACCGATTCAATTGCAAACAAATAATTAGGCCCATTAGAGCAATATAGACAATATGATATTTCACAATGAATTTTTCACAACTCTGAATACTCAATATTTTTAACAAAGTATTGTAGAAAATATGGACAAAGCTTTGTTTAAATATATTCATTTTGAAGAAATCGTTTTCCAACAAATGGAGTGAGGTAAGTCACTTTTGACAAAGTTCAAGTTTTAGGGTAGTTGTCGTTATTGGCGGTATTCTTAAAAAGGGGAATGACAATTTATCATTGAAAGAATTCAAAAATATAATTTACTGAAAAAGATAATATTTGATCCTAATTCTGATTTATAACGCAATTCTGATTCATAACACAAACAATAGAATAACTGCAAAATTGATTGAAACTTTACTTGACGAAAGGCATGTATCCGATAAAGCTAAAGATGAAGTTTCATGCGATAAATGGATACTAGCTGTTTGGAATGCTAAAGGGGTGAATGATGTTAAGGAAAAAGAATTGCAAAAAGCAATGCAGGCAAGTAGGTAAGATATTTTTCAAATGCCTGAAACGAAGAAAAAATTTTCGGGTGCATACATTTGTATATTCCATACTGTTTTGGGTTAGAGTGAAAGTGAGAATCAGAAGACTTTTCATCATAGCGTGTTACGCTCCAGTTGATAGTGAAAGAAATGAGGTAAATTACGCTGTCTGGGACACTTCAAATGATACTTTAGTCACTTGCGATCATGAGGAAAGAATCAATCTACTAGGATACATGAATGGATGAATTGGACTCCAACGACAGGTTACGGATTGGATGCTAGGTAATTTTGGAGAGCCAGAAACCAATCATAGCAGAGATAGATTGGTCAGTTTATAGTCAGGAAAAAGCTTGTTTATAACTAATGCTAGCTTCAAATATTATATTATCCAGGTGTTTACCTGATGCGATGACCACACCTGACGTCACAGTATGTTTCACTTCGTCATTGGAGATGAGTGACGGGGATAGATGGTAAGATATGTAAGGGTAATTACAGGTTCTTGATGTGGAACAGATCATTACCTCTTGGTTTCAAAAATTTACTTCGGTAAAGGATGCAAATTGAATTTTCGATTTAAAAAATAAATTTTCAGCCAAAAATGGAGAAGTTACATTTTTCGATAAAAAATTAATTTTCTAACAACAACAAATCAATTTCAACGAAGTAGATCAACTGGAATAGTGAAATTTTTAATTTAAAAAATTAATTTTTAACCAAGAAAATAACGAATTTTCAATCAAATAGTTCCATTTTGAACCGAGATGAATTTTCAAACAAAAAAATTCATTTTTAACAAAGTTATTCAACTTTGACCAGAATACCTAGTTGAATTTTCAATAAAAAAAAAAATAATAATTTTCAGCCAAAAATGGAATAGTTACATTTTCAACATAAAATACTAATTAAAAAAAAAGTTTTTAATTAAGTACTTAAACTTCCAACCAACGAAATGAATTTTTAACAAAAATAATTAATCTTTAACTGGAATAGTTCAATTTTCAATTCAAAAAATTAATTTTTTACCAAATTGTTGAATTTTCAAACAAGATTAATTTTCAACCAAAAAGATGAATAAAAAAAAATACAAAAATTTTGAACAAAATAGTTAAACTTTTAACCAAAGAAATTCATTTTTAACTGAAATGAGGCATTTTAAAAAAAAAAAATTAATGTTCAACCAAACAAGACGAATTTTTAACTAAAAAAAATATATACAACCTAAAGTGGAACAGTTATGTTTACAGTTAAAACAATTAATTTTTAACCATAAAAAAAATATTCAACAGAAAAGTTAAATTTTCCACCAAAGTAATGAATTGTCAACAAAAAAAATATGAATTTCACCAAGAAGATGAATGTTCTCCCACAAAAGAGGAATTTTCAACTATAATGATGAATCTTCAATTTAAAAAAAAAAAATAATTTTGAACCAAATAGTGGAATTTTCAACTAAAAAGATAAATTTTCAACCATAAATATTAATTTTTTACCAGAAAAGATGAATTTTCAAGTAAAAAAGATAAATTTTCAACGAAAAATATAACATGTCATCCAAAATGTGGAATTTTCATCCCAAAAAGACGAATTTTCTACAAAACAGTTAATATTCGACCAAATAGTTTTTTTTCTTCAAAATGGGTTTTGAATTAAAATGATGAATCAACAAACAAAAAATAATAATAATTTTTAACAAAGTAGTTCCAATTTCAACTAATTAATTGAATTTCCAACGAAAAATGTAATAATTTATATTTCAATCAGAAAAGATTTTAATTTGAAACCAAAAACTGTTGAATTTAAACAAAGATGACAAATTTTTCTACCAAAATAATTGGATTTTAATAAAGTGATTAAATTTTCAACAAATTAGTTGGAAATTTAACTATTTCGGTAGAAATTTTTTAAATTTTCGGCAAAAGAGTGGAAGTTTAAACCAAGAGAAATGGAAGAAACTTGAAAATTTAATTTTGAACGGTGGAATTTTCACGTAAATAGGATAACTTTCTAACTAAATAGTTGAATTTTTAACAAAGTGATCAAATTTTTAACAAATTAGTTCAATTTTCAAACTAAAAAAATGCAAATTCTTTAGAACACTGTTGAAAATAGTTCATTTTGAACTAAAAAAGATCAATTTTCAACAAAAATGAAGACTTTTCTATTATAGAAGATCAATTTTCTGTCCAAAAAGATGAATTTTCTACCAAAATAGTTGAATTTTCAATAAAGTAATTAAATTTTCAACAAACTAGTTTAAAATTTAACTATTTTGGTAGAAATTTTCCCAATTTTCATCAAAAGAAAGCAAGATGAAATCAAGAAAAACGGAAGAAACTTAAGAATTGAATTTTCAACTGTGGAATTTTTAACCAAAAGAATGAGTTTCTCAAAAAATAGTTGAATTTTCAAATTAAAAAAATGAAATTTTTTAGAAAACTTTTCAAAATAGTTGTTGAAAATATTTTTAACTGAAAAATATAAATTTTCAACCAAAATGAAGACTTTTCTATTATAAAAGATGAATTTTCTATCCAAAAAGATCAATTTTCTACCAAAATAGTTGAATTTTCAATAAAGTAATTAAATTTTCAAGAAACTAGTTTAAAATTTAACTATTTTGGTAGAAATTTTCCCAATTTTCATCAAAAGAGTGCAAGATGAAACCAAGAAAAACGGAAGAAACTTAAGAATTGAATTTTCTACTGTGGAATTTTTAACGAAAAGAATGAGTTTCTCACAAAATAGTTGAATTTTCCACAAAGTGATCAAATTTTTAACAAATTAGTTGAATTTTCAAACTAAAAAAATTAATTTTTTTAGAAAACTTTTCAAAATAGTTGTTGAAAATATTTTTAACTAAAAAAGATAAAATTTCAACAAAAATGAAGACTTTTCTATTATAGAAGATCAATTTTCTATCCAAAAAGATCAATTTTCTACCAAAATAGTTGAATTTTCAATAAAGTAATTAAATTTTCAACAAACTAGTTTAAAATTTAAATATTTTGGTAGAAATTTTCCCAATTTTCATCAAAAGAGTGCAAGATGAAACCAAGAAAAACGGAAGAAACTTAAGAAATTCAAAAAATTAGTTAAAAGGAATGAATTTTGTTGATCAATCGTCTTTTTTTTTGGTAGATAATTAATCTTCTTGGTTGAATATTTAATTATTTGACTAAAAATTTATTTTTAAATAATTATTTTATCTGGAAAATTTAATATTCCATTTTGGTTGAAAATGTATCTTTCAAAAATTCAACTACTTGGTTGAAACTTTATGTAATTTTTGAAAAATTTGTCTTTTTTGGTAAAAAATTAATTTTCTTGTTGAAAATGCACCTTTGTGGGTAAAAAATTCAGCTATTTGGTTAAAAATTCAACTGTTTTATGGAAAATTTCATTACTTTGTTGAAAATTAAAATATTTCGTTAAAAATTCATCTACTTCATATTTTCGGGTAAAAAATTTAACTTTTTTGTCGAAAATTAGTCTTTCTCACTCGAAAATTGAAAAATTCAGTTGAAAGTAATGCATTAATCGTCTAAATTAATTTTCTTTGTGGAAAATTCATCTTTTTGGTTGAATATTTAATTGTTGGGTTAAAAATTTATTTCTAAATAATTTTTTTACCTGACAATTTTAATATTCCACTTTTGGTTGAAAATGTACTCTTTATAAGAAAATTGAACTATTTGGTTGTATATTTATGGGATTTGTTAAAAATTGGTCTTTTTATAGAAAATTAATCTTCTTGGTTGAAAATGCATCTTTATAGGTGGAAAATTGAGTGATTTGGTTAAAAAATCAACAATTTTAAATGAATTTTGTTGATAAATCGTCTTTTTTGGTAGAAAATTTCAAAGATTTCGAACACCAGATTACAAATATTTCACAAGAATTTTACACTTCCAGTTTGAAACGATTTCAAAAGATTTCAAAAAATTTTAGAAGATTTGAAAAGATTTCACAAACAAAGATTTAAGAAAAATTTGACAAATATTTCAAAATATTGTTGAATTTTCAACAAAAAAGTTAATTTTCAACCAAGAAACATGAAATTTGAACCAAGATAGAGATGACTTTTCTACCTTAAATGATAAATTTTCAATCCAAAAGGACAATTTAAAAAAAAATAATTGAATTTTCAACAAAATATTCAAACTTTCAACAAATTGGTTCGATTTTGAACAAAATGGTTGAATTTTCGACAAAAAATTCATCTTCCTCGCTTGAAAATTCAAAAAATTAGTTAAAAGGAATGAATTCTGTTGATCAATCGTCTTTTTTTTTGGTAGATAATTAATCTTCTTGGTTGAATATTTAATTATTTGACTAAAAAGATGCTTTTAGCCTCCTCGCAGCTCAGGTGGCAGCATGCCTTTCAGGCAGGCTGCTCTGTAGAAACTGTGCTCTATAATTTCGCGAATGAATTGGCGTAGCAGCTGAAACAAGGAGTGTATGCTCTAAACACCGTATTGGATATAGAGGTTGCCGTCAGCAATACCTCTTCAAAAGTCATCTGTCAAAAGGCTTCAAAATGTATCTTTCTAGACCAGCTCGTAAGCTGGATAGGAAGTATACTGAGGCGGGGGCGACTCAAAGACAGATGAGGAAAAAGGCCTAGTCTAGGACCTAAAACGCTTGCATGATTTGACTGTGGTGTCCTTAAACCAAGGCTCTTATAGACGGCCATGATCATGTGGCCACTGGTGAACCTTAAAATGATGCCGGGCAGGCTGCGGCGATTACAAACGCTAGTGTTTCGGGGTGTTATGAACGCAATGAGGAGTATGTCCACAGGCGTTGAGAGCCATACAACAATTATTCAACAATTTTATTAACGAATAAATACATTTCGCATGATATCCCCACACAATCGGGTCTTGTTCGTTGAATGATTCAAGAAACATAAATATTTCTATCTTAGAGGGCAAGTTTGGCTGCTCAAAAATATAAGATAACGATAACGATACCGTAAATGTTTTCAAGTGAAGCACAAGAATATTCATTGGATACAGTGTTGCCCAAATTCTTCATTAAGGCATCAATCAGTTCTTGCTCTGAATGGGGAAAATGGGAATCGTGTATACACTGGTCTTTATTTCTATGTACACCCTTAACTCTATTGGTGAATATAATACTATAGATGTACTTTGACAAATTTTGGAAACACTTTCAAGCTTTCCGCAAATAACAATTTGTTCGACGTATTCCGAGTCTATCCCAATTTCTATTATTTTCCGAGCTCTAATTTTTGTCCTTAAAGATGAGGAATTTAATGTGAAGTTATGCAGGGGTATTCGAAAAATATTTCCTTTCGATACTGAATTTTTCTGAATTTTACAATCAGAAAGTACATTGAGTTAAAGTGGAAGAGGGAATTTGGCCACCTGAGCATGAAATATGCTCACATAAATAGTTAAATGAAGAGATTAGCATATATAATATACAATTAGCATTCTGCCGTCCTAATTCACAAACTTTTGAAAATTAGACTACTCATTATTTTTTAATTATAAACTGAGTACGAACTTACATTCGAACAGCAACAAGTTCATGGTGATAAAATTTTTCATTATAATTCAATTCGTTACAGTACGAAATTATGTATAAAACAGTTGAATTTTCAACAAAAGATTTAAATTTTCAACCAAATGAATTTTCAAACCAAAAAGATGAATGATCAACAAAATAGTTGAATTTTCACCTAAATGGGAAAAATAGGATCATTAAGGTCTCAGTTTGAAAAATTAATTTTTAGCAAAAAAAAAACAAGATTAATTTTCTACCTGAAAAAAAACGAATTTTGAACCAGTTGAATTTAACAAAAAAGATGAATTTTTCACAAAATAGTCGAATATTCAAACAAAAGGTTGAATTTTAAACAAACAAAATTTATTTTCTACCGGAAAAAACGTTTTTTTTTAAATACAAATTTTAAACCAAATTGTTGAATTTTTAAGAACAAATTACGAATTATATAAATTATTAACAAAATAGTGGAATCCTCAACCAAAAAGTGGAATTTTCAATAAAGAAGATTAATTTTCTAAAAAAAAAAATAGACGAATTTTTAACTAAATTTGTGAATTTTCAAGACAAACAGGCGAATTATGTACAAAACAATTGAATTTTCAAGAAAAGATTTAAATTTTCAACCAAATAAATTTTCAAACCAAAAAGATGAATGATCAACAAAATAGTTGAATTTTCACCTAAACAGGGAAAATGGAATAAAAAATGTTTCAGTTTACGTAATTAATTACAAAAAAAAAACTTTGAACCAGTTGAATTTAACAAAAAAAGATAAATTTTCAACAAAATAGTTGAATCCTCAACTAAGCAATTAAAATTTCAATAAAGAAGATTAATTTTATACAAAAAAAAATACACGAATTTTCAACAGAATTTGTGAATTTTCAAGACAAAACGACGAATTATGTACAATAAAATGAAAGTTTTTACTAGAAATTATGAATTCTCAACAAAAGAATTAAATTTTCAAGAAAATGAATTTGCAAACCCAAACGATGAATGATCAACAAAATAGATGAATTTTTTCCTAAAAAGAAGACATGAAATAAAAAATATTTCAGTTTAAAAAATTAATAAAAAAAACGAATTTTAAAGAATTCAATGAAAAAATATGAATTATTAACAAAATAGGGGAATCTTCAACCTAAAAGTTGAATTTTCAATAAAGAAGATTAATTTTATACAAAAAAAAAAACAAAAAAAAACGAATTTTCAACTAAATTTGTCAATTTTCAAGACAAAAAGACGAAATTATGTATAAAACAGTTGAATTTTCAACAAAAGATTTAAATTTTCAACCAAATGAATTTTCAAACCAAAAAGAACTATTCGATTTTTGGTTGTAAATTGACTTTTTTTAGTTGAAAATTCAACTACTTGGTTGAAACTTTATGTTTTTTCTTTAAAAATCGTCTATCTTGATAGAAAATTAATCGTCTTGGTTTAAAATCAAACTATTTTGTAGATAATATATGTATTTTGTTAATAATTCGTCTTTTTTGGTAAAAAATCAATTTTTTCGGTTAAAAATGAAACTTTATGGTAGAAAATGAAAGCTTTTTAGTTGAGGATTCAAGTATTTTGTTGAAAATTCGTGTTTTTTGGTTAGATTCAACTTTTTTAATTTAAAATTAAAATCTGTTTTAGTTTAAATATAAATTATTAACTTTTTTGTTAAAATTAGTATTTTTGGGTTGAAAATGCAACATTGTTGTAGATAAATCGTCTCCTTGGCTTGAACATTCAACAGTCTTGTAGAAAATTTAATTCTTTTTTTTTTAATTAATGGTTTTAACTGTAATTTCAACTATTCGATTTTTGGTTGTAAATTGACTTTTTTTAGTTGAAAAATCATGTTTTTTCTTTAAAAATCGTCTATTTTGATAGAAAATTAATGCTCTTGGCTTTAAATTGATCTATTTTGTAGAAAATATTTATGTTTCGTTAACAATTCGTCTATTTTGGGTTAAAAATGCAAATGTATGGTTAGGTTAAGAATTATAGTATTTTTTGGAAAATTTGTCTTTTTGGATTATATTCAACAGTTTTTTATTTAAAATTTGAATCTTTTTTGGTTTGTTTGGAATATTCATGTATTTTCTTAAAAAATCATCTATTTTGATAGAAAATTTATACTCGTGGTTTAAAATTGAACTATTTAGTAAAAATAGGTGTATTTTGTAAACAATTCGTTTTTTTTTGTTGTAAAAATCAATTTTTTTGGTTAAAAATGCAACTTTGTGGTAGAAAATGAATCCTTTTTAGTTGAAGATTAAAGCATTTTGTTGAAAATTCCTGTTTTTTGGTTATATTCAACTTTTTTAATTTAAAATTAAAATCTGTTTTAGTTTAAATATCAATTATTACATTTTTTGTTAAAAGTAGTATTTTTATGTTGAAAATGCAACTGTTTTGTAGAGAATTCGTCTCTTTGGTCTGTCAATCAACAGTCTTGTAGAAAATTCGTTTTCTTTTTATTGAAAATTAATTTTTTTACTGATAATTTAACTATTCGATTTTTGGTTGTAAATTGACTTTTTTTAGTTGAAAATTCAACTACTTGGTTGAAACTTTATGTTTTTTACCCGCGAATCTTTAGAAACACAATCCAAGAATAATAACCGTTTTATGTTAGCAAGTTTACAACTGTCATACAGCAAGATAGATATTACAATTGAGATGTAATAACATCTGTATTACAATGCTGAGGTCCTGATGTACCAAGTTGAAATATCGTCAAAAACAGGTATTCACCATTTAGGGTGGACTCTGACACAAAAATGAAACTTACATTTGTATTACAATGCTGAGGTCCTGATGTACCTAGTTGTAATATTGTTAAAAACAGGTATTCACCATTTAGGGTGGACTGCATATTTGGTAGAACATTAACTCTTTTCTTGAAAATTCATATTTGCCGGTTAAAAATTTCACTATTTTGTTGATTTTTTTTTTGTAGTTGAAAATAATTTTTTTTTTAGCTGAAAATGTAACCATTCCATATATTGTGGAAAATTAATTTTTTTATCAAAGATTCAACTTGATGAAAATTGACATCTTTTTTGAAAAATTATTTTTTTTTGTCGAAGATCAATTGACAATTAAGTTTTGTTGAAAATTCATATTTGCAGGTTAAAAATTTAGCTATTTTGTGGAAAATTCGTTTTTTTGTAGTTGAAAATTAATTTTTTTTACTGAAAATGTAACTATTCCATTTCTGGCTAAAAATTAATCTTTTTATTTGAAAATTTAAGAGCTGGATGAAAGTTGAACTTTTTTTTTGAAAAATTCATTTTTTTTTTGGTCGCAGATCAAATGAAAATTGACTTTTTTGTTAAAAATTAAACTATTTTGTTGCAAATACGTTTTTTCTTAGTTGCAAATTTATTTTTTAAACTGAAAATGTAACTATTCCATATTTTGTAGAAAATTCATTTTTTTTTGTCAAAGATTTAACTTGATGAAAATTGAACTCTCTTTTGGAAAATTAATTCTTTTTGTCGAAGATCAATTGGAAATTGACATTTTCGTTGAAAATTCATATTTGCGGGTTGAAAATTTAACTTTTTTGTTGAAAATTCGTTTTTTCGTAGTTGAAAATAAATTTGTTTTCAACTGTAAATTTAACTATTTCATATTTTGTAGAAAATTAATTTTTTTTGTCAAAGATTTACCTCGAAGAAAATTGAACTCTTTTTTGGAAAATTAATTTCTTATGTCAAAGATCAATTTAAAATTAACTTTTTTGTTGAAAATTCATATTTGCGGGTTGAAAATTTAAATATTTTGTTGAAAATTCGTTTTTTTTTGTAGATGAAAATATATTTTTTTTAATTGAAAATGATGTTACGATTTTCACGACTATTCAAATTCGCTCGGTTAGTATTTTGCTTTGTTCTTATTATTAATGATTTATTTCGCCAATGATGACAACAGAATAAATGATAAAGAACTGTCTACAGATAGCTAGATTATGAAGTTATTTGCAGTTCAAAGAATTTAGCACATATTGAAATATTTGAAATGTTTATGAAATTTTTAAAATATTTGGAAATATTTGTGAATACCTTGAAATCTCTTTAAGTATGCAAAACCTGTGTGGAATCTTGAAATTTCTGTAAAATCTTTTGGAATCTTTCGAAATTTTAGCAGAATATTTGAAATCTTTGTGTAAGTTTTTGGAATCTTTAAAAAGTATAAGAATTCTTCGAAATACTTGTGAAATCTTTTTCAAATCTTTTGTAATAATTTGAAAATATTATAATATTTGAAATGTTTGTGAAACCTTTAAATATTTGGAAATCATGGTGAATTCCAGAAAGCCTTTTGGTCTATGCAAAATCTATGTGAGATTTTAAAATTACTGTGAAATATTTTGTAATCTTTCAAAATTTTTAAATATTAATTAATATAATGCGGTTGGACGATTTGGGGCATATTATGGCGATTAAGAAACAATAAACACATTTACGATTTTTTCGCAACTCTGCGAATAAAAAACTTTTATATTTTATTTCGACTCAGCCAAACCCTAAGATATACACGTCACGAGGGACCCCAAAGGAAACTTTTCAATGTTAAGGCATTTCCGTAATATACAAGTTTTTACATACATGAATATATGAATATACATATATAAATATTTCAATTTACATACATGGATACACAAATATAGATACACGTATTTCGTAGGGGTGAATTATGATATCGAAAAATATGAAAAATGAAATTAGTACTGAATTCTTTAAATTCGAAATGACTTACAAATATAACAATTGTTATACCTTTGTCTTTTATAAATTTTATTGTTATAGCAATACAATAGAATTTTTCACCAAATAGTTTAATGTTTACCTACCAAGACGAATTTATTCGAGGATAGTTGAATTATCAAACTGAAAAGCTCAATATAGAACAACAAGATTATTCTCAATCAATCAAAATGCAGTTTTGGACAGATAGTAGAACAGGAAGAAATTAATTTTTTGATTTTTCACCAAACCTTTGGTCTCACGGACGAAGAGTTTTCATTTTTTCCACAAAATGGTTGCATTTATAAGAAAAGAAGAAGTTATTTGCAAATGAGATTTTGATTTAAATACAGATTCTCGAAATTCAAGATGGCCCATCCAATATGGCTGCCAACATTTTCAAAAATGTTTGGAACTGGATGAAATGGCAACTGACAAAAAATATTTATTTTAATTTTTTTTTGCTATTGAACTTTATCTTAACATCGCTTCTTTTCAATTAAAAAAAAAGGTTGAATTTAAATCAATGATGGATGACTAAATTTGTTTGAAAAATAATTTTATTAAATGATTATCAACTAATTTTCTAAATTAGAAACTGTAAAGTTGTAAGGATTATTTTTCCCAAAAAAAAAATCATTTATTAAAATCTAACAATTATTTAAAAATTGCTCAGAAGTGACAGTGAGAAAAAAATCAATTAAATAAACTATCGTTGAAAATAAATATTCGTTCGTAAGTTTTGAACTATTTTAGTAAAATAAAATATTTGTTCTTTCATAAGAAAGGGGGCTATTATTTTAATCCTTAAAATCAAATAATTTTTTTTTGCAGACCTGATTTTTGACAATTATTTCCGAATATTACAAAAATTATATTTTTCTGCCAAAGAATTTCTGTTATCTGGAACCCTCTGATTTTTTCATCACAACAGATATATTTATAGATGCGGGGATTTGGCCACTATAGAATTTTTTTCTCCTGAATAACGTATAAAATATTCTGAGAGTGAGTTATAAAAATAGAAAAGTCATAAATAATTCCAAGTCAGTTTTTTCTATAATTATCTAATAAATGATGACCCAGGGAAGAGGGGATGTCCCTTTAGCTATAAAGGCGCCATTATTTTACCATGCGAGGGACGCACTCGTAAAGTTTAACGAGTAGGGAAAATAGTCCCCTGTCGTACATTCGGTCGTGCATTCTGTTGTGTCGTTTCAGAGACGATTCGATGGTTAGATTTCAACAATTTAATTACTTTTTTTCAATGAAAACAATTTCAAATAATAATTAATTTTTTTTTCAAGAAAAATAAATAAATTTTTAAATTTAAGGGAAAAAAATTGGTAAAAAAAATGTCCAATTTCTGAAAAAAAGATCTTTCTCCTTCACTCGGGTGGGAATCGAACCTCGAAACTTCCGATTGCCGGACATTTTTGATTTGTAAATTTTCAAACTTTATCTAGTCTGAAATGACTATGAGAATTTCTGTTATTTAAGGCCGTGTGACGAGTGGGTCACGTGACCAGCTTCCTACATTACCGACACTTTTTTTATTTGTAAACTTATTTTCACACGAATAGCCACATCGAGTTGAAAATTTGGGATAATAAATATTTTAGGGTATTTATAAATATTCCAAGGAATTTTTAAGAGATTTAAAAATGTCAAGGAATTTTCAATAGATTTGAGAAATTTTAAAGGATTTCAAAAGATTTTAATTATTTTAGGGTATTTTAAAATTTTTGAAGGATTTTTTAAGATCTCTAAAAAAAATTTAAGGGATTTTAAGAGATTTAAAAGGGTTTAAAAAAATATTTTAGGGTATTTAAAAATATTTCAAGGAATTTTTGAGAGATTTATAAATGTCAAGGAATTTTCAATATATTAAAAAAATTTCAATGGATTTGAAGAGATTTCAAAGGTTATGAAATATTTAAGTATATTTAAAAATATTCCAACGAATTTTTGAGAGATTTAAAAATATCACGGAATTTTTAATAGATTTGAGGCATTTCAAAGGATTTCAATGCATTTTAATGATTTTATGGTATTTAAAAATCGTAAGGATTTTTTACGATCTTTAAAAAACTTCCAGGAAATTTAAGAGATTTCAAGGGGTTTGAAATGCTTGAGGGTATTTAAAAATATTCCAAGAAATTTTTAAGAGATTTAGAAATGTCACAGAATTTTCAATAGATTTGAGGAATTTCAAAGGATTTTAATGATTTTAGGGTATTTTCAAAGATTGCAAGGATTTTTTATTGGATTTCAAAAGATTTTGAAGGGTTTGAAATATCTTAGGGTATTTAAAAATATTCCAAAGAATTTTTAAGAGATTTAACACTGTCAAAGCATTTTCAATAGATTTGAAGAATTTCAATGGATTTGAAGAATTTCAATTGATTTAAAGAGATTTCAAAGGTTATGGAATATTTTATGATATTTAAAAATATTTCAAGAAATTTTTGAGAGATTTAAAAAAATCACGGAATTTTTAATAGATTTGAGGAATTTCAATGGATTTGAAAGGAATTTAATGATTTTAGGGTATTTTAAAATATAGTAAGGATTTTTCAAGATCTTTAGAAAATTTCCATGGATTTCAAAAGATTTCAAAGTTATGAAATATTTTAGGATATTCCAAAATATTCCAAGGAATTTTTAATAGATTTGAGGAATTTCAAAGGATTTCCAAGAATTTTATGTATTTTAGGGTATTTTAAAATATTGTAAGGATTTTTTAAAATCTTTAAAATACTTCCAGGGATTTTAAGAGATTTCGAAGGGTTTGAAATATTTTAGGGTATTTATAAATATTCCAAGGAATTTTTAAGAGATTTAAAAATGTCAAGGAATTTTCAATAGATTTTTTTTCATACCTAAATGACCTTCTTGTTTATTGTCATGGTTCTCGATTAAAACTGGTTCTCCTAATTCTTTTGATTTTATTAATTTCCACGAGATGCTATCTAAATTTAATCTTAATTTCAAAGGGTCGGATCTATAAAAATATAATTGATTATCGCGTATCCTCCAGTTTGAATTTTCTTCTGCTTTATTTGTAACCTGTATCATTTTATTTTTATACCAATTATCCTCAATTTCTTTAAAATCTTTTTCCTCGGTTTCTACTATACTGGCTAAGATACTTGAAACTTTTATTTCATTTTCATTCGAAGTTGATAACGCATCTGGGACATGGTTTAAACTTCCCTTTCTGTACATTATTCCATAATCGTACTCTAATAATTCTAAAGCCGTTTGTGCTAATTGACCTGTTGGGTTTTTAGGTTATGAAGCCATTTCAAGGTAATGTAATCTGTAATAACTTTGAAAGAATAACCCTCTAAATACGGTAAAAATTTCCTTATTGCCCAGACTACGCACCGGTTTCAAGTTGGAATTGACTTTCAGAATCAGGGCAGGCAAGAATTGGTGCTGTTGTTAGTAGGAGTTTAATAGTTGTTAATGCCTGTTCCTGGTTTTCAGTCCATTCCCACTTTACTTCTTTTTTTAATACCTTTTGTAGAGGTTCTATTATCTCTGCAAATTTCGGAATGAATTTCCGATACCACGATGTTCGTTAAAACTTGTCTTATAATTTTTAATTTTTGTCCACTTGCGACCGTTGTTGTATCGTTTTTCGACTTTTTTTCATTATCTAAGTTTTTGATAGTTTTGATGAATATTTCACCGATGTATGAATGAGTCGCACCGGAGTTTAATTATTGATTTTTTCATTTTCCAGCCTTTCTATCTCTATTCGTAATCTTCGATGGCCTTATCTTGCTTTGTCTGCCTTTTCTCTATCTATCCTATCTCTTTCTTTTCTATGGATTTTTTCTCCTTCTAGATTCCTCGATTCTAAAATTTGTTTGTCTCTTTCCAGCCTTTCGAGTTCTTTTCTCTTTGTCTCGATTTCTTTATTTATTTTACTAAATTCTTAATCCTGATTTTCAAAAGCGCTTCTACTTTTATTATCTATTCTCCAATTACCTTACGTATTTTCTGTATTGGGAGCCAGTAAACAAAATGCTTGTATGTGCGTGCAGGGTACTACCGTTATTTCGGTGTGGATATCGCGTACTTTCTGTACGCGTTTGTGTTTGTCTTTTCGTTCTTGTGATTGTTCTTTGGCAACATGTAGATCGAGTCCACGTCCCGAATATTTAACATTTTCTAGGATAGTAAATAGACTTTTGATATCAGGAAAATACGCAACTTCACCGCCAGAATGTAGTAATACTATTAGAATATAATATATTACTAAATCAACGGTACATTCAAGTATCTTGCACCTTGATATGGACTATATCTTAAAATTTACATTTTACCTCGAAACATATGTTTATTATCATTCTACGTATTTCGAAATAAACAAATGTAAAGTGAAATTTGTGTATCATATGTTAGCAGGAAATTGATTTTACGGGTACACGTAATGAACGAATATAATATTTTTGAACCTATTTTGGCAATAATTTCATTTCATGCTATGTAAAAAAGATTACTCTTAAAATTATTACAGCTTGAACAAAAATTTTTCCCAATTTGTCCGCAAATTTTTCGTTGAAGCCCCACGCGTATGCCAACACATGTTCCCAAAATTTTTCTTCCTAATCTGCTTCCTTCCGTCTGTAAATCTAAAACTTTCCATTCATTTCAGTATCTAGGTGTCTAATCGAATATTACTTCTTTTAGTATGAAGTTGCTCAAGGTTTTAGCTATAGTGGAAAATTTTTTTATAAACTTTCTATAGTATGCAGCGAGTTCTAAAAATGATTGGACTGTTTTGACTGTAGTTTTTGTTGGGTTAGGTTTAACTCCATCTTTTGTTATCAAATTATTTAAATATTCTAATTCCGGCCTGAGGTCTTCACATTTAGATGGTTCCAATCGTAACCCTAACTTTTGAATTCTTTCAAAAACTTCAATTAAATTCTTGTTATGTTCTTCTAGTGTTTTACCGACTACTACTATATCATCGATGTAAATGAAGCATTTCTCGCCTACAAGACCTCTAAACGCATTATCCATCATACGTTGGAAGGTGGCTGGGGCATTCTTCTATCCAACGGTCATTCTGTTATATTCCAAGTGTCCTTGTGAAGTAGAAAAAGCTGTATATTTTTTTGATTCTTCTTTCGCTTTGTCATAAGGTCCAATATACATGTGTGTGTGTGTAGTTTTCGAACTGTGTAAAAATAAATATAACTTAAGCATAAGTCTTTGTCGAGAACTATAACATCATGAAGTAAACCTCGAAATAATTTTTTTTAAATTAGGCAACGCTGTCTTCTAAAAGCTCGTTAGGAGTCATCGAAAGTTTCATTGACTGGCTTCGGAGCATTAGTGTATTTGTGTTCCAAGAACTCTATTCCTCTGGTCTGGTATTGTTTTTATGTGAAAATTGAGGATTTCGTCTATTTACCGGATAATTTTGGAAAGACTAGTCGGATTGGATTGTGCTTTGGCACACAGCTTTAGGGGCCAAAAAGAAAGATTGAGTTCGTCAACCAGCTATTTTGGATGAAAATTCAAAAAGTCAAAGCTTTCCAAACTCGAAAAATGTATACTCACAACTTTTTTCAATAAGAAGAAAATTATCAGAGTTACAGTATTTTCCAAATGAATGAAAAAACAAAAAACAAACATGAACATTTTAAGTCAAACTATGTAAGATACCAAAAATTTTGCAGCCAAACAAGATCTACAAATTTGTTATGACCCACATTTTTATAGAACACTTAGTTCTTGTTTTATTCGTATAAAACAAGATTATATATAAAAAAATACAATTTTTTGGAAAAATGACACAAGCTATGAAAAAAAATGACAATAGTTTTTCATCAAAAAAGAGCTACAAATTTGTTATTACTAATTTTTTGATAAGATGCGCACTTTTTGTTTCAATCGTGGAAAACGACATTAAAAACAAAAATTTAATTTTTGACAAAAAGGCACATGGTATAGTAAATGTTTAATGAAAAAATTGTTTTAAAATCGGCTATACAAATTTGATTTTAATCTTTTTTTCTCACGAGGCACGTGATGAGAATGTGTTCATTAAAGCCGAAGGAGCTTTAACAAAAGAGAATTCACAATCGCTAAATTTCAGTTGTCGATGGTTTGATCTTTAATTTTAGAAGTCCTATGTAAAAATGTGGGAGATGTACAATAACCGAGCGCGTAGCGCAAGGCAAATACTCTTTTTTTAATTATTTTTATTTTGTGAAAAATTAACTGTTTATCTGAAAATCTAACTATTCCATTTTTCGTCGTAAATTTATCCTTTATATTTTGAAATTTTAACTGTTTGGTAGAAAAATCACGTATTTTGTTGAGAATTCGTCCTTTTTGGGTAGCAAATTTATTATTTCAGAAAATTCGTCTTTTTGGATAGAGTTAAAGTCAGCATTTTTTGTGAAAAATCCAACTGTTTTATTGAAAATTCGTCCTTTTGGATTAAAGATTCTTTTTTTTACGGTAGAAATGTCATCCTTGGTTGAAAGTGAACTTCTTTGTTGAAAATTTAACTTTCTTCTGAAAAATTCATCTTCTTAGCTTTACTGTTAGAAAAAGTAGCCTCTAACTTCATATAAAATATATGCAAATTGTTTTACACACATGTAAATGAAATTTAATATAACCCGTTGCTCGAAGGGTCATTTGAGAGGCAAATGCTAATTCTTCTGCAGTTGGTTGCGTCCGTAGCTCTTCAGTCTTTCTTGGGTTTGATCGATCACTAGATGCTTTAAATACTAAAGAGGGATGAGCTATTATTGACGATGGTCCAGGATCTGCAGAAACCTCATTAATGCCTTTAAATGAAACGAACACAATTATCCATGTTGCACAATTTTCAAAAAATCTGGTTTCATTCTTCCCTGCTTGCTGACACTTGTTTTCAAATCATACAAAAATGCCCGGTAAGAAGGCTCGCATTGAAAAGCATTCGAAAATGTCCTGTTCAATGGTGACGTGACAATTATTGAATCCTTTTCGATGCCGTTTTTGTCCTCGTGTTTTGAATCCTCAGAGCTGTAGAAGTTATAGTATCTCGTAAATTGAATCCCTTTCTGTACCCAGTGACGACAATATTTTTCTGCAAACTTTTGGATTTTGGCAGAGCGGCAGTTTGTGGCAGCTGGATTTTTGATTTTCTATCAAGGGATATCCTAATCTAGAACCTACGATAGGTCTGGTCGCACGATAGGACACGATCTTGAAGGTTTTCTCTACATGTTTTTATTTTGTCATAGGGATTTCTCATTCTTTTCCATTAAATTCAGGAAATTTTTAAACTTCAATGCATGATGAAAAAAATTGAAGACTGATATAGTAGTATTGTACATACTTTCAACTGAAGACTTTATTTAAAAAATTTTAAAACCGTCAATTTCATAAGTTTTGACGTCACTTTAAACACGGCGCTCACTTTCCTGGTCCGTAACCGACACAACTTGCTCGCACGAGGGCTACTTTTGAATTACTATACCTAAGCAGGTATAAATATTCGGGGCCCCTAATGAGCAAAACTGAACCTTCAGGACATTCGCCTAAGGGACCTACTGCGTTTAATTTTAAAAATCGTATACTGATTTTTGCACTTTTGGCTATCTTTACGGGATTTCGTCCCACTGTGAATCGGCTGCCTTGGAGGTGTATGAAAGCTTCATTTCTCAGTCAACTCAACAAGATTTCGGCTCGCCAGCGTCAGGCACAGTCCAACGCGAACCGGATGCAATCAATTGGTCAATT
The DNA here is from genome assembly GCA_011634705.1 of Andricus grossulariae. Lineage (NCBI taxonomy): Eukaryota > Metazoa > Arthropoda > Insecta > Hymenoptera > Cynipidae > Andricus > Andricus grossulariae. The sequence goes on along the minus strand of JAABKJ010075445.1, from coordinate 196,147,053 downwards.
ATTGGTCAATCAAAGGCTGCTCTCCTATAACACTTTATCTGGTTCGTCTACACTGTTCCTTCAAACATTCTACAATTGATAATAGATTTAATACTTTCACGATGATTCATGATGATAAATTTAAATTTAAAGCTTTTTCGGGTTTCAAGAAAAATTACACAGTCAAAAATCAATATGGACGATAAGACGAAAGGAAAAGTCCAAATGGATACAACAGCGATTACAAAAGATAACACTGAAATGACCAGTGAAAAAATAATAAATGAACATTCAGAACTCGAAAAAATTGTAGGAAACAGTATTATAAATGAAGTGAAGATGAACACCATTTTACTGTGGCACCTACGTTTCGGTCATATACCCGCCTCTTATTCAAACAAAATCAAGATGCTATATCCTGAAATTAAAGATTTCAATGAAGACGACTTTGACGAAGGTCTGAGAGAATGCGAAGTATGCATTATGGCAAAAATGAAAAAGCTGCCTTTCCGAAATGTAAGAGAAAGAGCTGAAGCTTCACTGTTACGAATACACGCTGACGTAATGGGCAAAATGAAACCATTGACGTTTCCGGGAGCATGTATGTACATCGTAGTTTTCATTGACAGTTACTCGAGGTATACCGGTGCTTATGCGTTGAAACATAAATCGGAAGTTCCCGAAAAGTTACGCGAATTGATTATTACGACGAGAAACATTATTGGCAAGGACGTCGAAGTAGGCTATTTATTGACTGACAAAGGCACAGAGGTCACTGGCAAAAGAACGGTTGATGTATTAAAGGAATTCAATGCCGAGTTGATAACTAACTGTCCGGTCACTCCTCCGCACAACGGGGTGGCCGAAAGAATTAATCAGACGCTGCGAAGAAAAATAAAGGCACTTCTGCTAGACTCGGGAATACCTGGTAGTATGTGGCATGTAGCACTAGAAGTCGCGGTTTATTTGTATAATTTAAGCCCTCATAAAACTCTAGAAATGAAAGCTCCCATTAAGTTGTTGTCTCCGAAATATAAATTTGATATTAATCAGCTAAAACGTTTTGGTTGTATAGCGTACGCATTGAAGAGCCACGAAAAAAAATTCGACGCTGCCGCGACGAAAAACGTATTAGTAGGCTATACAAGAGACGGTTACAAACTTTATAATCTGATGACAAAAGAGACGATTGAAACAAGAGATGTTAAATTCATTGAAAGAGTAGTGTACAAAGATGTTTTCTTTGCCGAAAATGATCTCGACATTGACTTCGACGCGGAAGTTGTAGAATCTGAACTTGAAAATGAGAGAGAGAGACAGATACCCTGGCGAAAAGAAAACGCGGTAGGCCACCGAAAGTCAAACCAAGTATCGAAATTCTCTACGCACTCTGCAACTCAAGTGAAACATCAAAAATCGACATCATGTGACAAAGGACCAAGCACCCATATTTCGTGGTTCTTCTTGACTCCATACGAGAGCTGTTAAATTAATTTAATTAATTTAATTAATTAAATTAATTAAATTTATATTTAAAAAAAATGTCCAATCGAATAAATTAAAAAACTTACTTATCGCGTGTCGGTATTTTCCAATTTCCGCCAATAATTCCATAACCGGAAATGGACAAAGACTCTCAACTCTAATAATCGCAACATCATCAGCTCCTACAATTTCTCTCTGCTCAACTAAATTATAATAATGTTTCCCACTCACTAGTAACACCCTTCTGACATTTTCTTTTACGACTCTATCGTCACCTATTAAAAAAAGAATTGTTTATTTCAACTACCGTCAGTTAATTTTTATATTTCCGGTTGATCTACTGTTTTTTTTTTTCATTTTTACAGAAACAAAAAATCTACCCCGGCCCGGACTCGAACCCGGACCTCTCTCTTCTCATGCCTTGGTGGCGTAGCGCGCTGACTCGTGAAAAGAGAGGACTCACGGTTCGATCCCGATCCGAGGTAGATTTTTTTTTTTTATAAAAAAGACCAGTAGATCCAAAAAAAGTTAACTTCTAAATTAATTTACCGATTACAGTTTTAAATGAAGTCTCTGGTGCCATTTCAGAAATACTCGAAGTAGCCGAAGAGTGACGAAGTAAAACTTTAGGTGCTACAACAATCAGTGGTTTCCTAAAATCTCTGATCATCTGAAAATAAAATGGTAGTTAATTTTATTAATTTGTTGAAAATTCAACAATTTTATTTAAAAAATCATTTTTTTTATTGAGAATTCAACTTTTTTGTTGAAAAATCCTGTTTTTTGGTTGAGAATTCAACTATTTTGTTAAAAAATTGTCTTTTTCGGTTGAAATCAACTGTTTTTTATTTAAAATTAAAATCTTTTTTTGTGGAAATTTCAACTACTTACGTGAAAGCGGAACTACTTTATCAAAAATTCATTTTTTTTTTGGTTGAAGATTCGTCATTTTAGTAGAAATTTTTGTTGGTGAAATTTCAACTAATTTAATTTGTTTGAAAATTAATTTTTTATGGTTGAATATTAATCTTCTTGGTACTAGTTAATCTTTTTGTTTGAAAATTAATTTAAGTTAAAAATTCATTTCTTTGGTTGCCAATTAGTTTTTCTTTATTAAAAATTAATTTTTTCAACTGAAAATGTAACCATATTATATTTGTGGTAGGAAATTTTTGTTGTTTAGTTTAAAATTAATTTCTTTGGTTCACTCCCACCCGATGAACGCTTTATTTATTCTTTTTAATAAATGGAGTTGAACTAGGAATAATGCTAATATCAATTTACGACATTTTTGCATTTAATAGATCTTTTCCGCATATTTATGAGTAATAAATCTAGTTAATACGAAAATGGATTGTTATATACCGAAGAAGATGATATTTACGAGGATAGAAGTTTCAAACAAGAAGACGTATTTTTAGCAAAAAATTCAAATTTTCTACAAATGGTCAATTTTCAACCATATAGTTTAATTTTCTACAAATAGTTGAATTCTCAAGCAAAATAGACGAAGTATTTGAAAAAGCAGCTGAATTTTCGTATAAATTTCCGAAAAGCGCATACCCGAGATTTTATTGAAACGCAATACACTTATGTATTTCAATGAGCTCATCATGAATATGGTAGTTGAGATTCTCGCAAATTCAATTCGCATGTTGAAAACTATGAAAAACCAATGAAAATCATGATTTTTTGCGTTGAATTTTCAACAAAACTTTAACTGTATAGTTTAATTTTTAACCCAATTGTTGAAGTTTCAAGCCAAGAAGACGAGTTTTCTACCAAATAGTTAAATTTGGACCAAAGAGATGTATCTTCAACGAAGCAAAAAATGTTTTAACTGAAAAGATTAAGCTTAGACGAAAAATACTACTTTTGTACAGCATGCATGAATTTTTAACTAAGATAGCAAATTTTCAATCAAAATGCATGAAATTTCAGTCAAAAATTGATAACTTCCCACTAAAAAAAATCTGCCTGTTGCGCGGGTATATGCTCATACGCTCGATAAGATATTTATCTTCGCTTCGCGTTGGATGATGTATATAACTTGCGCTGCGCGCTCGGTTTTTGTATTTTCCCCACATTTGTGCCTAGACCTTTTTAAATTGAAGGTAAATCATCAACAATTGTAATTTGGTGATTGTGAATTCTCATTTGTTAACGCTCCTTTGGCTATAAGGAACACATTTTCATCAAGTATCTCGTTCTTCGCACTCGATTTCGTCCAAGATCTGCACTTTTCAACATTATGTTCAACACTATTATATCAAATGTATATCATATTTATTTCTGTATCTCAAGCTATGACTGCTTATTCAGATTTTGCAAAATAATGTACAAATTTTATTTTGTATGATTACTTCAATATTTGCTTCTTATTTTGAACTAATTTTTATTCTCAGCTACCCTGAAAAATCTATCATTTCAATAAATTTATATTATCACAATTCATAATATGCATCTTTGGAAATCCTTTAAAATCTATAAAATTGGTTTTAAATGCCCTAAAATCCTTCGAAAAACTTGGGAATTCCTGCTAATTAAATCTTTTAAATCTTTAGGAATCTTTAAAATCCTTAAAATTCCCTTAAAAAGTTTATAAATCCTTTAAAGTCTATTAAAATTCTTTAAATATTTTCGAAATCTTTAGAATTTTTCTCTAAAAAATTGGAAGTCCTTCGAAATCCATTAACATCTTGACCAAAATTTGTAATTCCGTAAAATTCTTTGAAATCTGGAAATGTATGAAATCCTTAGGAATCTTTTATGATCCTTTAAAATTCCTAAAAATTGCTTGCAATCCCGGAAAATCAAATTAAATCTTTGGAAATGTTTTAAAATTTGCCTAAAATGCCATAAGATCCTTCAAAATACTTAGGAATTCCTGCTAATCAATTCTTTGAAATCTTTAGGAATCTTTGAAATCCTTAAAATTCCTTTAAAAATTCTATAAATCCTTAAATTCCTTCAAAAATTTTAGAAATCCTTTAAAATCTATTAATATTCTTTCAATATTTTCGAAATCTAGAATTTTTCTCTAAAAAAATGGGAAGTTCTTCGAAATCCATTAAAATGTTGACAACAATTTTTAATTCCGTAAAATTCTTTGAAATCTGGAAGTTTATGAAGTCCTGCGGAATCTTTTAAGATCCTTTAAAATACCTAAAAATTGCTTGAAATCCCGGAAAATTCAATAAAATCTTTGGAAATCCTTTAAAATCGATTAAATTGGTTTAAAATGCCGTAAGATCCTTCAAAATACTTGGGAATTCCTGCTAATTAATTCTTTCAAATCTTTAGGAATCTTTAAAATTCCTTTAAAAATTCTAGAAATCCTTAAATTCCTTTAAAAATTTCCGAACTCCTTTAAAATCTATTAATATTCTTTAAATATTTTCGAAATCTAGAATTTGTCTCTAAAAATGGGAAGTCTTTCGAAATCCATTAAAATCTTGACCAAAATTTTTTATTCCGTAAAATTCTTTGAAATCTGGAAACGTATGAAATCCTTCGGAATCTTTTAAGATACTTTGAAATTCCTAAAAATTGCTTGCAATCCCGGAAAATCCAATTAAAGCTTCGGAAATCTTTTAAAATTTGCCTAAAATGCCGTAAGATCCTTCAAAATACTTGGGAATTCCTGCTAAACAATTCTTCGAATTCTTTAGGAATCTTTGAAATCCTTAAAATACCTTTAAAAAATTTTGAAATCCTTTAAAATATGTCCGAACCATCTTAACTGATTTCTTTCCCATATATTAACTAGTGTCTCCCCTGCACCACATTCTTTGAGGATTAATAAATGATCAAAATCCCTATTATTATATCGCAAGCTTTCCCCTTTTTCTGAATTCATAGAACCCGATAAGAAAATCCAAGTGGTTTCGGCTAATTATCCTATAGTCGAAATTTTGTTGAAAATTCGTCTTTTTAGGGTGTAAAATTCATATTTTTGGGTTGAAAATTCAACGATTTGTTAAAAATATTTGTTTTACTTGACTAAAAAGTCTTTCTTGGTCGAAAATTCAACTCTTTTGATGAAAATTCGTCTATTTGGTTTGAAAATTCATATCTTTTGTTAAAATTGCATCTTTTTTTGTTGTTAAAAATTCAACTATTTTCTTGAAAATTAATTTCTTGTAGAATTCAACTGTTGTTGATTAAAAAATTAAAAATTTTTTTTTGGCTGAAAATTCAAATACTTGGTTAAAAAATAAACTAACAAAAAAGATGAATATTTTTAACCAAAAATATAAGAGTAGCCTTTTAAATTGAAAAGAATTTACTTTAAACCAAAAAAAGATTATACTTTTCTACTAAAGATTAATTTTTAATGCAAAAGGACGAATTTAAGATTTAAAAAAATATATATTCAGCAAAAGATTTCTTATAAAAAATTGTAATAGTTTGTATTTCGACTAAAAAATATTTTAATTTTGAAAAAAAAAACAAGCTGAATTGAACCAGGAAAAGACGAATTCAGAATAAAATAGTTAATTTTTAACTAAATAATTACATTTTCAATCCAAAGAGAAATTTAGTTGCATTTTCAAAACTTGTAAATATCTCTTAAACTCAAATTTTTTCCAAATTGATAATTGTTGAATTGCTATTTATGCATCAAAGTTCAATAAATTACTTGCGTATTAAAAATTTGTTAAATAGAACAATTAAAATTGTAACGTACAGATTTTTAATTCAACATTCTGAAATATTAATGATCCAAGGCTTTCTGTTTCAAATAATTCAGTTTAAAATTGTTTAGTTTTTAATATTTTTTTTGTAGAAAATTCTATTATTTGGGTGAAGGTTGAACCAATTTATGAAAAAATTATTTTGTCGTTGTTGAAAATTCATCATTTTAGTTAAAAATTCATCTTTTTGGCTGAAAATTAATTTTTTAAGCTGAAAATGTAACTATTTCATTTTTGGCTGAAAATTAATTTTCTTTCTATTTTTAAATTGAAAATTCAACTATGTATTGAACACACAAGGAACTTCAGCATTTCCGATGACCAATAACTTGAATATATTTCTGATAAAACTGCAGCAGGCAAGAACGATTAACATTTTTTGCAAGCTTTCCACCTGAACATCATTCTTCTTTACTCCTCAAGCTTTTTCTTGGCATTTGTCGATAAAGTAATGCAAACTCTGCCACTTCTACACCTGTTGCTGCTGATTTGCTTCAGGAAATCCAAAAATTGATGTTGTTTCGTCTTCAAAAAGGTGCTAACCAACAGCTGCAGGCTCAAATTTTTACACGAAGCTTTTCTGATATTTCTTGAGATTTGGCTGCAGCATAGGTCCGCTGACTGGAATATCGATTGAACGACATTCACAAAGAAACTCAAAAATTAATTTGTTAGGCTCTTCACTTTCAGTTTTATGTAATTTTTCTTTTTTTTGCTGCTACGGTTTTCATCCCAGGCTCTTATCATTTTGATCCTGTCCTATCAGTGTAATAACGACCGTATGTATCTAAGCGATTATACTTAAGAATAGATAAATTCACTGACGAAATTTTTTTTCAATTCCTCATCAAATAGTTGGCAGTCAAAAACTTTAAATCAAATCATGTCGTTGAACGGTATTTCAAACTGACGATCAGAATTGAAATTACTTATGTTAATCTGAGAATGCCTCCCATGTGCACTTCCCGCAAGTTTTGGTCGAATGCCCATCTTTTCTAGATTCGAGCTGAATCGGTTAATATTTAGGTGTGGCACAGTAACTAAGAAGTTTTACATAGATTTACCATGGGGAAAGCATAGCTTTTTGTAAATATAAAAATCAAACTCAATGATATGTTACAAATAATTCAGTGTTTAATATATAGTCTAGAATACTTCAAAGAATAAGAATCAATCACAAATATTTAGGGTTAATGACGTTCAGCTACTCTTATGGGTCCTAAAAAGAAAACCATATAACTGAAAATTTTAAATTTTACATGCACTTAACAAGGAATATATTCTTCGATTCATAAAACAATATAAATTGGCTTTTTGCCAACAAAAAAGGTTATTTGATTCAATGGAAGGATGGATCGTTTGACTTAAGGAAATAGTTTCTTAATTCAATGTAAATTTTCAATTATTTCAAAATGCTATTCTTCATGTTATAGTTTTTTTTTTTTTTTTTTTTGATGAAAAAAAAAATGTTGAAGAAATGATTGATTTATTCAAGACAAATATTTTTTTAAGTGTCGTTCCGGCGTCTCATAAAATAAATTTTATCATACAAGTGTATCACTACAAAATACAAGTACTCGAATTACTCCGATTTAATAGAATTACTCAGTTGTGAAAGTGGATTACACTGGATTACAAGTGGATTACTATGTAATAGTAGGATTACAAATTAATTATTATAATAATTATAATAAATTAGTATACTTACTCTGAATTAAAAATTAATTAGTTGAATTACCTAAATTACTCTAAATTACAAGGATTGCAAGTCCATTACGCTGGGTTTCGATGGATTATTCTGGATTACAAGTAGATTACTTGAGATGATTGAATAACTATAAATTATTCTGAGTAGAAGTGGATTGCCCCAGATTACAAGCGGATTACTCCAGATTAGAATTGTATTACTCTAGAATAGAGTTGGATTATTTTAACTGAACGTGGATTACTTTAGATTGATGAAATCACTGCTGATAACAAGTGGATTACGCATAATAACAACTGTCTTGTTCCAGATTAGAATGTGATTACTCTGAATTACAAGTGGATTAACTAGGCTTACAAGTAAATTACTACGGGGTACTTGGATTACACCGAATTATTAGAATTAGTTCGGATTACAAGTGGATTTCTCTGGATTACAAGTGAATTACTGTGGATTACAGGCGGATTACTACGGGATACTTGGATTACTCCGAATTATTATAACTGCTTCGGATTACAGTGGATTAAAAGTGGATCACTACGGGATATTTGAATTACTCCTAATTATTATAATTATTCTAGATTACAAGTTGATTTATCTGGATTACAAGTGGATTACTATGGGATATTTGGAGAACTACGAATGATAATAATTGCTTCGAATTACACTGGATTACAAGTGCATTATTTTGTATTAAAACTGGATTAGGCTGGATATAATGTACATTATTCATCTGGATGGCAAGTGGATTGCTTCTTTATACAAGAGGATTACCCTGGGTTACAAGTGGATTACTACGGGATATTTGAATTACTCCGAATCATTGCAATTACTCTCGATTACAAGTGAATTACCCATATTACAAGTGGATTACTCTTCACTACAAGTGCATTACTACGGAATACTTGGATTACTCCGAGTTATTATATTCATGCGGATTGCTTGTGGATTACTCTGAATTACAAGTGGATTCATCTGGGAAAATGTGTATTGAATTGGATTAAAATTGGACTTCGGATTACAAGTGGATTACTTCGTATGACAAGATGATTATGCTGGATTACAAGTGGATTACTCTAGATAACAAATGGATTACTACGAGTTTTTGGTTTGATAATGTATCTCTTTTTGTAGAAATTTAATCTTTTTTGGTTAAAAATGCAACTGTCCGGTTAAAAACTGATCTGTTTCGGTTGAAAATTAACTTTTTTGTTGAAACTTCACATTTTCGGGTTGAAAATTAAACTGCTTTGTAAAAAATGAATATTTTCGGCCGGAAAATTAAACAATTTGGTAAAAAATTTAACTATTTGGTTGAAAATTCAACCGATTGGTTGTAAAATAACTTTTTTGTTGAAAATTCATATTTTCGGGTTAGAAGTTCAACTGTTTTTATAGAAAAATCGTCTTTTTGACTTGAAAATTTCATAATTTGGTATAAAATTAAACACTTTTGTAGAAAAATCGTTCTTTTTTATTGAAAATTAATTATCCTTAATAAAAATTACACTACATCATTTTTGTTTAAAAATGTATCTTTATTAACTTCAAAATTCAACTATTTAGTTCAAAATTTTTAGAAAAGAAAAAAATACAGACTAAAAATTAAACAAATAAAATGTGGACTAACATTACATCCATTGTTCAAAATATTTAGTTTAAAATTTATGTAATTTGTTGTAAATTGGTATTTTTTGGTTGAAAATTAAACAACCTGATTTATTGATTTTATTAATTAATTAATTAAAATATTAATTTTATTAATCTGAAAATTTATGTATTTTGTTGGAAATTCTTATTTTTAGGTAGAAAATCAATTTTTTTTGTTAAAAATGCAATGTATGGTTAAAAAGTAATGTATTTTAGTTAAGGCTTCAATTATATTATTGAAAATTCGTCTTTTTTATTATATTTAAATTTTGTATTTAACATTAAAACCTATTGTTTAAATATCAACTATTACATTTTTTGTTGAAAATTCAACTATTGTTTAGAAAATTTGACTCTTTTGTAGAGAATTCGTCTGCTTGGCTTGGAAATTTAACAATCTGGTAGAAAATTTAACTGTTTTTTGGAAAATTTATGTAATTTTTTGAGAATTCATCTTGCTGGTTGAAAATTTCACTATCTGGTTGCAAATTCAGCTGTTTTGTTAAAAGCTCGTCTTCTTGTCTTGAAAATTCATCATTTTGGACGGCCCTGATCAGCCGTTGAGAAAATTTATAGCCAATTTGCAAATAAATTGAAAAATATTTTTCAAGAAAAAGTAAAGAAATAGTGGAATTAGCAGACAGTTATGAGAAAATAGTGTCTTTAGTGTAATTGAGCCGCTGGATAGTGTAAGGGTATATAAAATTAACATAAATTCTTTGAAATTCGATGGTGTCCTTCAAAATTCAATTAAATACTTAGAAATCTCTTGAAATCTTTGCACTAAAAGAAATTTTTGGAAATTCGTGAAATTCCACTAAACTTGTTTAAACTACGTTGGAATCCTGTTCAAAAAGTACGTTATCCTAATATATGAGGGGGTGTAAAATGTTTTGCCATAAATTTAACGGTTTAAGTCTATTCTTGCTGGAAAGTGGCCGTTTTCATCGGTAAGATGATACCAATTCACGATGCTATTTGCTAATATTATGATCAAATATTGCAAAAAATGACATAAAGGATTCATAAAAAAATAAGGTGGACATCTACAGGCGAAGAATATTTGTCTTCAGCTTATAAAATCAATAAAGCATATCAAATAAACATTTGTATTACTAAGATTTGCTCATCATCTAAGAGCAACTGAAATAAAAATCATTCTTTCTGTTTTTAAACATTCATCCCGAACATTCATTATATACTTTGTTCATGAAATTAACCAATAATAATAAGTTACATATTTTTATGCTATGTTATGCGTCAGAAAGTGTGCCATCGGAGGATTAATAATCAATAGTATATCAAATTCAAACTATGATTTAATATTTCCAATATAGCTTCCTTCCATGGCTTCTTTGCAAATTCTCAGAAACGACTCTCTCAAACGGTAAACCGACTTGACCCCTTATTTTTGATTTTACGGACATCACCCTTCAAACGTCACCGACAGACTTACGTTTCTATCAACTTCAGACGCACCTGGACGGCATCAAAGGAAAGCAGCATTGAACCTGATTACACAAATATAATAGATTCACTGAGACAGATCAACGAACGGTCGTAAAGCAATTTCGGATCTTCAGTCAACCGAAGACACACCGAAAATTTAAGTGACATAACGCCGCACAAACGTGTATCCATTTAAATTCAAAACCAGCAGAGATCGTTTCGTACCGTGAAGGATGTGTCGATTCTGGATGTTAGTTTAGTACACCCAGAATAAAAACGGCAAATCGGGCTCAGTTCAGATCTCTAAGAAGTACGACGGTCCACGGAAAGATGTAAACCTGACAAGTTACAGTCTATCCCAAAAACGAGAAATATCAATGAAGCTTTTGCATTGGGCAATGAATCGTTCTCGCAGAAATTGGGAAAAGCGCGGTTGAAATAGAATTATGTTATTGGATAATAAATTGCTACCGCTTGAATCAAGAGAGGCGCGGGATAATAGCATTAAAACATTGGATGAGAATCTTCTGTATTTGTCAAGAAATAACGTTGCACAAAATGTTTTCCTTCTAACTTTCAGATAGCTTGAACTTCCAATTTTGTTTATAGTAATCAAAGTTCGAGTCCGCCGACGGCCGATAGGCTTTGTCGCAGGTCAAGATTCGACGTTGTCGGTCAATACCAACTCATTTTCCCTTGATTTGAAGAGTCAGTCATGTCCGATGTTCAGCCGTTGTCAGTCACAGTAACTTTTTCTGTACAAACATTTTTCATTCAGTTGCAAATAGATTTGCTTATTGACATCGATCACTCTCATGTTATGGTCAGTTGTATTGTGTGAGACGAACCCACAAGAAGGAAACTTATTCATCTAAAAAAGATTTACAAATTTAGTGCGAGCAGTTTCTGCTATGACTTATAGTTTCTGTTTATTTCGCGATAATGCTTTTTAACGAATCATTCATTCGATTGTATTGCAATGCTACGTGACTTTCAAACACTACTTTGAGAAAGAATTATTCCACATCATTGAAAATTAATTAAACAATTTACGTAAGTATCTAATTATAAGTGAAAAGTATTATGTATTCAGAATAATTTGTATTACAGAAACAGCAAAAAAATCATAATTAGCGCCAGAAACACGCAAAACCAAATTTTTTAACTATGGGGTTCTATGGGAACTCAAGAAATCAGTCTTATGGTTGCAATGTTTAAAAATGAATTATTCATTTAAATTTTACAGCTACTCGTTAAAAGAAATGTTGAGTCTTGACTCGTCTCTCCGTAGCTTAATTGGTTAAAGAATTAGACCGGAAATCTGAAAGATATGGTGTTCAAATCCTATCGGAGCTGAAGAGATTTTTTTCACAACTTTAAAAATTATTAATCAATATTCACAAAATATTGATTATCGACGATGTAAACAAAAAAACATAACATCATATCATTTAAATTATTCACTGGTCAAAAAACTATAACATCAAATAATAAAAACTCTCATGTTTGTAATCTTGCAAGTACATTGAATGACGTTGAAAGTCAACTTGTAGAAGTTGTGAGGAAAATTTTCTCGTCTCTCCGTATCTTAATTGGTTAAAGCATCAGACCGGAAATCTGAAAGATCTGGTGTTCAAATCCTAGCGGAGCTAAAGAGATTTTTTTCACAACTTTGAAAATTATTAATTAATATTCACAAAATATTAATTATCGACCATGTAGACAAAAAACATTGACATCATATTATTCTTCTTTTTTGGTCAAAACATCAACTATTATATTTATCACTACTTTACCACCGAGCAATTCACGCCTACCCCGAAAGGGAAACGGCTTAATGATATAATAATAATAATTATATTATCATATTCACCAATAGAAATAAGGATAATTGCCAAGGTGGAGACCAGAGTGTAAACGGTCTTCATGTTTTTCACGTGGATGAAAACATGACTAATATAAGGAATTTGATTAACACTATCACTGCTAATTATTTTAGTCTTCAATTACAGATTATATCATATATTCTACTGTCTTCATCTTACCAACTGTAGGTGCCAAGCTTGTCCTTCTGAGATATTTATAATTCACTTGTCAGTTTCAGGGGCATACAATAAAGGCAAAATGAAAAAATTTCAAATGATTCTGAATATTTGAAGTTATTTGATAAGATTTCGAAGAATGTCAACAAATAAAAAAGAATTCAAAAAATTTGAAATGATTTTTCAGGCTTTTCCAGATTTTAAGTGATTTCAGAGAATTTTTCATGATTTTTGAAGATCTTAGTGCATTTTAAACAATGTTACGAAATTTGAGGAATATAATAGGAACCTCATGTATTTCAAAGATTTTATGTAATTTAAAAAATCTTTAGAGAACTTTAGCGAACGGATTGCATTTTATTTTTAAGCTACTTCTACGAGTTTAAACAGTTTCAAAATTTCAAGGGTTTTGAAAGAGTTTAAAGACGTTAAGAAAATTGCAATGGATTTTACATAATTTTTTAGGCTCTTTGAAGATTTTAAGGAATTTCTAGACAACTTAGGTCTATACAATGAAATTTTAAGGGATTTATCGCAATTTGAAATATTCTCGGGCAACTCAACTGAGTAACCCAGTAAAATGAATTTTCAGACGCAAAATATGACGTTTCTACGAAAGCAAGTATTTTAAAATCAAAACAACGGACTCACTGTTCAAAAAGGCTTTTTTTCAAAACAGTTGATCTTTGATGAAAAAAACATGACCTTACAACAAAATAGATTAATTTTCCACGAAATAATGAAAGTGACCACCACTTCAATAGTTGCTCTATTTGGGTATATTAAACTTGTGTGGTCCAAAAACGAAGGGAAGTAGATGAATTTTGTATTTGCAGAAATATTAATTAAGAATAATTCATTATACATATAAATATAAACTAGAAAATGATAATTGGAACAAACACAAAAAAGAAGTACAAGTTAAAGAAAGCAAGCGTAAAATCAAAGCGAAAGAAGTGAAGAAAATGCAAAACGCTTTTAAATGAAATAAGAAATCATATTCAGTCACTCTCCTCGTTTGAATACAAATTAGGAGGCAAGAAGAGAGGATAGATCCTCCAGTCTTTCCTCTTGTGTTTGATCCTACAATTTAAACTTTCTAATGGTCAAATATAGAATGAGGTTTTTCGTCCGATATGTTCTTTTTATAGCATCGTCCTCATTCGTCCTTCTATGCTCACGGAACCGCGTTTGCGTGGGAGTTTGTTAGAGTCTGCGCTCTGCTCTCTCTCCTGTGTGATGCAACATTTCAGAAGGTTCACGCAGGAGATAAAACCGAATCATAAAAAAATTCAATTCCTGCAAATGATTTCACATTTTTAAAGAATATTTATGTTCCGACACTCACAAAGTCTCAAAAGCCATATATTTTTCTCTATTTGCCTGCCTGGTACCTGAATGTTATGAAGTGCTACCTTTTGAAGGATTTGGCAAGTGAAATCAGTGTTTGATACACTTTTCTAGGGTTTCATCATGCAGGTCGCGTTCGTTAACTAGTTTGATCCGACAAAAATTAAAAACTTTGGAGTATTTTCAACATTTAAAACAAAAATTTATTGAAAGTTCTCAAAATTGTTATCGTGGTTCTGGAAGATGACAAGAAGACTTACAAATTGTCTTGATGAACCTTTTCAATTTGAGTGACACTGCTGATTTTCAGTGGTAACAAATGCCTCCAGTTTGACTCTGAATAATCGAAACGATTGAAAGGAAATTATTCAAATTGATAATCTTAGAAATTCGACTTGATCATCCTGTACGATTGTCTGCCTGTCTTTGTCGAAAAAATTGATTAGGGACTATGCACTTATTTTTTTTCTCTTATGCCCCTTCCTAGCAATTGCTATATTAAATTTTTTATAAATTATCTTTTTATAATATAGGGCTAATATAAAATAATTAGGGCAGATTCGAATTCATGTTTGCATCAATCCAATGGTTTATTAATACATGTTGCTTTCTCGGAGAGGGAGGTTTCTTATAACCCAGATTTTCAAATTTACTTTTTTGAAATATTTCGATATAATTCGACCCCAGGAACTAGAAAATACATTTTTTCAATATTCTAATGGTTCTCTGTAACTTCTTGCTGTTTACCATATATTAAAAAGTGGGAGAACAATGGTCATATAATTTATACGAATTATAGCACATCTATGACCTATTAAACGTCCATTTATGACTGTTCATGACCTGGCAATACCGTTGTTTAATTTTTAAATAAAATTGTTTGCCTTGCTTGTAAGAATAAATTTTTCTTAAATTTTGATTTTCGTATTTTGTTCCTAGGACATTGAATTAAACCCCTTTCACTGTCAGTGACACATATATCAAAAAAAAGTCGTACCACTTTTGTTGAATTTTAAAAATTCGAAATGACGGATCCAATATGGCGGACATGAATTATTAAAAATGTTTGGGCCTTCATGAAATTGGTGATACTTAGGTTTTTGGGGTCGCTGAATTCAAATCTGATTTTGGGTTTTTTAAATTTAAAGTTACGGATCCAATATGGCGGACGCGAATTACCAAAAATGTTCGTACCTTCATAAGATTGGTGACGCTTATGATTTTGAGGTCGCTGGATTGGAATTATGTGTTAGATTTTCAAAATTCAAAATTGAAGTTCCAATATGGCGATTTAGAGTCAGCGGTGCCAAAAAACTAATTTTTGTTTCCGCCATATTGGATCCTCCATTTTGTGTTTTGAAAATCTAGCACCAGATTTCGATTCAGCGACCCAAAAAACCTAAGCATCACCAATTTTATCAATATCTGAACATTTTTAATAATTCATGTCCACCATATTGAATCCCCTATTATGTATTTTCAACATTCAACAACAGATTTCGATTCAGCAACCCCAACAACCTAAGTATCACCAATTTGATTAATATTTGATAATTTCAAATATTCATGTCCGCCATATTGACTTTTGAAAATCCAAAATTAGATTTAATTTAAAACTCCCCAACAAAAAAAAAATACGAAAAATTCTATCGTTTTTCAAACATTTTTGATAATTTTGGTTCGCCATATTGAAGCTGCGATTTTGAATTTTTTGAATCAAGATTCCGATTCAGCCACGCAAAAACCTAAGTATCACCAATTTGATCAATATCTGTACATTTTTAGTAAGTCATGTCTGCCATATTGCATCCCCTGTTTCGTATTTTCAAAATCCAATACCAGATTTTGATTCAGCGACCCCAAAAACCTAAGTATTATCAGTTTTATTGATACATGAATATTTTTAATAATTCATGTCCGCCATATTGGATCCTATATTTTGTATTTTGAATATTTGATAACAGATTTCGATTCAGCAACCCCAAAAACCAAAGTATCACCAATTTGATCAATCTCTGAACATTGTTAATAATTCATGTCCGCCATATTGAATTTTCAAAATCCAAAATCAGATTTAATTTAAAAATCCCCAACAAAGTAAATATGAAAAATCCGATCGTGTTCTAAAAATTTTTGGTAATTTTCGTCCGTCATATTGGATCCCTGATTTTTAAATATCGTCAAGAAGTACACAGAAGAGATTGGGATGGACTTTGGATTGGATAAATGTGCAAAAATTCATCTGAAGAAAGGAAAGACTGTTGGCGTTCCCAAGGACCCTGAGCTTGTGGATATAAGTGTTATTAGAAATCTTAAGATTGGAGAGACCAATACATAACTGGGCATGCCTCAAAGCCGCATTCAGAACGTAAAATCAGTAAAGGAGTCTCTCCGAAGCAGATACAGGCATCTTCTGCGACAGATTTGGTCATCCAATCTGTCGGTGTTGAACGAGGTATCTGCGACTAACATGCTCGCCGTCCCGGTTCTACTCTACTCGTTTGAAGCGGTTCGATGGACGAAGAACGAACTTAAGGCCCTTGATGTCACCACACGTTAGATCATGCATATGCATAAAAGCTTGCAAATCAATTCGTCAGTTCCGGGATTATGCATTTCACGCCGTGAAGGTGGACACGGACTTTTGAATCCCCAGTGTCTTTATAACCGAATTGTTTCGAGCACAGCTTACATCGTTGCAGATGGAAAAGATCCTCTCCTAAAAATGGTCAGGAATCACGAGATAGTTGGTAAAGGAGCGTTTCTTTACAAAGCCGCGGAGCAGGCAGCTGAGACCCTTGGTCTGAATTTTAACGCCAGAAGTTAGGAAAGTGCATTACTCCATCTAGATGCTTTACTTCTGAAAGCCAAAGTAAAGAAACCAGAATTTGAAAAATTCCATCAAGCGCTATTCGACAAGAAAATGCACGAAAATTTCCACAGGAATGTAGAAAACCAGTCCTTGTCAAAGGACCAAACTTTTGCTTTTCTTAAATCATCAGTGCTTAATTCAGGTACAGAGGGTTTCATTTTCGCATGCCAGAACAGTGTCATTTCCACCTTAGCATACCGTAACCGCATTTTGTGTCAAGAAGTTTCAAGCGATAGGCGCAGAGCGTGTCATAAACACGCTGAGTACCTAGAACACATACTATTGGGGTGTCCCACCCACGCAGGAACGATCTATATCTACAGACATAATGCTGCCCTCAGAGTTTTTTATTACCATCTTTGTCACTCTTACGGTGTTGGCCGCGATCCTGCCCTGCCGAACACTCCAAGGGAGATAGAGTCAATTGTCCAAAACGAGAAGTGCCACATTTTCTGGAACTACGATTTTCGACAGCAGTCTCCGTTGCCCACTCGAGGCCTGACATTGTTCTCCAAGACTTCGAGAAACGAACTATATTCGTAATCGAATTCTCGGCTCCAATCTTTCAAGCAATTTAGTTTACAAAAAAATTTAGGTTCAGAGCAAAATTGTGACTTTACGAAATGAAAAAAAAAATTATTTTTTGGCCCACCCTAGTGCACACTTGCGCAAGCTTCAAAAAAATTTACTCAAAATTATAGATATCTCATATAATACATCTATAATTTCAATCAAATTTTTTTCTTCATATTTCTTTATTCTAAATTTTAGCATTATATTTACCAATATAATCGAGGATAACTACCAAGGATAAAACCAGAGTACAGAAAATCTTCATATTTCCTAATTATAGAAAAAACTGTCTACTGTAACAATGAAGAATTTGACTACCAATTTCACTAATGAATATTCTCAGGCTTCATTAGCTTATATAATTTACGCTACTGTCGTTATCTTTTAGATTCCAAGCGAAAAATTTGGCCTCATAAGATTGTTTGATAAGAAATTGATAATAATCAGTTTTAAGGAAAGGTTTGGTTACAAATTCAATTAAAACTGACGTCACCTTTAATTCAATATTTTACTTTTTAGGAAAAACTGAGTGTTACATGGAAAATTTATATAGCGTCTACTATAACAAGAAAAAACTAATATAAATTTTACAAAATATGTTCGAAGAATTTAAAAGATGGATTTCATCTTTTCATAATATGATTGATCTAATTTATTTCATAGAAATTGAAAATTTCCAAGATATTCACGTAGATTCAAAGGGATGTTGAATGATTGTATGAGATTTAATCAGCTTTCAAGAGTTTTCAGCCACTAACACTGTGTATGCAATAATAGGCCCTCGAGATATCATTTGCTATTTGTTTCGAAATCCTGGTCAGTTTTCGTTAAAAACAATTTTGTCAACAATTTCAATATTTAATAACAACCGATTTTTATGAAATCAGGTTGAGCTTCTCTAAGCAACAAATTAATTTGGTTTTTTTACAGAATCTTTCGCTCAGTGATTTTGTAATTATGTACATTATTCATAGCGAGTTTAGTTCTCTTGAAAGAAAAAGAAATCATGCAATCTAATGTCCTGGGCCATCCCCGGCCAGGCAGTAATTCAATAAATTTTGGAAAAACCCCGTTACAATATGTATTTTATGATAAAAAAGGCGGAAGTGACGCATTCAGCGCAAATCGCACTTTCAAATTTCATTGGTCGCTTATGTCCGCCATTTTTTTGTCTAGCAAAATTTTGTGTTACCGACAGTCCAATTGAGAGAATTACCCCCATGAATGTCATAAATGATTAGCGTTACGGAAATTTTCTGTTGGGAATTTTCAAATTCGGTAATACAGTGACGGGAATTTAATTTTTCGGAAGAGGCGACTGAAAAATACCGAAAAATAAAATTCCCGCCACTGTAAAATTCGCGAATTGCAAAATTTCCGAATAATAAAATTCCTGAAATTATAAAAGTGTCGAAATATAAAACTCCCGAGTTGAATTTACAAATAATGAAATTCCCGAATGTATATAATATTACCGAATTTGAAAATTCACGACAGAAAATTGCCGAATTATAAAATATATGAACTAGAAAATTTCTGAATTTAAACAATTAAAAAAATTGTTGTTCATCAAATATTATTTATTTACAAAAAAATACATAATAAAATACTTTTGTCAAAGAAATTTCTTTAATGTTTAAAGTTGAAAAAATATTGTTTGAATTTTAAATAACAATTTAAAAAATATATATATTTCTGGATGAAAAAAATTGTTTGAAAATGTGCATAGTATTTTTTTGAAATACGATAAAACGTTCTCAAAAATCGAATGTTCAAATTAAAAATAAAATAAAATAGATTTCGATATAAATCGGTATTGAATTGAATCCTGCAAAGTTTGATTGAAAAATGTTATTAGGTTCGAAGAAAATTAGGGAGAAATTTTTTTTTCTTTCAAAGCGCACGTGTTTTTTAATTTATTTTTTAATACAATTTGTATACAATCATTGTTCTTTTAAATTGAAACAATAATTTAAAAAAATTTAAATATTCAAAAAATTTGAATATTAAAAAATTCGTTGATAAAAATATTTTATTATTGTATTTTTAATAAATAAATAATATTTATTGAAAGACAATTTTCTTATGTTTCAATTCTGGAATTCCATAATTCGGGAATTTTTTACGTTGAATATTTTCTGTCTGGAATTTTCCAATTCGGCAATATTATAAACTGTTCGGGAATTTCAATAATTAATTATCTTGAGTGACCTTTAATTTTTATTTTAAAAACGTGAAGAAATCAGATTTCAATGTTTTCTATGAAAAACACAATCCATGAGTGACAGAACGCAATCAGAAACAATACGAGAGTCAATTTATTCAGAAATAAGCACTTTAAACAAAATTGACCTTGAGCGAACATTAAATATATATTTTTCAATTTTGACAAAAATCAGTTGTTATTTTCTCACCAAAAAAATAATTTTTGGGGGTGCCAAATTATTACAAAATAAATAAAACTTGAAAAAGCACCCTTTTAAAGAGCTTTTGAAACTAAACATTTTACTAAGAATTAATTTTGTTTAGTTTGGTTAAGAATTAAATTTCTTCACTAAAAAAAAACGCTCTGTTTATGGTTTGAAATTAATATTTCAAATTGAAAAATGATCTTTTTGATTCAACATTCCTATATTATTTTATTAAGAATTTGTCTTTTGTCTTAGAAAATTAATCTTCTTGGTTAAAAATTCATATTTTTCTTGTTGAAAATGCAACTGCTTGGTTCAAACATATTCTGTCGTGGTTGAGGATTGAACTGTTTTGTTGAAAATTCGTCTTTTTTGGTTCAATTTCACTATTTTTTGTTTAAAATTAGAATGTTGTGAAGAATTTCTGTATTGGCATTAGGGTCTTATGAATATACGAGTATTTGATTAAAAACGTGCATTTCCTAAAAGTTGCCAATTTAGATTTTAGGAAAGGCACGTTTTTAATTAAATACTTGTATATTCAAAAGACCCTAATGGCAATACAAAAATTCTTCATAGCAATTTAAATAATTGGGTCAATTAAATCCGACATTTTCAAAAAAGCAGTAAAAATGTCACAGAATAAAATTAAAATCTTTGTTCTTTTTTTACATGAGAATTTAACTAGCTTGTTGTAAATTCGTTCTTTTTTGTTGGAAATTAATTTTTTCATCCTAAAATGTGGCTTTTGAATTTTTGCTTCTAATTTTTTCTTTATAAGTTGAATATTCAACTATTTGGTAGAAAATGGATATACTTGGTTGAAAATTCGTGTATTTGGATAGAAAAGAAGTCCTCTGAAATTATTAATTTGTTAAAAGTAAACATTGCACTCTATAAACCTGTTTCGAAAGGGCTTGCACACATAATACTAATAATTTTATGATTTTACAAATATGTGGGATTGCATTAAAAAATATTGATAATTTTAAGTCCTTTTTAAAAATCGTTTTATATGAATGAAGCTTTGTGTAATTTCTGTTGAGGATGATTGAATTTATGAAACGTAACCTCAAATTAAACTCGCCCTGTATTCTTTACTCCTACTGCAATCAATTATTGCTTGGCGATCCGTTTCTTATAACTAATCTGTCCCACATAAAATTTTAAATAAAAAAAAATCATATCTGATCATTTACGCGTGAATTTGAAGTGACGTAGAGATTTTATTATCATACATACCTTCTGAAGTACGAAGAATATCGCCATACCATTTTTGACTTAATCGAAATCGAATTATATTCAACTCACTGCCAACTTCATTTTGCACTCACAGCTGTATTTAGTTTTACCTGTCCAGTTTTTTCTCAAATTGGTATCCTATGCTACTTTTTGTTGAATAATTATATAATTTTGATACATATCTTTCAATTTTTAATAAATTTCTATTTCTTTAAACAGTTTTGATTTGCTTGAGCAGTTTTTTTTTATTACTTTAATAAAATGAAATAAAATACAATTATTATTCCAAAAATATTTTTTAAATCGTATTTTCTGAATTAAACATAATATTGAATGATTTCGAGGTGTAGTAAATTCTGTTAAAAACGTCATGTCATTCTTTAAACAATTTTTTCCTTCAAGCAGTTTTCTATTAAAAAATGTGGATCAATAATACAAAATATTACACATAGAATTATTTTATTATATATTTTTTGTGTTTATTTTCATAAAAAATAAACAATATACAATTGATATAAAAAAGTTTTGTAGTGACATCTGCAAATGAGCAGGTGGATATAAATTGCAGCATGCATGTGTATTTTGGTCTTAGGTGACCGATTTATTGATGTGGTAAAATGAATCACTAAATGACTTTTTTTAATACATGAAAAACTCGTGACATTTAAGATTACAAGAACAGACAATAATAATGATGTAATGTTAATTTTTACATAGAATTAGTGACAGAAAATCTGTCTCACAAAAATTGAAAGCAATTTCAGTGCAAGAAAAAGTATTTTGCAGGCCGAAAAGGCCACAGTTTAGTATTTACTTATTTCATTTGTTTAAGATTTGTATTTTAACATATATAATTGAACCTATGATCTTTTTCAATAATATCTGCAGCATTTAAATGATAAAGGAAAATCCGAAATTCAAAGAGTGCAAATTCCACAATTTTGAAAACAAATTGCATATAACGTTTTATAAAAAAAATTGTTACTGACAATGACTCTCACGATAATTTCAACTATTTCCAGAGAAGAACATACTTTTTCAATAAAAATTACAATATTATTCAATACATACGAATCGTAATATTTAAAATTAAATCATAACAACTGTTTCTTATGAATTTTACATAAAAACAGCTACTGCAAATCTCTCTCACAAACATTCGAAGCAGTTTCAGTACAAAAAAATTATTTTCTCGTACAAAGATTTATGTTTACTTATTTAATTTGCTTACAAAATCAAAACCTGTTGTCTTTGAACACACATAATCAAACATAAATAAATAAAAGTCACTCTCAGTATAATTTAAAGCATATTCATCTGCAAAGAAATATTTTTCAACAAAAATTGCAGTACGTGGCTGTTTCTTAATGTCATGCAATTTTTAAGATTAGCACCTGCTCCCGGCTAAATCCTGCGGTTGTCCTTATGACAAACTTTTAACTATATATATTAACCCTCAATTGCATAAGCGTATGCAAGAGGCAGCTCATTTATGTAAATGTAGACCTAATACTGAGACTAAAATAAGAAAAAAAGGGGAAGGGTGCATCACTTTTTCCTCACTTTCGAGGTCATCCTAAATTTCGAGGACGAACAGCAAAAAATTCTGGTGTGGTAAGGTACGAAAGAATTTATGTGGTTATAAAAAAAATTTCGTTCACTCGTGAATTAATTTAGCATAAAATATTATTTCATGCCACATTAATTCAGACGCAGTGCATGCAAGAAACACTTTGTGTCACTCGTAACCGCAGACCTTTTGAATGCCTACGTGGCATTCCCAACTCCCGAGGAACTAGCCTGCGAACTGACCTCGAGAACGAAGAAATAAAATTTAAAATTATTAGTAATTCTCTTTTCCTTTGGGAAAGATTTAAAAAAAAAAGGAAAGACGTGAATGCTTTCTAAGATTATTCCCCCTCCCCCTCCAAAATCAGCCATCGAGCGTGTGCATCAATGGATGTGCGGTGGCACGCATGCTAGGGTGGTCATTATTTTTCGACTTTGGATTCTTCTTGGTCTCACACCCCTATTTTGTTCCGATGACAAAAAAAATTACCTCCACCAAATTTTAGTGAAATCGGATAATATTAACACGTCCTTTGGATCTGCGTAATTGTGATCTTTAAACTATGTTAAAAAAAAAACACATTTACACGAATAAATTTTTTTTTACAAAAATTACAAAATGGCGGACCCCTGAATTTGAACCAAAATTACAGATCCCTAAATTTAAACCAAAATTACAATTGCCACAATTGATAACAAAATCTCGTCTAATTTATACAAAAGGCAGATTTATTTATTAGAAAGTACGTGATGACAATGAAAACTCACAATTTTGAAAAAATTCAAGATGGCCACCAAATTATTTTTTTTCACTCATTATTTTTTTTTTGTTTCTCGATAACGTATTTTTAGGTGTTAATTGAAAGACTACATTATTGCAAAAAAAAAACATATTTCGGGATGTGAGAAAGTCAACATTTTGAAAAATTCAAAATGGCGCCTTATGAAATATATAATCAGAAATTAAGAATACGTTATACATTAGAATAAGAATAAATTTTCAACTTACATTAAGAAATGACATTCCCAGTATAATTGCAGTTTTACGAACTTTTCAACAAAGTCCGACTCTACGCTTGCATGTATTCTCCCAGATGGGAAAGTGGTGGGGGCCGAAAAATCCCACGTTCTGGAGACACTGCTTCAAACTCGACTGTCAAAAAGCCGGCTGAACTCGGGACGTGGTTTTCTGCAGTGTTCCTCTCCTCTGGCCAAATGTCCAAGCAAATGCGACTACTTCTAATGAAATCGCATGCAGCTGCGGTTTATCACTGGTTGTCATTAAATTCATACAGTGATTTTAAGCCCACCTTAGTATAAGACAAATTTTCACAGGCCCGTACAGAGTGAAGTGGAGTCATCTGACGGTAAGCAACGAGCATAACTCGTGTATAGACCTCTGTTTCACCGGGATTTGAAAAATAAAAATGTATAGTACAATTTACAATTTTATAACCTCTAAATTTTAGTATTGATTCTGCCCATATTTTTATTTATTTATATAAATGTTCCTGAGATCCTGATACAACGTTGGAAATTTAAGAAACTTATGGTTGCCCAGTTTAAAGATTTTCGAAAAACCAAGATTTTCGAAAAACCAAGATATTCGTGATGAATTCAAATTTTAATACCACCCTTTGCTGCCAACTTCGTATCATGAACGGATAGATCTGATCTTGCCCAAGGACTTTGGATAATTTTTTGTGATGTTTTGATGTGATTGCTGCCTTTCTGCCTTTCGACATTTATTTCTCAATTTTTGGGACCCAAGATTTTGCCATCTCCTTGGAAGGCTTTATTCTATACTTTTAGCAAGCTATAAAAAACTGCTTTAGCCGAAGCCCGAAGAGTCATCTATACATTCCTTGTGGATTTATTCAGAGGAAGATCACCATAATTCATCATCATTTGGATCGACTTGGATTAACTGCGAGTTGCCAGTTCCGAAGTTTATTTCCTTCATTTTCTTTTAGTAGTAATAGAACCCTTTCCAGTTTCCTCTTTCGTCAGCACTCTTCGAGGCAGAAACGACAAGCATTATTTTAACGCCGAGTATTATTTTTTTTCAAGTTGCGATTTTGTCTTTTTGTTTCGTGTGGGATATTACTGAGATTAAGTGTAAAGAAGATTTTTTTATTGGCATTAGGGTCTAGAATGTTTATTTGTTTTGTGTTCTACAATTAATTAAAAAAAAAATATATATTTTTTTTTAAGTAAACTAAAGTTAGATTTTTTATGTGTCGTCCTGGACTGACTCACTGGACTCGTCAGTAAGGCTATGTGAATCAGTCCTACCTTATACATTTTAATTGATCTAAATTCATCTTCTACTAAGAGAACATGCTGACAAGCCCCTTCATGGTAAATTCTACGGCATCATATGTAGAGAAGAGCTCTCGATAGGTTTGTCCATCATGTTTCTCAAGTTTGCTGGATTGAGATCGGAGACTGAGGGCTTTCTATTTGCCTGTCAAGACGGCGTTATAGACACCTTAGTTTACCGCGAGCGCATTATAAATATACACTATATAGTTACAAGCCCAGTTGCAGTATCTAACTCTATTTACCAATTGCAGCCATAGAAATATTGTATTTATCGTCAAATAATGCGAATTGTGCGGGTAGTCATTGTAAACCCAATAAATAACTTTTCCACCCCCTTCCACTTCGAAATTAAAACAAAATCCGGGTGCCGTAGTGTTCAGTACCCGTTGCAACAAATTTTGTAAAATTCAGACAGAATGGTTTTACAGTAACTTCTAATATTTATTTCGAGGAACTCTATAATCTAATGGATTATAATTATGGTTACAGTACTTTCAAACCAATTGCGTTCTTATAAATAAAGACATTGTTTTTACAGTGTTAATATATTTCTTAAATTTATTCAATTTTTTATACGTTAAACTACTTGGTCGGTTTTCATCAAATCTCCACGTTTTGAGACCCCCTGAGTCAGAAAAAACTATTTTTACTAAGGTGTCTGTCCGTCTGTCCGTCTGTCTGTAGTCTATAGTATCGTGTAGGCTTGTGTCACAAGGGACATTTTACGGACCACGCAGGAACTAATGGCGATCTTCAAACGATTTATTTTAACTCGTGTAAATCACTCTTGAATAATCATATATCCTCAGGTAATATGGTGGTAATCGTGGTAATCGTTCCAAATATATTATCGAGAGCAAAGCGCGAGAACCAACAGTTGCGCGCCCTAGGCGCGCTCAAACTTGCGAGCGAAGCGAGCCGCGCGCCATGCGAGCCGCGCGCCAAGCGCGCGTTGAGAATGTGCCCGCGCAGCGGTTAGATTTTTTTTACTGAGATTTTCATGAAAATCTGCATAAAAATCGAGCTGCCTAAACTTTTTGGACGGATGGTAGGCGCGCTCAAACTTGCGAGCAGAATTAAAACCCCGCGACATAAGGGCATAAAACTTTCGAAAGATTGATCAGATTGGATTGTGTTTTGGCACATTTTTTAAGGCCTAAAAAGAAGAACTAGTTCGTTAACCAGCTATTTTGGATAATAATAAAAAAGTATTATATACATATAAGTATTATATATATATAATATATATTATATATATAACGATGGCAAAAATCCATGAATTGGGCTACGAACTGCTACCTCATCCAGCATATTCTCCAGATTTAGCCCCCTGCGAGTATTTCCTGTTTCCAAACCTGAAGAAATGGCCGAGTGGTAAGAGATTCAGGTCGAATGAAGAGGTCATCACCGAATCAAACGCCTATTTTGAGGGCCTTTAGAAAACCTATTATTTAGAAGAAATAAAAAAATGGGGAAAACGCTGGACTAAATGTATCGAGCTAAAAGGAGATTATGTTGAAAAGTAAAACGCTTATTTGCCGAAAAAAAATTTTTTGTCGAAAAGTCACTGATTTATCAAACAGCCCTCGTATATAAGAAGAATTCGAATCATTTTGAAAGACATTTATCTAAAAGGTTTGAAGTTTTTTAAAAAGATTAAAAAAAAATGTTAAATGTGAAAACATTTCAACAATTTTTTGACAAAATGCAGATTTTTGAAGATTTAGAAAAAATTCTAGAAACGCTTTAAATATTTTCGAAAGGATTTGAGAGAATAAAAATTGTTCTTAAGATTCATGGGAAGATTTAGAACGATTTTTTATTCTAAATCATGAAATCTAAGAGGAAATTAAAAAAGATTTCAAAAGATTTAAAAAGAATTCCAGACAAAAAAGACATTGGAAGATTTTAAGGCATTTTTTTTAATTCAGCAAAATGTTTTTAAAAATGTTAGAAAAAATTAATATAATTTCAAAAGATATTGATGAATTTTAGAAATTGGGAGAGAGTAACCCTGCGTCTCCCACCCAGTAAAAAAATTTGAATAGATATAACGCGAAAACGAATTCAGGTTAGGTTTCGTGTATTTGATTTGCTGCTATTACCGAATTGGACCTTTGAATTCAATTCTGCAACGCATTAGGCTCTATCCGGCCGAGTTTATTTTATGAAATGAAGGGAAATTATAACTTTTTTAGGGTAGCAATGAGTATAACTATGAAAAATAAAGTTGCCCAAATACATTTATGCGGTTTGGGCGAGCGATACTAATTATTTAACTGAACGCAGTGATATTAAACAAACTTTGACTCCAATTCGGCAATACACATGATTTGACAGACTCAATTCTGCAATGTATAGGGCGATGGATGCGGTGGGTAGCTGGTAACTTCATTGCCGACAGTTGGTAACTCACCGAGTTCGTCGCCCTGCACCTTGCATAATTGAGTCTGTCAAATCATGTGTATTGCCGAATTGGAATCAAAGTTTGGTTAATATCACTCCGTTCAGTTAAATAAGTTTATAGAGGTCGGACTATAATGAACAATAAAATTTACAAACGAAAACTTTTGTAATTTTGACCCTGGCAAATGTTACAGCCGCCAATTGGCAATCTAATTTTCTTCAACAGCAATTCGGTATATTTATTTTATTTTATTATTTATCTACAACCATAAATGAGAGAGAAGTCCGTATATCTCTAATGTCAAGCTGGTGAGACGGAGCCAGACATGATGGTCCTGAAGACATATTCAAGACGTTAAAGTCAAAATCAAGACCAAATATTTTTACCCGGGATAGTAGAGACCGACACTCAAGCCACTGTCGAGTATCCAGAAAATGGGAGGCTGAGGACAAGCTTCGAGTGGAAGAGAAAAACTCATAACAAACCTGATAACTCTCCTATCATCTTTCAATTCTAGTAGCAAGCAGAAGTTGATTAAAATTCAGTGAAACTTACAGTCTTTCCTCTTCGCGTTATATGTTTTAAGCAGACATGAATAATGAGAGACTGAGAACTGACATGCGACTAACATGCCTTGAAGTTAGCTGTTAGCTGTTAGATGACTCTACAAATGTACCATAAAAGACTAAACTCGCGTCACCGTTATAAAAAAAATATGCTCGCTGCGCGGGCACATTCTCATTGCGCTCTCGGCGCGCGGCTCGCAAGTTTGAGCGCGCGACTGTTGGTTCTCGCGCTTCGCGCTCGATAATGTATTTACCTCGAGCTAAGCGCTCGGTCTTTGTATTTTTCACACATTTGTGCACAGACCTTTTAAAATTAAAGGTCAAAGCGTTAACAACTGTATTTTGATGATTGTGAATTCTCTTTTATTAAAGCTCCTTCGGCTTTAAAGAACACATTCTTATCACGTATCTCGTGCTTCGCACTCATTTTTGTCCAAAATGTGGACTTTTCTACATTAGGTTCAACACTATTATATCTAATGTATATTATATTTATTTCCCCAGTTTGAGCACGCAAATCAAAAACTGTGATTCAAACCCCTCATTAACTACAATCATAAAGTGAAATTAAACATGCTTTTTTCAATTTGACTTTGCAGAGGGTTCTCAAAGCACCTACGGCCTTGACGATTACATTCTCATTGCGATACTCGCCCTTTGCGCTCAACAGCTAGATTATACAGACGATTGCTTTTGAAAAATATAACCATGTAAACAAAATGAAACGGCACATTTTGTTTCCAAATTCGAAAATGCTCTTATTTTTTTAATTTTGATCGAATCAAAAAATTTTATAAGAATAGTTTGAAGCTTTTCAAGGATTTTTAAACTATTTAAAATAAAAATATTTTAACTTCTGATTCAAGAAGTGTTCAGTTTATAAATAAAACATAATCGCTCAATTTTCAATATTTCTAGCATAAAATTTCTTTAAATGATTTGCAGCTCAGTTTTTACTACTTCAAATGTACACATTTTTAACTTTAGAGTTGCAAGTTTTTACTTTCATTGACAGTGAAAAATGTTAGCGAACCGGGAAATGACCAAGAATTTTTTTCTGTGATTAAAACGAGCACTCTGATTTTCAAATTTTCAGGTTTAAAAAAATGAACCAAAAATATACATGGTAAACAAATTGAATAATTTTAATGAATTCATTTAAAAATTTGCTTTTCGGCATAACTATTTTCATGAAATTTAGCTTAAGATTTGAGACGAAAAGTGAATTTTCATTATATAGTTGTTTTTAAATTAAACATGTACTAAAGTTATTTCAAGCTAAAAATGAGAAGTTCATTGAAACACATAATTTGTTTATTAAAATATTTAAAAATCCAAAATGAATTTAAATTGATAGATAAAAAAGTAAACATTATATATTATTTAATATAATGAAAAATATAAAGCTTAGACTATTTTATTTTCGGATATTTAAAAATTACACAAATAATTATATGTCTGATTTAATTGCGCATGAATATTAATCTGTTGTAGTTAGTAGGAATGCATTGGGATTTACGTCTGAAAGCAGTGAATTTTACGATCTTCCTGAATTATTTTTAAAAAATCCTAAAGATCATTTTTCCTTACCCAGAACTATCATAAAATTATTTTTATTTAACATCTTTTTTTTTAACACTTTCGCCTTGCATTATTTTAAATCTAGGCCAACGGCATAGCTGGCGCCGCCACACGGCGACCGTCAACTCTTGTGACAACACTCTCCACAGGCTTCCAGAGAAAAGTGGCATAGGGCTGATATATACTTCCCTAACTCAGAATATCGCATGCTGGGGGTATTGGTTGAAGTAGTCCTTGTATACAACCAAGAAAATTCTTACCGCTTGTGAAAAACGACTAGTGCCGGACCAAAGGTTTTTGGCGGCCCGAGTTATATTTAATTTTCTTACTTCAGCCGGGATTTTTTCTGACATTTGTCACCGAAATGTTGTCTGATAACTAGGGGAGAGTTGGGTATAATAGCGGGCTTTAAATTATTATTATTATTATATCATTAAGCCGTTTCCCTTTCGGGGTAGGCGTGAATTGCTCGGTTGGAAAGTAGTACAAGAAAATGATTCTTCCAATGATGAGGGGTCTACATCTCATTGTTCGGAAACATATGAAAACCCCTAAAAACCTAACATAAAAGCAAATAATAGAATGGATCGAGACAAGAGTAAAACACTAAAAATATTCAACGCAAATGCATCTTAAAATCATACAATGGAATTTAAATGGATTCTACCCGCGTATTGAATTTCTACAATTACTAATTAAGGACTGCAATCCATCTGTTATTTGTTTACAAGAAACAAATTTTAAAGATTCAGTTTGTTCAAACTTAAGAAACTATTCTCCTGCTTTAAAAATAGAACCAGTACAGACCATGCCAGTGGCGGCGTTGCAACCTACATAAAAACGAGATCCATTTTGAAGAATTGAACTTGAATACTAACTTAGAAGCAATAGCGGTACAAATTCACTCAGATATTGAATTGTGTATGTGTAATATCTACATCCCAAATTGGTTCGATATAACCTTCAAGAACTTCGAAATTTAATAAACCAATTACCAAGACCTTTTATAATAGTTAGTGATTTTAACAGCCATAACACCCTTTGGGGTTCTCGTCGCAGAGATGCAAGAGTAAATATAATTTATCAGCTTTTAAGTGACTCAGATATATTACTTCTAAATAAGACTCAACCGACATATTTCAACATTGCAAACGGTACCTTCAGCGCCATCGACCTCTCGTTCTGCAGTTCATCCATAGGAAATCGTTTAAACTGGGAAGTATTAGAAGACCTTTACAACAGTGACCATTTCCCTAGTCTACTTGAGATGCCAAGCCTAAACTCAAATACCTATGATGACGAACCAAAATGGACAATCAATAAAGCCGATTGGGCAAATTTCCAAGATTTTTTGAATGAAAACATCGATGATTTGGACGAATCTTCAGAGGACAATTGTAATGAAATAGACGATCTAGCGCAAAACTTCATTAATTTAATCACTAAAGCAGCTGACTCCATTATACCAAAAACTTCATTCAGGGCCTGCAAACACCAAGTACCGTGGTGGAACGAAGAAGTAGGAAAAGCTATAAAAGGAAAAAAAGCATGCATATAATGTGTTTAAAAAAACACAAGTCCGAGGAAAATAAAATTGAGCTAAAAAAACTCAGAGCTTTAGCACGCAGGAAATGCAAGTTCAATAAAAAACACTCCTGGGCAGAACACATTTCATCATTGAAACACAATAGCCCTAGTGCCACATCATGGAGAAAAATAAACAAAATCCAAGGTTCTTCATCCCCTGAAATCATAGTTAGCTTACAAGAAATGAGGAATCGTATGAAATCTTATGAAATCCGAATCGAAATCATATGAAATCAAATGCAATCGTTGGCAAAGAATCGTCTGATTTCAGAATGAATGGCCCCTCGGTTTGAGCCAAATCGATTAATTTTCAGATGTGATATAAGGTACCCTGAAAGTTGCATAAGATTAACATAGGAAAATTAAAAAAAAATTAAAATGTTATTTTTTGGTTAACTCTCAGTCAGTATGACATGAAGACAAAGCAAAGTTAATCGAACCCTCAATAGAACCTTAAATGAATCGATTTATTTCACATAACTAACAAGAAAATAGCGAATATGCCAGGAACACATTTAACTTCACCAAGATCTTTTATTTTTAGTTATTTTTTATTTTTGGCACTATACTTTTAAAATACTTTTAAAATTGGCTCAATAGAAGAATAATCTGTTACGTTTCCGATTTAACAGACTTCAAAGAAGATATACTACAAAATTTATTAGGCAATAATGAGAGTTGTAGATTAGGGTTATTCAAAAAAGAAGGCAATACGAATCTTACTTTGCATCTTTGATTTTTTGTTCCTTTTGGGTTAAAAAAGCACCTTCTGAAAGGAGAAATGAATCGGATAATATTTAGAGGTCGCTCATCGTAAATTTGTCTGTTTTCAACAGAAAAATCAATTTTTCACAAAAACGGTAAATCATAACGCAAAATTGTAGAGAATATAAAAGATGAGTCCCATTAAAATGAGTATTTTTTGTAAATAAGTTTTATTGAAATTGTGCATAGTTAACATTCATCCGCTCGCGTGAACGGCAGATTTCCGTGTGACGCCAAAACGCGCGAGCGGATTAAGGTTAGGGAAATTAGGGAAAAAATTGTTATAAAGAAGCGTTAATCATCTATCCATGTACTAAGAAGTCTTTAATACACATTTAAATTATTTTTCGGTCCTTGAAAACAATTCATATAAACAAATTATTCCAAAATAGTAATTTTGCATATTTTCTAATTTTAAACATCTCACACTTTAAAGGTAACTCTTTCTATCACCTTTCACAACCACGAATATCATCCACGAACCTTCAAATGAGGGGCTGATAGCAAAAGCGGACTAAGAAAAGAGTTGGAGCAAAAGCGGGTTGCTTATTTCTCAGCGCAAGAACGAATTAGCCAGCGCGCTACGGGCAAAAACGAGTTAAAGATTTAACTCGTTTTTGCCCGTGGCGCGTGGACTAACCCATTTTTGCACGCCCAAAGGCTCTCCTGCACATCCAAAAAGTCATGACAAACTTCCTGCATTGGGTCTCCAGGTGCTTTGCCCAGTTCATCTTGCTATCTTGGATTACTCCCAGATATCTAGCCTAATCTGAAAATGTCAGCTTCTCACCGCAGAATACAGGAGCGTCAACTTTTGGAATTCTATAGATTTTCGTGAAAATGACTAGGTTGGTCTTTTCAGGATTTACCGAGGGCCCTGAGCTATCGCATCAGAGCTCTACAATGCGCAGCGCTGACCTCATAAGACCCATCAGTTTCTCCAGATGAGCCCCTCTGACGAGGATTACAAAGTCATCCGCATATCCCTGAGTATAATACCCCTCTTTATGTAGCCTTCGAAGAAGGCCGTCCATAACCATACACCATCGGAGGGGCGACAGGACACCCCCCTGTGGGCATCCCCGCGGAGCTATTCCCCTTACTAGGCCCTTACTCCATATGGTTTCGAGTCTTCTCCGACGTGGCATGCCTCTTATCCAGCGTACAAGGTGGTCCAGCACACCACATCTCAGAGCCTCTCTACGGATGACTTCCACCACTGGCGGTGGATTAGAAGTGGGTCCCGGAACGGGCCCCTCATTGTTTTTGTTTTGTTTTCCGTGTTTCATTTGAATTCCCCACGAGAAGCTAGGGAAATAAGAAACACCCGCTGCAGAGCCCCGCTTGCAGGGGGCGGGTCTACATACTATGAGATTCGACCTGCTGTTCCAAAGTCCCCGTTAAGGCACCATTTTTGAGACCCCCGCATGTCCGCCTCTACTGAGGGGGCAGATCGGAATGTTCAAGGATTTGTTAAACCCGGTACCATTCAGCCCTTGACACGGCGATCACATCGTATCTTTGAAGCGTGAGAACTCGCGCCCGCGATATTCCAGGAGACTTTGCCATTACCCCCTGGAAGGATCGCTCCTTAGTTTGAATCCCACTGACTAGAGTCCATCAGTTCCCCAGAGTATCTACACTTCGCGATGCAGCCTTTCTGGTTCACCTATCCAGATCTATAGCCTTATCCCTCCATTTACACACAGGAGATTTTAAGGCAGAAACGATTTTTCAAACTGGAATGTCTCGTCATTGGAAAAATATGGAAGTTCGGTTCCCCCTTCTAAAAAATCTAGATAGTAATAGGGTCAAGTCCTGTGAGTGGCGCTGCATTTCGTCAGTTAACCTTTGAGCGGTGCGCAGTGAAAGTGCGCACAGTGACATAAAAGACCCTGTGTGTAAACCACGTTGGAGCCAACCATGTACTCCGTACTCTTTAAGGACTTCCCAAAGTTTACTTCTATTTACCTTGTCAAATGCTTTTTCTCGGTCAACAAATGCACAGACTACTTTCTTTCCTACTCTTAAGCTTTTTTCTGTGATCTGTCTTTAGCTAAATATCTGATCTGTACATGATATTCCTGGCATAAATCCACTTTGGACTTCCCATATATTTTCTTCTGTGATTTCTGTTACCCTAGGAATAAGTATTTTTGAGTATATTTTACCTACGGTACATAGTAAACTGATACATCTGTAATTATTGCAGTTGTTTTTATCTCCCTTTGTTTTGTATATTGGTACGATGATCGCTTTTCTCCAATCGTCTGGGACTTGTCCTCTCTCGATGCATAAATTTATCAATTCGCACACCCTGTGAGGTATGTATCTCTAGGTTGACAAACGAGTAGCCGGGCCATTTTTTAGAAGTTGGAACTTCAAAAAACCGCTTTTCAAGAAAAACTCATCTAAAGTTTATGATTGTCGTAAGTGCGCGTCTTTTTCCATTTAACATGAAATATACCCCCTTCCGTTTGCTTTCAGGACATGAGTATAGTTTATAAAAATGAGTATAGTTTATAAAAAGATTCAGGATAGGTCCTAATATCATCCCTACCCGTCAAATTAAATTTTTTATTGGTAATAATAATCGCTTAGAACCTCGGCTCGAGTGCGCAAGCGTCATTGGGTATAACGGAGCTCCTCAAACCTATTTTCGTCAATAAAAAGTTTAATTTTACTTTTTAATCTTAAGTTACTTGAAGAAGAAAAAAACAAGCTTTCTTTGTAGCCTACACCAATTTTAAACAAAGGTCCTTATATGAAAAAAGCAAGCGAAATTCACTCGACAAAAACCTCTGCAAAGCCATCTCTATTACAGTCTTATTATGCGTTATTACGCATTATTACGCATTATTACGAATTCACAGCCAATTCGTTAACAATGCCTTCTGCCTATGTATCTATAACGTTTGATAGTTTTTTAAAGAAACCTAATGAACAAATGCATTATTTGACTATTTTTTACCGTTTAAAATTTGTTCTTTTAACATAATCAACAGTTAAAAACAAATTTCTAAATTTTTTTTGATACATCAATACCGATCCTTTATTATTATTCTTTTTGACAATTTAATTAATGAGGTCGTACACAGTATATATATATAATTAAAAACTGAAGGTTAACAACCACCGCAGGGTCCCACTGGGAGCAACTGTCATCTAAAAAACTCACCACATCGATGTCACCACACCAGGGACCCTCTGTGTCAACCCTGTCGATAGAGAGATCATTCTTAACCAGTATAAGAACACCCCCCCCCCTACGCACCCATCCCGACGGTCTGACCTGTACGTAATATACACCGGAATCTCAAAACTAAGATCCTCAGTGAGCCAAGTTTCCGGAATGCACAACAGATCCAGGTCGTTCTGGAAGAGGAGGGATTCAATTTCTCCCCTCTTACCTGAAACGCTATGAGCGTTCCAATTGGCCAATTTTATGGCCTTTTTTCTACCGCTTATATCTCTTACATAAGGCAAAAAAACATAGAGTAAATTGCGAAATAGATATGCCAGTTGCATTAGAAAAAAAGAATAAAAAGGGATGTATCCCTCTACAACAATGGGACGGACAAAGATTACTTTTCAACAACGTTCCTAAAAAAAGTTAAGTTCGCGTATCAAGCTATGCTTAAGAATAGGATTCCTAAAACAAAAAGTTCTAAAAATTGCGAAGACAATATAATTGCTTACAACTTCACTAAAATTATAGTTTCAACAATACCTAATAACTACACCCGGTACTACTGAACACGGGAGATGAAATTAAATGTGCAAAGTTCAGACAAAAATTCCTAATAAAATACTTAAGATTAGTATCAACACTAGTACCCCCTAAAATTATAATACGGTAAAGTTTTAAAATAAGAGCTGACTAAATGAAAGGTTCTAAAGGAACTAATCAGTTTATAATATGATAGAGCCCTTCTTCAGAATTGACTATCAATAGCCCTTCTAAAGTACCAGGGGTTAGATTTCCAAGTATTAAGGGAATATCAAGAAGTTCAGGACGTTTCAGAGAGGATTCAAATATTCCAGTTACCCCAAAAAACCCCAAAGATTTCGGATAGATTCCAAAGGTTGACAAAAGACCAAAATATTTCAGAATATTAACAAAAATACAGAGTACTTCAGAACAATTCCAAGGGTTTCCACCATTCTCAGAATCACTACAGAAACTCCAAATCACCTCCAAAGATTTCAAGGATCTCAAAGTACTCAGAAATACCCCAGAAAGCCTCCAAGATTTCAGATGTATTTCAGGGATTAATAAAAAATTCAAATTCCTCTGGGAATTACAGGCGAATAACTTGTTTCAACACACTGTATAAGATCTTTACAGCTGTCCTAAACAACAGGATTGTCCGAAGAATTGAGCCTGTGTGGCGAGAGATGTACGAACAACGTGGCTCGAAAAAAGGTGTAGCCATCTCACGGTTGTGAGACGTGGCCATGAATGGGATTTACCGCGGTCCAACTGGGAGCCGATGTCATTTTTTAGATGGATGACAGTTGCTCCCAGTGGGACCCTGCGGTGGTCGTTAACCTTTAGTTTTCAATTATATATTATATTATATATTAGGGTGGTCCAAAAAAATTATTTTTCTGATTCTTTAAAGTCTCACCCTTGAATTTTAAAAAGAATCATCAAAACTTTAAAACGATGATGTAAAACTACCATGTGAGCAGTATGAAGCCTCAACAATTTTTTTAATGATTTAATTTACCCCCAACTTTGCCAAAACAGACCCCTGAAGACCTTAAAATAAACTTTTTTCCCCTTTTCACCCTTAATAATCCATAAAAAATTACATTTTCTTTCTTTAAAACTTTTTTTTTAATATCAAGAAATTTATTTCAAATATTTTTAATAATCAGTTTTAAAGAAATAAAATGTAATTTTTTAAGGATCATCAAGGGTGAAAAGGGGGGAAATGTTTATTTTAAGGGCAATATTTTTCATATTTGTATAATAACTTTTTTTATATAATTTCCACTTAAATTTTCATTTTACTTTCATAAAATTCAGAAAAGATACTTGAAAATTACTTTTTTGTGTCTTAAGGGGTGAGTTTTGGGAAAGTTAGGCGTAAATTCAATTTTAAAAAATGTGGTCAGGCTTTGTACCGCTCACTTGGTAGTTTTACATCATCATTGTACGCTTAGGGGTACTTTAAAGGCCGTGCCCTACCTGTAAAACATTTTTTTTTAAATCTCAAAAAATTACGAAAATTGTTTTCACAAAAAGACACAAAGTGAGGGGGTGAGACTTTAAACAATCAGAAATATATTTTTTTTGGACCACCCTAATATATAATTAATTATAAATAAATTATATATAAATATATATTTTTTAGAGAGGAAATTTCTAGATGAATCAATAAAAAAGTATATTATAAGGCTAATTATTAAGGTTTTAATATTATTTTTACTATTAATTATTAAATAATATCAATAAATGTTTAAAATTTGTAAAAATCACAATTGTTTATAAAATGAATTAATTACATTAGCGAAATAAGCAATATAAAAATATGAATACAATTCAAACTTTTTTCAAAAAACTCATCTTTATATTCAATTTTCCTACTATTAAATTACATGTTTTCGTGAATTTTTTTTATTACTAATTACAGCTGCTCTTATTGTTACTGAAAACTATGTTCTTCTTTTATATTCATAAAAAGCGGAGCGCCTCTCTCTCGTCCCCTTGGACCACCTTGTCTTATATAGCGGGAACTTTTATAGTGGGACTGCAGTGTAACATCATTTGTAACAAGAATATGTATTTATATAATTGCTAATGTGTACAATCAAGATAAATAATATAATGCTGTAAATGTGTCTGCTGCTCAGTTCAATATTGTGTTGCCTATCTGAAGGCGTGACTTTCAGCGCGTGTTGAGTTTATTTTTTTCGTTTGCTAATCGGACTGTACCAATTTTTACTATGCCACTTATTAAATCGGTGCGCGCCGGTCCGTCTCGACGTCACTGCAGTCCTTTGTAAATACTGCAATTTTCCGCAGATATAAATGGAATAGTTTGAGGTTTTATGACAATAAATATTGTAATTCTAACAGCTAGTAATTACTACTCAATGTAGTAAATATTACAACAGTTCGCCATTGTCCCTGCATTGAAGTTTAATTTTTAACAAATAGTGCAGCAGAATGTTTCTCCGTGTAACTCCATTCTAAGAGGATATTGCTATTAACAATATAAAATTTATTAAACAATTTATTGAAACATATAATTATGAGTATAAAGTAATATTTTATATATTAGAAACAATTAAAGCTCGTTTTGGGAAGCCTCGAAAGTCGAGGTTAAAAAAACGTGCCTCCAAAACCTTGTTTTTCGGCAGGTTTCAAATCAGCGCTATCGTAAAAAAAATTTTAGAACAACAATATACTTAGCGTTCGATTCAGAAGACTTCAAGCTTTCACGTGTACCTAGCTAGAATTTTCTGCGATTTTTTTACGAGTTGCGAGCTATCAAAGTGAGGGTCTCGTACTTTTGACGCCGACTGTAATAGTACTAGAAAAAGTAATAAAATTCTGCGTTTACGAAGCCCATTTTCAAGGCAGTAGATTTATAGACTTTATAAAAATATTTTAAAACATTTAAAATGGACAATTTCTAAATTAAGATAGTGAAATTAAAATTGTCAATTAAAGTAGTTGTTGGAATAGAGCTTCATCGATACGGTACTGAATGATAGAGTGTCGTATATGCATGAGTGGTGAATGCGGCTCGAGGCGAGGATAGCGAGCGACACAAGACATTTAACACAAAGCGGATTCAAAGTGTAAACCATGGAAGTGAAATAAACTGTATATACTGGAAGTGTATATTGGTGTTTCGTTCTATCCACACGGAAAGAAATTTAGGACAGCTGTTGCGTTTGATGTAGTAGGGCAACACAACCACGATTTTAACGCGACATCTTGTTTGAATAACTGTAGCTAACACGTATACGAGTGTAACCCACAAAAAATAAGTGATTTTTTCTATTTTCTGAGGAAACTATTATTTTTATGTAAAAAAGATAAAGTAACTTTTTTGTAGAGAAAAAAATTTTGCACATTTTTCTATCAGACCTCAATTTAACTAAAATCAGCCGTTTCCGAGATAAACTAAAAAAACTGATAATCGCCGTCATTTTTCAATATAAATTGTTTAGCCATTGTTCAATCGATATCATACATTTACAGGTTCATTAATAGCCTATTAGGAAGGGTTTAGATCACATATCAGCCTGTTACAAATTATTTCCTTCATACGACTTTTTTGGTTCTTCGTTGCCTGGCCTTTAATTCGGATTTTAGATGTGAGGCATCTACTATCGGCGAGAAAATTCGAGTCCTCTGGCTTCGACGTTAAAAAAGTAAGTGAAGAAAAGATGATAGCTCAATGAATGAAGGATCATTTTAAAAGTAAAAATACTGTACGTTAATGAGTCTAAAGTGAATATGCCAAAAAATTTTGTATAGCTAACAGACCCAAAAATCTGATAAAAAGTAAGGAAATTTGGCATCTTTTGAGGACAATTTGGAGCATAGTTTTTCGTTGAACAAATAATAGGAAGAATCTGAAAAAAAATCACGGTGGTACTTTAATGATAATAAAGTGATTTAAATTAGACGTGGTCAGCATGTGGTTCTAAAATTCCGAAATATTTATGTTTCATGAAAAAACAATCAATCATGTTGCAAAAGTATAGAAAAAATAATTTCTACATGCCCAATTGTTTCAAAACTTATTAACGACTTGATAACATGAAAATCTATAAGGAATACTCTTGCATAGCAAAGAATCTTGCGCGTATGATAAAAAACCCACGGATCGAAATGCAAAGATATCTGAGGCAATAGGAACAATGGTTCAAGACAGCAAAATGTAGACTGATGAGGCTAGTAAAGCAATTCGATAGAAGCATGCCATTTTGCAACTTGGCCGGGAACAAGCTATTCAAGAAACAAGTAAACTGCGATACTCGCCATTGGAGAAAGTGGTGAGCATTCTTAAAAAGGCTAAATATGAAGTGAAATTAATATTAACGATTGCGCATTCTTTTATTAACTATATATATTTTTACGAAACAAGGCTATTCTCTATATTTTGAATGTAAGGAATTTTTCCAATTACCTTATTTGATAAATGGTTATTATTAAAAGTAATCATCTCTATAAATAAAATCTTATAGGGCCCCCTCCAGCTTTAAAATAATTGGTCGGGTACGTTTCAAGGACCTTAAAATAAACGGAAGTTTACTGTATATAAAATTTTTGCAGATTTGAAGCTTGATACAGGTTTTTTGTACATAGTCTTTTTAAAAAATCATAAAAAACGTTTTCACGAAAATCGAATTTTTATTTTTAAAAAACTAAAAAGAAATTTTGTGATAAACCGTAAACCAGTGCTGAAAAAAATTTTCCTAAATATTTTTTTGAATTAAATTAATCAAATATTTATACCGTAGAAAAAACATTTCTATTTTTTTTAATTACAAAAAATTTCCTCAAAAATCGAACTGTTGATAAAAAACAAAATAAAAAATAAACTTCGATATAAATTAGTGCTGATTTGATTCCTAAAAAGCTTATTTGGCAAATTTTATTAGGTTCGAGAAAAATTTAGGGAGAAATTTTTTTCCGTTTCAGGCGCACGTGTTTTTACAATTATTTGTTTATACCATTTTTGTAGAATTATTTTAATTTTAAATTCAAACAATAATTTATAAAAACTAAATTTTAAACAAAAATGTCTATGATAAAAATATTTTATGATCGTAATTTCAATAAATAATCTGAAACAATTTTTCAATTATTCAAATTCTGTAATTTTATAGTTATGGGTTATTCTAGTTCGGATATTTCATAATTTGGTAATTTAATGTCGAAAATTTTATGATTTGAGAATTTTCACATTCAGTAATATTATGAACTGTTCGGCAATTTTATTATATATATTTTTTTAATTTTATGATTCGGGAGTTTTATAGAGTCGGCAATTTTATTTTCAGGATATTTCAGTAGTCCTTAGAAGTTCAGAAAATTTTCTGTAATTATAATTTCGACACCTGGATCTTGTCGATTCTTTCCTACAGTATTTATTTTTTTTAAATTTATTATGTGAAAATTTTTTAAATTGCAAGTTATAAAGATAATCTCATTAAATACAAAAATTAAAAAGTAAATAATTCGCTGTATATCCAATTTGTATTCCTGGGTCTTGGAGATTTTTTTTCCTAGTGCATTTCGATCACTGGTAAACGGGGATGAATTTAATAGGAATTATCTCTCAGAAAATAAGTTGTTAAAATCCGAAAAAATTGGGTAGACTTTTTTGACCTCTAGGTACGTAACGAAAATGTAAACCTCCGAACATTTAAAAACTCTGCAAACAAGAAATTTTTGAAACATTTTTTTAGCGCGGATAACCAAGCTGTATGCAAAGATATTATATTTTAGTTCGTAAACTGGCTAGGTGCATTGGGGGCGCTTTGATTTTAGTTCGCAAAAGCCTAGGTGCAGAGGGGGTACTGCGGAAAATCACTCGAAATTGAGTGTATAGGATCGGCAATCTCCCTCCTCATCTCTGATGAAACGCATATGTGACCGTCCGCGAAGAAAGGGACCTAGTGCGGAAAAAATCGATTTTTATTTTCTTACGCAAATCGATAGTTTCTGAGTTACTC
Organism: Andricus grossulariae; assembly: GCA_011634705.1. NCBI lineage: Eukaryota > Metazoa > Arthropoda > Insecta > Hymenoptera > Cynipidae > Andricus > Andricus grossulariae. The sequence goes on along the minus strand of JAABKJ010075445.1, from coordinate 196,105,090 downwards.
TTTCATTTCCAATAATCAGAAATTGTTTAAGATAATTAATTTTTTGGTTCTTAAGCTACAAACATAGGTATGATAAGCGTACGCGTGGTTGGAGGAAAGTAAACGTTAGCTCATACGACATCGACTGACCCTTCACGTGTCTGTGGAAGATGCCGTGCATCTTCTTCCCGATATCGAGGGATCTGAGCTCGTCTTTAGTCCAGCATGTTCGTTGCAGATACTTTGTTCCTCACCAACGGTTCTGAGGACCAAATCTGTCTGATAAAAGACGTTTGTATCTGCATCGGAGAGCATTCTTTATAGATGTTACGTCCTGATTGCGGCTCTGTGGCATGCCCAGGTATGTATAGGTCTCCCCAGCGTCAAGGTGTCGTATAGCGCTTCTGTCGATGAGTTCAGGTTCTTCGGTGATGTTGTTAAGTTTTCCTCGGTTCAAATTAACCTTGGCGCATCTTTTCTAAGCCAAAACTCCATTTAAATCTCCTGAGTGTACTCCTCAACAGCCAAACGTGCGAGCAGATCCTTTCCTGCGTGTTGAGAACGCTGTAGTCCCACAAAAGAGAAAGCAATTGCCCCACGAGGCCAGAAATAGATTTTAGCGAATAAATTAAGCTGCAGGACACAGTTGAGTTTTGTGATCGGGTAAACAATCAAGTACACCAGAAACCAATAATAGTCGAGTTGCTGCGAATGACTTTATGATTTTTGTAGCCCGAAAGGTTTATTCTAAGTCAAAAATTTTAATCTTTATAACAAAATTGTATAAACAATTGTGTTATATTCGTATACTCTTACAGGGAAAAGATTATTTTGTTTTTTAAAAACTTTCTGCGAATGACTTCATGATCTTACCTGCCTATTCTATAAAATAGTTTGAATCTAATTCAACAATTTCAATTTTTATGAAGGGTTTTGGTTCAATCCGACTTGGATTTTTTTTGTATCGGCACGTCACTGACTCAATATATAATTTTTCTCAAGCATTTGAGAACGAAAGAAAGAAAACTTGTCAAATATTTGGGGTTCACCCATCTCACGGTTGTGAGACGTGGCCATCAATGGGACTTACCGCGGTCCTACTGGGAGCCGATGTCATTTTTTAAATGACAGTTGCTCCCAGTGGGACCCTGAGGTGGTTGTTAACCTTTAGTTTTTAATTATATATTCGTACATAATAATAAGTGTATGTATGTACATGTCTTATATGAGTTTTCGATGGAAATAAAGCAAGGGCAGACTTTATTCTTGTTCCCGACAAATTGGGCCTAATTCAAAGAAGAAATGAATTTTTTTCGTAAAATGTTGGCATCATGATTTATTAATAGTTCATTACACTTATCAGCAAGATATCACGAATTTGTTCTGAGGTGTATCATTGTAATAAAATTAACTAGAATTAGAAATAGAATGAATTAGTGTTGACCTAAATTCTCTTTGTTTTACTTCAGAGTACAAAAGTTCAGAAATTTGTGCGATTATTCTGAGAACCGTTTGAGTTATTGTCAAAATGAGGTGGCTTTTGGATTCATAATTATAAAACGATACGAAAACTACTTTGTAAATGACATTTCATTGCGTATAATCATTCATAAAAGAGTAGATTTCATTTATATCTTAAATAAATATATTCAAATAGAGACACTAAACTTATGATTCGTTCTAATCTCCAGTGGTTGCATTCTTTGATGACCAGTGATTGCTCAGAATCGTTATAAGGTTATTTGACTAGTGTATTACAAACTCTTCACAAATGTCCATTTTTTTACAAAATTAGGTGCAGGTGGATTTCCAACTGTTCTTAAAAACACTCTTGAAGTAAAAATGGCGGATAACTCTACTTTTCGAGGAACACTCCAATCCGACACCTGGAGCGCCATATGGTTGTATCCTGGGGGAGCTGAAAGGACTAAAACTTATAGCGCTTATATTCCATTTTCATTAACCTTTTATATGGAATCAGTACTTGCCCCGCTTGATCCACTTCCTGGTCATGACCCTCGAAAACATGGTCCAACGTACGCTGAAATTCGGTTAGATCATCACCAATATTATACAGCTTCAAATTTCAAGTTGTTCGCTATCAATGAAGTTCCTCCACATGAACTAGCTGATTACCCACCAATGAACTACCTTTATGTAACAATGCCAGGAGGCCCTGTCTATAGGGCACAGTTGAACCGACCTCATCATGTTAATGAGAGAAATTTCGGCGCGGGTCAGTGAAATTGCACTGATTGTAATTTGGAGAGCACTCATTCTGTTAACAAGCGTCATTACCGGCAAGGACATGAGTGACCTTATGCTTTCGATTTTCAGGTTTGCCGCAGAAGTACCCTTCGGAATGGCGAAGTGCGAGAGATAGTGGAAATAATGTGAGGCAAAAGAGGAGTAAGCTCATGGTGTCGCCCTGAAAGACACCTCTCTGAAAGGTGCCGGTGTTAGTCGTCACACGATGTTTTGCAGATAAGATAGTAAATCTGGTTTTCCAAAGTGGCATTAATCAATTATTACCTCACAAAGTGAAAAGTGGACAAAGAGATAACAATTTTTAAAGAATCACACTATCTAGCATTAATATATAAGGAGATATTTATAAACAAAAAGAACTTGTTTAAATAAGTATGTTTCATAAATTGCATGAATTATTACGAGTACCTCATACTAATTGAGAAGTGGATAAAAAGTGGAAAATTATAGAAAAAACTGTAGCTTTCTAGTATTATTCTAAGGGAATATTGTAATGAATAATAATAAATTGTACAAACAATTATTTATGTTAAATTTGATTCATTATTAGTTCGCAACTAAAAAGTTGATAATAAGTTAAAACATTCGGAAAAACAGCGACTGTCTAAATCTATTCTAAGAGAAAATTGCTGCAAACAATAATAAATTGTTTTAAAAATTTATATGAACATATAATTATCAGTGAAAAGTAGTATTTCATGTATTAAAAGCAATTTTAATTGTAAAAACCGCAAATAAATCATAATTAGCGCCAAAAACTCGCCAACCCCGATTTTTCACTTATGGGGTGTCTTGGGACCATATAAAACAGACTTATGGGGGCGATATTTAAAAAAAAAGTTTTTATTCGTATTCTATGGCTAATTGTGAAGACAAATGTTGAATATCAACTCGATTTACCTAATATTGACAATTCGGAAGAAAACTTGCAGAAAATTCCTTTTTTCTTATTGGAATTTATGGGGCTTGCGGCACCTCTAAATATCATTTTTTTCATCAAAAAAATGCATTTATTTTTTTTTGTGTATTCGAAAAATTCGAAAAAAAACGCGCGGCTCGCTTCGGCGCTCGACTGTTGGTTTTCGCGCTTTGCGCTCGAGAATATATTTATCTCACGCTTCGCGCTCGATAATATATTTGTCTCGCGCTACGCGCTCGGTCTTTAGATTTTCCACACATATGTGGGCAGACTCTTTAAAATTAAAGTTCAAAGCGTTAACGACTGTAATTTGATGATTGCGAATTCTCTTTTGTTAAAGCTCCTTCGGCTTTAACGAACATATTCTTATCACGCATCTCATTTTTTAGATGACAGTTGCTCCCAGTGGGACCCTGCGGTGGTTGATAACCTTTAGTTTTTAATTATATATATATATTGTAAAAAGGACATTTATAATAGGAGAAAATCCTCTCCACTTGAATTTATAGAAAAGGGCAAAGGCGACAAAATATTATATTATTTGTTCCAGTACAATAAACGTTATTAATTTCTTTCAGTATTTTTTCTGCTATAATTCTTATACAACGTTAATTTATACTTCATTATCTCCATTCATAGTATATAATTGTATTTTCTTTCATTTCATTTTTTTTTCAGCTGCACAAAATCCTTTTGCCTAAACAACTGGAAAGCTTGGTAAGGTATAAGATTAATGATGTCTTTTTTACATTCAAGTGAGAAGGATTTTCTCCTATTATAAATCTCCTTTTTATAATATATATTTATACCTTATACTTTTTTCTATGTCCATTTTTCATGAAAATTAATTTAATGTTTGTATTCATGAATTGCATAATATTATTGGCATGTTATTAATATTACTAATTATTTAACTTACGTACATGCTACACGAGTTTCATTCCTTTTGCTCTATTTAATTATTACGAAATATGAAAACTTATTTAGGAACTTCAAATAGATTTTTATATTATAATTTACATTCATTTTGTAATTATAAAATCCATTAATCATCTTTACAATTTCACACCACTTCCTTTATCTGCAGAACAATTATTTTCTACAAATGTGTAGCCTATAAGGTTCCAATAATAGTGTTTCGCATTTCTAATGCATACAGATTTTTAAGTGATATCAATTATTACATTGTTCCCATGTAAAAGCTTCTAAGTTTTATTATACCTTTCAACAGAAAAAAATTCTAAATCACGTGTTTACAAAATGTGTATTCCACCAATTTTAAATCCCGTCGGCTTTCCTTTTTTTATACTATTCTATTATTTTTATTAATGTAATTACTTCTTAATTAATTTTATTAGGTTTCCTGTCGTAGTCCATTCATTCATTAATAATAAACTAAATTTTATATGACTTTTGTTACTATTTTTAAGTTCTCTTCCATACTACATATGAATCTCCCGCCTTATCTGACCCAAAAAAGCCATACAAAATGGCGGCTCCGGCACCTTCAAGTAGGCACAGACCGTTCAATTGAATCCTGTATCCAGTATATTACCTGGTATATATGGGGCATAATTTCTCAAGTGTACCCACCTCGAAAATGAAAGTTATCCGATCGGGCTAAAAATTGGCCCAATTGAGGATCCAATTCCGAAAGAAAAAACCTCAAATATTGTCTACAGCACCCCCTGCATTGACTGTGAGGCAGTATACATAGGCAACACAAAACGACCGCTACATACACGCATAACAGAACACACAAAAGACGTTTACAAACCTCCAAGAAAATGGACAGCAATGACAAAACACGCATAGATGGAAGACCATCGTTTTGATTTTGAAAACACGACCATTTTAGAAAAAACTGAATACTACAGTAAAAGAATGATTTTAGAAATGGCTCATATAGTCAGCAATCCTACAACAATCAATCAAAGGACAGACACGAAGAACTTGTCAACATTTTATTACCCTCTTTTGGAAAACAGCAAATTTTAACCTTGAGCATAAAAGATAACATACCAAAACATAATAGTTGAAATTTCAATTGAAAAATGTTTAAGAAAGAAAACAAATTTTCAAGGAAATAGTTTAATTTTCAACGAAAGAAATGTAATTTGAACCAAAAAAAATGAAGTTTCAACTAATAACATTACTTTTATACATTTATATAAAAGGCAACATACCAAAATATAATAATTAAAATTCCACTTGAAAAATGTTTGAAAAATCAAACTTTCAACATAATAGTTACATTTCTAACCAAAGAATTGAAATTTGAAACAAAAAGATGAAGTTGCAACTAATACGAATACTTATCTACACTTAGAATACAATTTGATTTAATAAAAAAAATTTTTTGTTGGTATAATATTTACAATTGCACTTTAAAAAATGTTTGAAAAACGAATTTCCAACCTGAGAAATGAATTTTTAACAAAAAAAAGACAACATACCAAAATATAATAGTTAATAAATTTTCAACATAATAGTTAAATTTCTAATTATAGAAGTGAATTTTCAACCAAAAAGATGATGTTACAACTAATAAGATACTTTTCTATACTTACAATACGATTTGGCTGAATCAGCAACAATTTTTGTTGGTACAATATTTAAATTTTCACCTTAAAAAATGTTTAATAAAACGAATTTTCATCCAAAAATTTTGAGCCAAAAAAAGATGAAGTTTCAGTAAAATAAAATGAAAATAACTTAGTAAAATGAAATTAAAATCGACAACAAATAACTTTCCTTTAACAGTATGTATATGTATCGAAGAGTGGTTTCTCTCACAATTTTATAGCTGTCCCTTCCTGTCCAATACACCAACTTACTCCTTACCCCGCTGTCTTCAAAAAAGGTCCACTTTTCCTCTCCATACAAAACTCTATGGTGATCTGTCGAAGAAGATGCTTGTATCTGCTTCGGAGAGACTCCTTTACTGATGTTACGTCCTGAATGCGGCTTTGAAGCACTCCCAGATATGTATAGATCTCCCCAGTGTTATGATATCTAATAACATTTATATCCACAAGCTCAGGGTCCTTGGGAACGCCAACAATGTTTCCTTTCTTCAGATGAATTTTTGCACATTTATCCAATCCAAAGTCCGTCCCGATCTCTCCTGTATACTTCTTGACGATAATTGTGGCAGTTTGAAGTTTTCTTTTACCAGAGGCATAAATCTTCAGTTCAACTATATAAAATACATGAGTGACCTTATGCTCGCCCTAATTAGTATCGCCACAGAGGTGATATCCAGAAGAATTTCGTAGTGCGAGAGACAGAGGCAGAAGTGTGATGCAAAAAAGCAAAGGGTTCATGGTATCGCCCTAAAAGACGCCCGTCTTGAAGGTGACGTTGTTCATCGTCACACGATAATTTCTAGACGAGATAGTAAATCCAGGCCATTGACGGGATGCTTGGGTGGATTTTTGACAGAAATAGGGTGATCTCTGAAGATGCGAGATGGCTCAGCAAAAAACTTTTGATTCTCCCTGATATACCTCTCCCTCTTCTGTATTCTCCTTCTTGCGTCAGATAACAGCCGTATTTTTTCAAAAACATGCTGCTTGATTGTCAGCAGCTTTGACTTGTTCAGTGTGTGATTCAGAATCCTCAGTTCTTGGTCGAACTTTCGAACCCTTTCAGTGTACGGTCTACCAGATGTTATGTAATCGATCACACATTGAATTCCTTTGGAATAGAACTGAAGGGCCTATGACAAAGCCACCGAACGCATTCCTCGGGTTACGGTTAGAGGGTCCCTGTACCAAGGGTTTCTGCTGAATATGGTTAAAATAATTAATGCGCAGTCGCGGACAATTTTTCAGGGATGGTCCCGACGGAATAAGCCCTAAGCCGAGGCGTAGCAACCGTACCGAAAGCTGAATGGCACCTTAATAAGGTGTCTTAAACGGTGACTCTGGGATACCGCGCGACCTTTAAGAGTATGCAGCCGTATCCTTGCACGCGGGGCTCTACAAGGATGGATCAACCCTTACCCTAACTGCTCGTGGGAACAACAATGGCATCACCAAAATACCAAAAAGTTGTAGATGCGGTTCAAAACGATCGACCGCGCAGAGCACCCGACAATGGGTTGGCAAACAATGCCGATCATCCTAGAGTTCGGGGTGCTGAAAATAATTTAGATTCGCAATGTTGCAAACAATCCATCAGCAGTATGGTTGTCATGCCTGAGAGCCTGTCTCGAGACGTTTGCACTGTTGAGAACAATCACACAGTCAGTGAGTCAGTTTGTCATGCCTGAGAGCCCGTTTCGAGGCGTTTTCAATGTTGCAATCAAATCCATCATCAATATGTCTGTCATGCCTGAAAACCCGTTTTGAGGTGTTTGCAATGTTGCAAACAATCACACAGTCAGTAAGTAAGTTCTTCATGCCTGAAAGCCTGTCTCGGGGCGCTCGCAATGTTGCAAACATTCCATCAGCAGTATGGTTTTCATGACTGAGAGCATGTCTCGAGACGTTTGAAATGTTGAGAACAATCACACAGTTAGTGAATCAGCTTGTCATGCCTGAGAGCCTGTCTCGAGGCGTTCGCAACGTTGCAAACAATCCACCAGCATTGTGGCTGTCATGCCTGAGAGCCTGTCTCGAGACCTTTGCAATGTTGAGAACAATCACACTGTCAGTGAGTAAGTTTTTCATGCCGGAGAGGCTGTCTCGAGGTGTTCGCAATGTTGCAAAGAATCCACCAGCATTGTTGTTGTCATACCTAAGAGCCTGTCTCGAGACGTTTGCAATGTTGAGAACAATCACACAATAAACTTCGTATCTTTCCAATACGTTCCTTCTTGTTAGTTTCAATTTCTCTTGCTAAAACATTCCTGTCTAATCATCAATTTTCAAAAGATTAACAATATTGCTACGAATTTCAAGAAATTTCAAAACCTTAAGAGACCCCAAAAATTAAATATTCATAAAATAAGAATTCAAACCTGTATAGTTTTAAAATTTACAATATACGAATCATTTAACGATTTTATCTTATATTTTTCAAAGTTATTACCTTCAAAATTAAATTTTAAATGTATAGTGTTAAAGCACAAAATGTTAAATCTGGCAGATATGTCAATCTAAACAACCGACACTTTGCGAATGGTTCAAATTGCATACTTAAATCTAAAAGCTATAAAGCTGTACTTTAAAGTACCCAAAAGCACGCAACCTGCGACAATTCCACATCAAAATTGTTCAAAATTGCACGTCATGTAATTATTATGACATTTTAAGTAATGGGATACATTTTTGCACTAAGAATTAACCAGATTCTGTCAGTATGTAAATCTGACGAAAATGAGGTAAAAAATAAGTCTCTACGTGAATTTTTATTCCTTATAATTCATGCGATATTTTATTAGCATAATTTATTGCAATCTCAGTCTAATTTAACCAACAAATAAGAAACAAATGCCATGACTTTTGAGGTCGGCTATGTAAACTTAAGCAATAGCTCGGATTCAGAAGGGTATGATCCAAATTACTGTTTATTAATGATAAACAAAATAATTAAGAGAAAATGGATCTTCGAAATAAATCAAATCCACCTAAAGTAATAATCTGATTCCAAAAGTAATCCGAGCTGTTGTTGGGAATAACAAATCAAAAACTTGACCTTTGAGGTCGGTTATTGATATTTATGCAATAAGTCAGATCCGGAATGGTATGATCCAAATTTTTGATTAATTATATGTGAAAAATAAATAAGCAAAAGAAAATGGATCTTTTAAGTGAATCATATCCAATTAAAATAATAATTCGGATTCTAAGAGTTATCCGAATTGTCGTTTAATGAAAATAACAAATTCCTAGTTATTTGACCTGTTATTTGATCAATTATCTGAAAATTACCATGTCTACCAAACTTACTGTGTTATGTCACATTGGTACAATCATAAACTGAAGAAGTTCAGCCGACTCGGATTCTTAGGAATCAGACCCCAATTATTAATTTCGTTTTCGAATATTAAAATCGGATTTTGTTTTGAAATAATCTTCATTATCCAAATCATTTAATGTGAGCAGTATTGAGCCAGTTACAAAATGATTTTACCAATCAGAATTCGTGGTAGGACGGTAGAGGCCATGGTAGACTCAGGTGCAAGCTCAAATCTCATCAGTGTGAGCACACTACGTTCAATGGGTCCAGCAGGTCGCGTCCGGTTTTAGGTAAACGTATACTTTCGGTTCAAACAATGGATTTCACTCGTGAATTAGAGTTTTTAGTCGTGTCCAGTATGGTACGTACTTGTATTTTGGGAGCGAACTTCCTTCAAGTATTTAATATTGCTATCAAGTTCTCCGGTTAATTAATCTGCAATTTTCGTAGCAACCCCATTCAACCGATTCGGCTGAAACTCACTCAAATAAATTCCTAAATCTTGAAAGCGTTAGTCGGTAGGAGAACGCCCATCGATAGAATAAATTAACTATATAACAGTACTCGATAGTACCATTAAAAATTATCTTGAATAACTCCTAGTCAACAATAAAACAGCGTCGGAATGTCGGATAGCGAGTCTGATGACCTTACGTCCACGATGAGGGATTATTCGGAGGATCAACTTGATCTCAAGCTTGAGACTGTTTTGGGTAGGCTGGGAGGTTAGTTTGCTTGGCGCGAGGAGCAGGGTGGGGAGACAAGCGCATCCTCGAAAATGCACGTTGAGATTCGGACTTGCTTTTGTTTGAGCACCCCTAATATTCATATGCAGTTAATTTATAAATAGAAAAAAAAGTTTTTGCTACGCCTATGAAAGTATTATGCTATTAGTGATATATTGTCACAAAATCTTCAGAATAGTTACTCACAATTATTATCAGAAACTGTTTGAAATATTATCAAACATTCTCTGTAAAAACCAGAGATCTCTTTTTTTAGGGTATCATATTTTTCGTGCCCTTTTTTGAAGTATGATAACTTATATATGATAACATACAGTACGACAGTAAACAGTCATTTTCCTCGTATTTCAATACCTGAAATTAGTTCTGAAATAATACATTCTTTCCAGTGAATGTTGATTTTCAGTATATTTCATACTTACTAAAAAAATCTTGTAACTGACTGTATTTTCACGTGAAAAATTCAATAACTTGGCCGAGTACAACTTAACTTGCACAATTCATTGAATTTGCGAAATCAAAGATGGTGAAGTAACTACAGAGTAAAATATGATTAAAAAATAGCGCTATAAAAGTATTAGGAATTAATTTTTGTGAAAGTATATCTAAAAAAATTTTTATTCGAAGCTCCCAGTCACCACGAATCTTTATCTAAGTTTCTGTAGTGGAGAAAGACTTGTAATAAGTTTGAAGAACCATTTGCTTATTTTTAATTAATATATGTCCTGCTTTCAAAATTGTTTATCTACATTTTTCAATACTGTAATTTTCCAATTTAAAAAATCAAATGATCTAGGAAAAAGGCGGATTACTGACTCAGAATTAAATAAGTATAAAAAGTTACCATAGGGAAAGTTTAAATGATTCTTTTTATTTATTTCTTCTACCTAAGATAATTAATGTACTATTCTTTACATTGGAAAATTCGTTTCTAATTAAATACATATTTGGCAAATATTCAAAATCGACGAGATTTAGCAGCAGTGAAGCAAAGATTGAGTGAAGGCACTGGTCCGTGACTGGTGCGCGACACTAGCGCCGCGCATCGCTGGTTCCCAAACAAAGTCCTACTCCCGACGTCTCATTCCCCGTGCCAATCTTCAAAGCTTGGTGGGCATTGTCGCCTCTATACCTATCTTCACTCTACGGTGTCACGGTTTTCCGCTAGGGTTGTAAGTCCATGAAACGTTTCATTGAAACATTGAAAGTTTCATGCACGAAGGAATAGTAAGGAGTGGTATCCCTGTAAGTGGGGAGTGGGACGAACAACGTCCAAGAATTCCTTACACCCGCCCTATCGTGGCATCTTGTTTACGTATCGTTCTATTACTCAAAGACATATTAATTTGCCATTCTGAAAATTAAGGGTCTTATAGGAAAAAATCTCAGCTTTCTTTTAAAACTATTTTGAAGAGAAAAAAAGTGTCGAAATTTGAAAAAAAGTCTAATTTATTTTTGATTTTAAAAAATTGGGGTCAAATTTTGACTTTTTTTGAAAATCGTTATGACCACCAGTAAGTTTGTGAAAAAATCAATCAAAAATATATTCAGAAAAATTTGGGCTAGCGAATTAATTTGAAAGAATATTATCTAGGTGACCAATATGCTGGCCGTTCCTATACTGCTCTACACGTTTGGTTCAGTAAAATGGAACGCCCAAGAGTTGAAGCAACTTGACCGAAGCACACGCAAGATGATGACAATCCATCGAAGTCATCATGCTAGATTTTTCGTATCTCGAATATACATATCTCGAGATAAAGAGGTTAGAGGCTTGCTAAGCCTGGAGGTTCTTCAAGGAAGAACAACGTCAATATTGCGGCGCTTTTATACCGTGCTGCAGAAAGGGCTGCTTAGGAGATTGGCCTCCCATTTGATTCCAGCGACACTTTATAACGCTTCTACTGAGAGAACATTCTGACAAGCCCCTCCATGGTAAATTCTACGGCATCATACGTAGAGAAGAGCTCAGAAAAGAACTCTTAAAACCTTACAAAATTTTGTAAACACTTCATCCATAAAAGATGAATTATCAACATATTAGTTGAATTATTAACGAACATACACTTTGACAAGTGGCCTCACTCTTTAACCTGCTAAAACTATGGCTATAATCATAGGACCTTCTTCCTTTCCATCACATGAAACAAGTGCAACTCTCCCTCCTCTTTTAATCGGTGGACGTGTCATCTTCTTCATAGAATCTGTGAAAGATTTGTCTTACATTCCTAATCACTGTCTTACTTGGAATGAACAGGTTGCGGATATTTCAAGGGAAACCTTAGGAGTCCTCCAACAGCTTAACAGGAATGAAGAATCAATTCCTATCTCAACGCGTATCCTCCTAGTTAAAAGCCTGAACCTTTCTTTCATTGACTACAGCTGTGTGGTATATGACGATATTACTGATGAGCTGAACGCCAAGCTTGAGCGTACGCTCAATGCTTGCATTCGGTCATCTATAACATCCCCAAAAGTAAACATATTACTCAGTATAGAGAAAGAGCAGGACTTCTTAACGTCGCCAAAAGAAGACCATTTTTTATCGCTGAAGTAAAGGAATTTCCTACTTCATTTTAAATCCAATGCAAATTTAGTCATTTTTATCTGAAGTACATAGAACGTAACATATGTTCGTTGCGTAAGCGCGCTCAAACTTTGGGTTTCTATTATACGAAATTTCAAAGTAAATATCTTTATTTTTTCCCATCCTTACTCGTCCCCATAATTTTCTGTCCATTTCTTCTTCTAAGTTTTTTTTGTATATTGTACAAAAGAGTGCCGCAAAGTAGGGCGAAATGTAAAAATTGGTTTCAAAACAGCATAGAGCAGACGATTCGATCAATCAATCAAAATAAGTGTAGTAGCATCTAATACATAAAATTAATTCATCAAATTTTTAAGTTAATTCATTTAAACAAATTGTTCGAACTGCGCATCAAACTTGCGGTATATATTATGAAAATTGTAAAGATTAGCTATATAATGTGCGTCTTTATGGGATGCATTAAAAAAAATGGATGGTTTAAAAAAACGACTAAATCATGCCTCTGCTAGGAAAACCAATATAATTCGAAATTTGCAGTTTTCAAAATAATTATAGAAGCTTTTTTTGGGTAAGAAACATGTAAGAGTATCTTTACTATCTTGATAGCTGGGCTTTTCATCACGCATGAAAATGTACTTCTGTACGATGTATTTGCATATGTAGTAAAATTTTTATTCGCTCTAAATATGAATGTAAGGCATCTTATAAGTAGTCTTATCTTAGTATCTTTTAGCAGTATAAAGTTTTTTTCTTGAAGCTGGATAACGGAATGTAAATATCTCAGAACGACAAGCTTAATACCTATAATCAGTGAGATAAGGAGTATAGTATATATTATCTAATCTATAATAAAAAAACTAAAATAATCATTCCTTGGGCTTTAACCAAATTCTAGATTAGCACCTGTACCAAGGGTTTCTGCTGAATATGGTTAAAATAATTAATAAGCAGTCGTAGACAATTGTCCAGGGATGGTCCCGAAGAAATAATGCCTAAGCGGAGGCGTAGCAACCGTGCCAAAAGCTGAATGGCATCTGGGTGAGGTGTCTTAAACGGTGACTCTGGGACAACGGGCGACCTCTCAGAGTATGCAGCCTCATCCTTGCATGCGGGGCTCTACAAGGATGGACCAACCCTTTCCCTAGCTGCTCGTGGGAATAACAATGGCACCACCAAAACAACAAAAAGTTGTAGATGCGGTTCAAAATGATCGAACGCGCAGAGCACCCGACAATGGGTCGGCAAACAATGCCGATCACGAAACTGTCAAAAGTGTCGTCTGCTATGCTCAGCTTTTTGGAATTTTTGTTACTTTAAGAATAACTGGAACATTTAGATCCAGAAAACTTTTTGTACAAGTTTAGCATAGGGTATATTTTATTCAGCATAGTATGTCCTAACAACTAAACGACTTTTCGCTATAAAAAACCTTTCCTGGCGGAGATATTTGGGTCTGACTGCGTTTTACCAACATTTACCGTCATGACCGGTCAGAATTGGTCATGACTGCGAAATACCGAGCAGCGCCCATCACTATGTTCGATGCACTTCACTCTCCACGAATTTTCAAAATATCGAAAAGCACTTTAAAATTATGAAAAACGTGTTTAAGTTCAATAAAAAGTTGAAGGGCTGAATGACATTCACTCACTCCGAAAATGCTCAAGCGATTACCACGGTGCATGCATCGCGTCGACAACCGGATTGGTTAAGGTTGGCGCCCTTATTTGAAATGATTCAATGTGAAACGTAATTGTGTACAACAAGTAATAAGAGTAAAGTTATTAACAATAATTATTTGCTAACAAGGAAGACTTATAAAGTGCAATTTAAATTATTCATTAGATTTTCTCCTTAAAAATAAATGATCGATTTTAATTTGAAAGAAAGGAATATCTTCTTTATCCTAAATATAAATGTACAATTATTCTTAATATTCTTATGCACTTTACATTTATTATTTGTTGTGAACATTTGACTTACACATTTAATCATTTTAAATAAACACGCCAAGGGTAATTAATCAGGTTGGCCCTCAGCGAAGAGTCATTTGTAGAGATGCACGCCGAGACGAGAATTTCTCGGATCTTGCCTGATATTGCCCGTATTCGAGATAATTTTGTTCTCGAGAACTTTTGGTTTTCAATTGTTTGATCTCATCCCGTCCCGACTTCAAAATGCAAGCAAGATTGGGTAAGATTCTCGATAATGTTTATATTTTGAGTTTGACATTTCGCGTAAATCTAAAAAGTAAGGTAGCAGAATTTGAACATTATGGAAATGGATTTACGATGAATAAGAAGGCCGAAAAGAACCATCGTCAATTTTGAGCTCATCAAATATATGATTTGACACTAAATCAAGTAAATAAGTATAATAATTTTACAAAATATAACTAATTCATTGATAAAACCGTAGGTTAGAAAATTGTAAACAAATTGAAAACTCCAAAGGGTAGAAAATATAAAGGAACTAGCCCAATTTCTCATAACCACTAAAATAAGAAAACAAATATAAACTTGCCTCTATCTATTGTGCTCCGAAGCAAAAGCTCTGGGTACCTATGTGGCCCGCCGAACAGAAGAGAATATAAGGCCAACCACATTTTATATATGGACGATCTTAAACTCTTTGCCTCTTCAAAAGAGGATCTTAACATCCTTGTGGATGCGGTAAATAGGTACTCTAAAGCGATTGGCATGAACGTCGGACTGGACAAGTGTGCCTGTGTTCATCTACACCAAGGGAAACAGGGAAACCAAAATGTGCGTATGTTAAAAACGGCCATTGAAAAAGGGTATCGCCAAATTCTCAGAAAAAATTTGGCTTCCGAATTATCTGGAAAGAATAAGATCCAGGAGACCAATATTCTGGCCGTTCCTATACTGTTCTACACGTTTGGTGCAGTGAAATGGAACGTCGATGAGTTGAAGCAACTTGACCGAAGCACACGCAAGATGATGCCAATCCATGGAAGTCATCATCCTAGATCTTCCGTACCTCGAATATACCTCCCTCGAGATAAAGGGGGTAGAGACTTGCTAAGCTTAGAGTGTCTTGATCGAAGAATGGTTCTGGCAACAGCCTGCTCAGTTCTAAACAGCACAGATTCTCTTGTGCGACTCGTACATCAACATAAATTCGTCAATGCTGCGTCGTTTCTATACCCTGCCACAGATAGGGCCGCAGAGGAGCTTTGCCTCCTATTTGATTCCAGCGACATTACACGTTCATGGTAAATTCTACGGCATCATACATAAAGAAGAGTTCTTGATGGGTCTGTCCAACATGTTTCTCAAGTCTGCAGGATTGAGATCGGAGACTGAGGGATTTCTTTTTGCCTGTCAAAACGGCGTTATCGACACCTTAGTTTATCGCGAGCGCATAATGAATGTACCTGTAGGCGATACCAACTCCGAGCTTGCAAGCAAGAGCCAGAAACACTTGGACATGTTCTCATTGGATGCTCAAAGTATGCAGCTCTAAAAGTGTTATATTACCATCTTAGGCACTTCTATGGTGTTGATCTATTGCCCGCCTTGCCATACGTCTAGGGGGAACTCGAGTCTGTTGTGGAGAACGATCAGTGTAAGATCTACTGGAATTTCTCATTCTCCAGCACTCAACGTATCAGTGCTACGAAGCCTGATATTGTCTTCCAAGATTTGAAGACCAAGATCATTTACGCGATTGAATTCTCTGCACCAGCCGATG
Organism: Andricus grossulariae; assembly: GCA_011634705.1. NCBI lineage: Eukaryota > Metazoa > Arthropoda > Insecta > Hymenoptera > Cynipidae > Andricus > Andricus grossulariae. The sequence goes on along the minus strand of JAABKJ010075445.1, from coordinate 196,089,009 downwards.
GTAATATCACGGCAAAGGAGGAAGAAAAACGGGCGAAATATCAAGCACTTCTTTTCGAGCTGAGGCTTTTCGTAGACGCATCCCCACTACTCAAATGCTGGCTTGCGGGCTCTGCTACGATCGCCCGTCCTGTAAAATTTAGCTTTGACGCATTAGGTCCCTTTCTTCACGGACGGTCACATATATATCATGTCATAGCGATAAGTGAAACATGGCTAACTGAAACTGTTAGTGATAATAGTGTTTCTCTTGAAGGTTATTTGTTTGTGCGTAGGGATAGAAATGGCAGGAGGGGTGGAGGTGTTAAGGTGTATATCATAAATAGTCTAAACATCAAATTATTGGAGACATCAAAGGATGTTTTAAATGAACCAGAATTTATTACAATGGAAATATCTTGTCGTGCTATGTCAGCGCTCTTATTGTCTGTTGCCTATAGAAGACCTCATGGTCAATACGTATATAATTTTAAATCCTCCTTTTTGAGATTCATTAATGCATATAAAAATATTGTACTTATGGGTGATTTCAACTTTGACTTGAACAGTCGGGAACCTGGATCTTTATATGTAAGAGCATTATTTGAATCGCTTGATCTATTTATAATGCCGTATTCTGCAACGCACCATACTCCGATCTCTGATACGTGGTTGGATCTATGTGTAGTAGATGATGAGAGCAAAGTATTCTCAACTCATCAATCAACAGTGCCATTTGTAGCAGGACATGAACTCATCGCAATTGAATATGCTTGAAAATTCAGTATGTCTTCTCAAGTTAAAAAACCATATCGTGATATTCGTAATATGGATGATGGTGCCTTTCTTAATAAATTACAGTCTGTTTAGTGGAGTGCATTTGAGGGTTATCTCTCTGTAAATGAGAAACAAATCTTCATAAGAAATGCCCTAGATGCAGCTTTGGATGAATTTGCACCTTTATGCTCGTTTATCCCATCACAAAAAAGTTTTTGCCCCTGGATGACAGACGAAATCAGGAATATGATAAAGGAACGAAACCGCGTGTACAAGACTTGGAAGAGAGTAGGAAATAAGTACATGCTGATTATAAGACTTTGAGAAATGACGTCACTAGAATTCTTAATGAAACAAGGGACTCTTATAATGCAACAAGGGACTCTTATAATGCAACAAGATTGGATAGTTTAAATGATTTTAGAAATCTGTGGAAGGAAATAAGGGCGCTGGGATACGTCAGACCTAGGTGTGAAGACTTGCCACTAATTCGTTCAGTAAATGAAATTAATGCCTACTTTCTCTCTATTTGTGGTAACTCTGCATATAATGTAACAGAGTCAGGGCTCGAAAGGGTTCGAAAGTTCGCCCAAGAACTGAGGATCTTGAATCACACACTGAACAAGTCAAAGCTGCTGACAATCAACCAGCATATTGTTGACAAAATACGGCTGTTTTCTGACGCAATGAGGAGAATACAGAAGAGGGAGAGATGGATCAAGGAGAATCAAATGTTTCTCGCTGACTCATCTCGGCTCTTCAGTGATCATCCTGTTTTTGTCAAAAATCCACCCAAGCCTAAACAGGTAGAGATTTTTTGAAGAGAGGTATACAAATTCCCGAAAACACTAAAGTTGAAAGAAGATACTGGCAATATCATCTGCTTTAAGGAATTTCGCGACAACCTCATAAAATCTGAAGAGGAATATCCATCAACCACTGCTGAAGATGTGATAAAAGCACTTAGAGGCACGATGAACTTTTCCGGTGCTGGACCAGATTGTACCAAGAACTTCTGGTGGAAGAAGTTTAATTCTACACACCAAAATTTGGCCCGCATATTCACCTCATATTTAAAGTCGGAGATACCCATTCCGGAGTGGCTGGTGTTATGATGCACTGTACTCCTACCGAAAAAAGGCAACGTGTCCAACCCAGATAGTTACAGGCCGATAACTTGTTTGAACACACTGTATAAGATCTTCACAGCTGTCCTAAACAACAGGATTGTTCTGCGAATTGAGCCTGTGGCGTAAGATGTACGGACAACCGTGCTCGAAAAAGGTTGTAGCAGGCTGTCAAAAGAAAATGCTAATTGACATGTTTGTCGGTAAAGATGCTGTAGTCCATCAACGCGTCCTGTCAATGGCCTGGATTGACTACCGGAAAGCTTTCGATTCAACCTCTCACAGACTTCGCATCTGTCTGTTGAAAATCTTGAATGTTCATCCACATATAGTGAGATGCATAGAGGGATTGATGCCTATATGGAAAACTATATTTACTATCTCACCTGGAAATTATCGTGTGACAACGAAAAACTTCACCTTCCAGAGGGACGTCTTGCAGGGCGACACCATGAGTCCTTTGCTTTTTTTCATCACACTTCTGCCTCTATCTTTCGCACTACGAAATTCTTCTGGATACCTCTGTGGCGACACAAACCAGCGCGAGCATAAGGTCACTCACGTATTTTATATGGATGACCTGAAGAACTATGCCTCTGGTAAAAGCAAACTTCAAACTGCCATGAATATCGTCAAGAAGTACACAGGAGAGATTGGGATGGACTTTGGATTGGATAAATGTGCCAAAATTCATCTGAAGAAAAAAATATGCCACGGCACTTGCGAGATGGATGCAGAAAGCTGTCATCCTTGGGTCGCTTCGTGTCCTCAAAACACGAGAGTTTCGCCGGCCTGTCGTTGTGATCTCTTCGTGTACTGTGGCCACCCATCTCACGGTTTTGAGACGTGGCCATGAATGGGATTTACTGCGGTCCTACTGGGAGAAGATATCATTATTTAGATAACAGTTGCTCCCAGTGGGGCCCTACGGTGGTTGTTAACCATCAGTTTTTAATTATATATATGGGGAATAATTTCTCGAATGTACCCACCTCGAAAAAGAAAGTTGTCCGATCGGGCTAAAAATTGGCCCAATTGTAGTCCTATTAGATAGTTAGTACTCCTCACGCCAAAAATTAATTAATTTCGATAATTATTTGTCAAAGTGGAGGGGGTACATTTTTTGGTTTTTTAAGCAAAGCCTTACTTTCAAACATTTGTAACTTTGTTCCTATTGCTTTAAGCAAAATTTTACTAAAAATTTTTTTGATAGATTTTTTCACAAAATTTTTGTTGGTTGTAACGATTTTCAAAAAAAGTCAAAATTTGACCCTAATTTTTGAAAATCAGAAATAAATTTAACTTTTTTTCAAATTTCGACACTTTTTTTCTTCAAATTAGTTTTAAAAGAAAGCTGAGCTTTTTTCCTGTAAGATCCCCAATTTTCAGACTGGCAAATTTATTTGTCTTCGATTAATAGAACAATACGTAAACAAGATGCCATGATAAAGTGGGTGGCGCGCGATCTCCCCTAGTGCGCTCACGCCGTGGATCTTTGTGCAACGCTTTAGTGCCAGTTTTTTTAAGTTGAGTAATATTATATGCTACTAGAATAACTGCTCTTTTCAAAAAGTAAGTCATAAAGCAACTAATCTTAAACTCCGTGGTGTTGCCCACGACTTGCGTTTGAAATTCCCTGCACTACCACAAGGAGCTCAAATTTGCAGTGCATGTAGATATCAACTCAGCGGGAATATCATCCTTGAACTCTGGTGATATTTCAGAATCTTCTGGTAGAGATAAGGTAGATACTGAGGATGATGAAATGATATCTGACGATGAAGATCAGCTATATGACAGCGAAAAAGATTTAGATGTCTTAGACACCAAACTGCAGTGTGAAAAAAAATATAAAGCTGGTGTTGAAGTACTTGGTCAAATCATTGAAAAATGCAATGCCTCTAAAGATCTTCAAGAACAATTTCAACTTCTCTCGGTTGCGCCAAAATCTTGGGACGAAGACACTCATGGCCACGTCTCACAACCGTGAGATGAGTGGTCACAGGACACGACGAAATCACAATGACAGGCCGGCGAAACCCTCTTGTGTCTTGAGGACACGAAGCGACCCAAGGATGACCGCTTTCTGCATCCATCTCGCAAGTGCCTTGGCATATTTTTGGCACGCAAGAATGGCTCTAAGGTTACGAACCAGTGATAGTTTCGCACCTCTGAGAGCACCGATCACAAGGACAAATACAATTACTTCACAAAGGACTGTTGTTCTACATTTCTGTGAAAGTTTTCGTGCATTTTCTAGTCGAGTACCTGGTGGTGAAAGTTTTCAACCTCTGCTTTCTTCACTTCGGCTTTTAGAAGTAAGCATCTAGATGACCATTTTCAGGAGAGGATCTCAGCCATTGGCAACGATGTAAGCTGTACTTAGAACAATACGGCTATGAAGACACTGGAGATTCAGAAGTCCGCGTCATCCTTGACGGCGTGAAATGTATAATCGCGGAACTCACGAATTGATATGTAAGCTTTTATACATACGCATGATCTTACGTGTGGTGCTATAAAGGGCCATAAGCTAGTTCTTCGTCCATTGAACCACCCCAAATGAGTAGAGCCTCACTGGGACGGCAAGCATGTTAGTCGCAGATACCTTGTTCAACGCCGACAAATTGGAAGAACAAATCTATCGAAGAAGATGCTTGTATTTACTTCGGAGAGACTTCTTCACTGATGTTACGTCCTGAATGCGGCATTGAGGCACGCCCAGGTAATGTATAGGTCTCTCCAGTGTTAAAATGTCTAATAACACTTATATCTACAAGCTCTGGGTCATTGGGAACGCCAACAATCTTTCCTTTATTCAGATGAATTTTGGCACATTTATCCCATCCAAAGTCCATCCCAATCTCTCCTGTGTACTTCTAGACGATATTTATAGTAGTTTTAAGTTTGCTTTTACCAGAGACATAGATCTTGAAGTCATCCATATAAAATACATGAGTGACCTTATGCTCGCGCTGGTTAGTGTCGCCACAGAGGTATCCAGCAGAATTTCGTAGTGTGAGAGGCAGAGAGAGGCAGAAGTGTGATGCAAAAAAGCAAAGAGCTCACCGTATCGCCCTGAAAGACGCCCTTCTGGAAGGTGACGTTGTTCGTTGTCACAAGATAATTTTCAGATGATGTAGTAAATCTAGTTTTCCGAAGAGGCATCAATCTCTCTATGCATCTCACTATGTGTGGATGCACCTTCAAGCTTTTCAACAGAGTGGTGGACATGAAGGTGATTATTAGGTCGACCAATATATTTATATATAAAAGACCCAATAAGCACCCTTATATATGAAAAAACATCTTTGTCTTAAAAACCTGTAAAAATATTTTACATAACAAAATAAAAGTGATGTACAGTTCAAGGGAGCTAATTTACAATGGAAAATGTGTCTTAGACATTAACGTATACAATATTGCTTCTTTATATTTGAAAAAAATTTACATATAAAAATAAACCCTTTACACAGACTTTTCAACTTATTACAATAATATCTATGAACTACGATTTAGTATGTAGAAGTCACAGTAAAAGAAAATTCAATTTAAATACTTAGGACGCGATAAACTACGCTTTATCGCTGATGAGTGGTGGACATGAAGGTGATTATTAGGTCGACCAATATATTTATATATAAATACCCAATAAGCACCCTTATATATAAAAGAAAAAACATCTTTAGCCTAAAAAACATGTATAAATATTTCACATAACAATATAAAAGTGATGTACCGTTCAAGAGAGCTAATTTACAATGAATAGTATGTCTTAGAGATTAACATATACAATATTGCTTCTTTATATTTGAAAAAAATTTACATATAAAAATAAACCCTTTATACAGACTTTTCAACTTACTACAATTATGTCTATAAACTACGATTTAGAATGTGTAAGACACAGTAATAGAAAAATGAAATTTAAATACTTAGGACGCGATGAACTACGCTCTAGCCCTGATGATTGATGGACGTGAAGGTGCTTATTAGGTCTGCCAATATATTTATATATAAAAGACCCGATAAGCACGCTTATATATATTTGTAAAAAAACATCTGCAGCTTAAAAAACATGCACATGATGAGTGATGGACATAAAGGTGCTTTTGGGTCGCTCAATATATTTATATACAAAAGACCCAAGAAGCAACCTGATATATAACAAAAACATCTTTAGCTTAAAAAACATGTATGAATATTTCACTTAACAAAATAAAAGTGATATACGGTTCAAGAAAGCTAATTTACAATGGAAAATATATCTTAGATATTAACGTACACAGTATTGCATCTTTATATTTGGAAGCAAAATTACATATAAAAATAAACCCTTTGCACAGACTTTTCAACTAATTACAATAATATATATGAAGAACTATTTAGCATGTATGAGTCACTCTAAAAGAAAAATTAAATTTAAATACTTAGGACCCGATAAACTACGCTTTACCTCTAATGTGTGATGGACATAAAGGTTAAGATGGTTCGGACATCTTGAAAGAATGAAAGATGAACGACTGACCAAACAGGTGTATAAAGGTAAAGTGAATGGCAGAATGCCCAGAGGTAGACCGCCGAAAGAATGTTTAGAATCTGTGAATGAGACATTAATCCGAAGAAACATAAGAAGCCATAGAAACGCGAGAGCTTGCATGAAAAAATGCGTGGACGTGAAGAAAGCTAGAGTAGTATGCCAAGACAGAAAAGTTTGGCGACAAATAGTCTATAAAAACAATGTGAGTAGAGTGAATGACGCCTGAAACAAAAACCTTAGATACTAATGGGCCCAAGTGGGGAACAACACATAACAATTTTGTGAGGCTCTTCACGTGGGGTGATCGCTAGAGAGATTAATCAGCAAAGTGGGTCGAAACAGTGTTGCGGAACGAACGCGTCATTTAAATAAATAACACATGAATTCTAGACCAATGTAAAATATCTATACCTCACACCTCAATACCTATCTCCCCTAAACCTTTATACCCATCCACATACTACTAGTTTCCAACCGAGCAATTCACGCCTACCCCGAAAGGGAAATGGCTTAATGATATAATAATAATAAAATGATAAAACTTAAATTGTCAGGGCATTTTTTTACAAAATTTGAGTACACGCCCTGCGATAATTCTGAAGATAATATTTTTAATATTTTTATTGATATGTTTCAACATATAAAATATCAAAAAAATATACTCATTAATAGTATAAATTTCCGTGCTACTTTCTCAAATGACCTGATAATTACTTTTACATTTTCCAAAATAAAGAACAAAACTAAAACTCCAAAATTGTCGCTTCATTAAAAGAATAATTGTTTAAAAACTTATTCTGTCACTTTCGATAATTATGGGTATGCGAAATGGAGATGGCTTAATGGTACAATAATAAAATAATAATAAAATTCGTGGCACCTGAAATTTTTGATCCAGCAGTACTAGTTTCTCACAAGTAGTTTCTCATGCGTATAAGCATCAGCATGGGATTCAGGAGACATCTTGACACGAAAAGGAACAATTTTTAGGGGATCGACCCATTTTAGAAAAAAAAAATAAGGATGTTTTCCAGAACACTTTATTAAGAATACAACCATTACGCAAGTTTATTATGAATAATCTTTTTCTCTGTCCTTATTAATATATAATAAATGTGTAGGAACTGTATAATTTATATATATATATATATATATATATTTCGGTTTCTATTCCTTTGGAATAGAACTGAAGGGCCTATGACTGTGGCGTCAAGCCGCACATTGCTCAAGTATGTTTTCATGCGTTTCTCAAGTTTGAGATAATTGTTAAATCTAGTTTTCGACTACCGGCCGAAAGGGGCGACAGCTATCAGTCCCAAATCTTGTTCTTCTATCAGGGACGCTTCACCCTGTGACGTGTACGTCCCTCGAGAGGCAAGACAATACGCATTTGACCGTGAACCGTGTCGCACCCCCCGCATTGCCAAATTTATATTCTTTTACAAATAAAGTTACTTATGAATTTCTATTAAATCGTGCATTCCTGCTTTTATTTACATAAACTATGGAAACCCCAAAGTGGTGACCCCGACGTGATGTGAAAACGCAGCAATAGTTTTTTTTTAGTGAAAATTCGAGGAAAACTGTTAGTGAAGACGAAGCGGGGCGAGAAGGATACCGACGCGACGCATAGGACCCATAACGTCTATCCTCTCTTCTCAGTGCTGTCCCTTTCTCACTCCCTCTCAGTGCAGTGACACTCAAACTCAGTGAATAAGTGATCGTTCTCCATATGCAATGACTCCCAACTCTATGTGATTTTTTGTTTTGTTTAGTGTGCATAGTGTAGTTTTTCTGTTGTTTGTCCGGTTTTCTTTTACTTTGCATCCTCGCGATCATGAGTACCACCGCTACAGAAAGTATTTCTACCCTAATACCGTCAACGACCCACAGACCCAGAAATGTGGTTTGCGCAAGTAGAAACCCAATTTGCTGTATCCAACGTACAGAATAAGACGACAAAATTTAATTATATCGCGGGAAACTTAGACCCTAAAAACGCCGCGGAAGTGCGCGATATTTTGACCCTGCCCAAGGGAGACCCCGGTAGGACCTACGCGAATTTGTAAGCTCAGCTTATCGACCGGTTAAGTGCATCTCAAGACCAGAAAACGCAGCGCCTCTTAGAGCATGAGGAAATCTGCGACCGGACGCCATCACAGTTCCTCAGACACATGCGTGGATTTGCGGGCAGCGTTTTTTCCGTTACCGTTTTACGACCTCTCTGGCTCGGTCGACTGCCAACAGCCACGCAAGCCATCCTGGCAACTCAGGACCAGACAAATCTGGGCAAACTTTCGCAATTCGTGGACGCGTTCGCGACGACGCTAGGTCGAAAGACTAAAGCGGAAGCGTCGACACGGGCGATACAAACGGTCCCAGGCCAGGTAGACCTCGGTGCCCTTTTCGAGCAGCTTTCCCTAGTGACTACTAGACTTGCCAATATGACGGCAGCAATCGAGTTTTCTGTCCTGGCATACTACTCTAGCTTCCTGCACGTCCATGCATTTTTTCATGCAAGCTCTCGTGTTCCTATGGCGTGTTCCTTCGTAAAACCTTCTTGAAGTAATACAATATTTTTGTTTTATTTTTCGTTGTTTACGAAAAAAATTAAAAGAAACCTGTCTTGAAAGAAAATTCGGCAATTGGATTTCATTGAATAACAAGTCTCTCGAACCCAAAAATTGTTTATCCCAAATAGAATTCACAGTATGTCTTTGTGTTGATGTGAATGTGATGAAGAATTGACAAAAAGATATAAAGGCAAACAAATCCACATTGACTTTTTATTCTTGAAAACGCCGTCATTTTCCTCATTTTGAACTTGCATTTTCTAATTTTTCAGTTGGCTTTAAAGGGAACTATAAACTAATACTACTGTACAGTGCTTGGAAAAAGATCTTGCTATTTTATGAAAATTACCGTTTAAATTTAAATATAAAATTGAAGCTCAAAATCGATGACATCGTAATGTGAGGATTGGTAGTGTTGGAAATAATATGGTTTATTTCAGAAAGGTAAATGCATTTTTAGCCTTATCTTATGACAGAAAATTTCGAGAAATGTTGTCAAGATTATTTGAAATATCCTATTCTGAAACAAGTTTTTATAGATATGATTGTTTTCAGAATTGTTTATGGAAATTAAGAATCCCGCAAATTAAATATATTTTGAATTTCAGTAACAAAGCAAATGTGACTTTAGGAGCGTCTGTGAGTCCCATTTTGGCAGTTGTTGATGAAATCCTAATCAAGGATGTAAATGTTCTGAAAGCAGACAACTCACTTGTCGCTATCATCGCTATGCAGATGGAAAAAGGTATCCTGTTGTAAAATGCTAAAATATAATTGAAGTAAACTGTGCTGTAATTTCTAATCTAGTTTCTTGGTATTTCATGTTAGTCAATTGTTTGATTTAGTTTCCTGAAACTTCAAATATTTCAAAATTTTTTCAAATTACAAAGAAATTCTATAAATTAAGTAGAGTAAATAGTCTTTTGTCATTTATACCTTTTTGAGTTTCCGGTATTTCGCCAAATATATATCATTTGAAATATTTTCAATGGGGAAAATGCACAAAACAAAGAATAAATCAGAAAAAACTAATTATATGAGATCTATATATATTTTCTCCAGGCCAGCTCTTTTGGAACATAAGTTAATAGCAAAATATTTTTGTTTCACTTTATACTCACACCGTTTTATATTCAGTAACTTGAGTGCGTTCGTGGCATATGCAGAATATTCTGCATATGTGTAATACCGAGGAGATATTTCGTATATCTCAGTTGTTAGCTTCTAGCAATTCATTAGGGCTCGCGTATCAACATTACGTGCAAAAAAGTGGACAATTCGCGAACATCATTTATCAAAATTTTAGTAAGTGCTTTTATTACTATATATTGCGCGTGTGAATTATGGTGTGTGTTTATGTGTACCTCTGTGTGTGTATGTGTATACTGGCTGTTCGCAATATTACGTGAAATTATTATAATTTCTTGTTTTAATTATAGTGTTCAACGAAGTAATGGCGATGCCCATTCACTATACTCAAAACAAGGTCCCGCCTGTAGCAACCCATCAGGACTACTCTCCTGACCTCAGTGAGGATAATTCGGACGCTGAGTTAATCCCTGTGAACACTGATATGGCAGATGAGACAAATGTGGAAGTGGGAGAGACTATGTACGAGGGGGAGGTGTTCCATGATGAGAACGGTGACAACGATGATGATGAAGATCAAAATCAAGGAAGGGACTACCCGCGTGAGGTTCACGACGATGTCTGGGACGACGTTCCATCGACGTTAGGGGAAGACATTTGGAATCCCACAAATGAACCATCTGGTAAGTTTTTTTTTCACTCAATTTTCATTATTTATGATTTTTCGAAATATTTTGAAACTTTTTGAAACATATCAAATTTTCATATAATGTATAATGTTAATGTAATCATTGAAATATTTTTAAATTTCTTTGATTTTTTTCTACCTTGAAAAATTTTAGTTGAATCTTTAAAATATTTTTAAAAGTCTTTATGGAAATCTTTGAAACCTGTGAAATATTTGAAAATCTTCCACAACATCCAAATCTCAAAAATATTGGTGAAATCTTGACAATCTTTATAAAATCATTGAAATGTTTTAAAATCTTTGAAACCTTTGAAATCTTTTTGAAAAATATATTTTTTTGTCAATGTTACAAATTATTCGCCTAAATGAAGTCTTAGTGAAATAATTGAATAAATATGAAATGCCTAGGAATTTTTGCCAAATTTTTGAAGATTTTTGGAAAGGTTTAAATTTTTTCCCCAAAAATAGAAAACCTCTATGAAATTATTGAAACATTTAGACATTTTTGCGATTTTTCTGTCTTGAAAAATCTGATCAAATGTTTGAAATAGTTCAAAAAATCATCATTGAAATATTTCAAATTTTTTTTAATCTTTGAAATGTCTGAGAAATCTTGCAAACTTTTAGAAATACGAATCGGAAATCGTAGAGAATCTCGAGGTCCTGGGTGCATTGAGAGGCAAAACCAAGGTAATTAGAGCTCTTCGACGCAATGGAAAAACAACCGATCCTGACTCTCAGCAAATAAAAATAATCCCCTCTAAAACGATCCTGGTTACTTTTGAAGGCAGGACCCTTCCAGAAAGAACCCCTATCTGCATGGCATCATTTCCGGTTGACCTCTATAACCCGGAACCTAAAATGTGCATCAAATGCCTCAAATTTGGTCACATTAGCAAGCACTGCAGATCCAGTGCGCGCTGCAAGCGCTGCGGCTCCTCAGAGCTACACACCGAGGTGAAGCCATGTCCTGACGCGAGTAGCCCACCAAAATGTGCGAACTGTGGCGGAGACCACATGCGCTCCCATAAAAAATGCCCCGAATTTTTATTACAGACAGAGCTACGTTTTTTTGCGACAAAATACAAACTGTCCTTCAAAAAAGCCAAGTCTATCCTCAGATCTGGCAAAGGGGCAGAATATGCCTCCTCCTCTCAGACGCTTCCTCACTCCTCTCAAACATTTAGCTTCTCAATATTCCCAGAGCTTAATGATGTACCTGCCCCCTCTCTTACGAGCTCTCTTTCTCAGACACCACGCCCTTACTCCCAGACACTGACAGCCCCTACTTGGTCTGAGAAATCCAAGTCCCCACTGCCGCGTGTACGGAAACATACAGACTATCACCCAAAATCCAAGCAGCCCCCTCCTTCAAATGCCCAATCCCACCCGTCATCACGACGAGGCTCGAACTTATCCTTCTCTCACCTTCAAAACAATGGTAGAATTCCCAGCCCCCTTCCCCTCCCTCACCCCTACCCCATCCTCAAAATCTTTCGTATCAGCCCCTCCGTCTGATCAGGCACATAAACCGGGTTCAAATGAATCCAGATTTTCGATTATTAACTCGACTTTATCTGCTTTGATGAACTTGGTGGAAGTTCTAGCCACGGGCTCAGCTTAATAGATTGAGAATAGTCCAATGGAATTAGTCGCACTAAATATGAATCCTTCGGTAAAAGTGTGGATGAAGCAGTCATTACAGCATGCCCTCCCGTTAAACCTATTAGAATCACTAACTACTCCTGTTCTCGAAAGAAAATATTCATCCCGGCTCCTTGGTGGGATGAAAATTGCGACGCGGCAGTCAGAGAAAGGAAGGAGGCCCTGGCTGCTTTCAGGAGATGCAGAAATGATTTAAATTACATTAATTTAAATAGAGTAGAAGCAAAGCTATTGTTCATCGCATAGGCTTTTGGCTATTTGTCAACAAATACTCAATAAAAAAAATGTCCATTCTTCAGCGAATGGGCTTTTGGCGGTTTCTCAATGAATAGGCTTAATTTTTTTCAGAATTAACTAAGAATATCTTTCCGATGACTTTTTTGTATGATGCTATGCTTTCAAAGAATTGTTAATTATTTTAAAGAATCAGAAGTTTTTCTATTTTTCAACGAATGTGCTCAATTTGTCAACGGAATTATCAAGAATGTTTATCCAATAATATTCTCTACGATACTTTGCAAATTTTAATTAATAATTAATTATTTAAACAACTTTTATAAACATATTCAGAGTTTGGCTATTTTTCAATTAATAGACACAATTTTTTTTGCGGAATCAACTAAAAATGTCTTCTGGATGTCTCTTTTCTAGGTTGCTTTATAAATTAAAAAAATCATTAATTAGTTGACAAATTTCCATTCCAAAATTCAGAATTTGGCTATTTTTTAATGAATAGGGTCAATTTTTTCAAAATTAACTAAAAATATTTTCCTGATGACTTTTTTCTTTAATTCTCTGCGAATTTCCAAGATTTATTAAATATTTAAACAATTTTTATGAAAAAATTTAGAGTTTCGCTATTTTTTAAAGGATAGGCTTCATTTATTTCTGGAATTGATAAATAATGTATTTTCAGTCATTCTTTTTCGAAGTAAGTTGTAAATTAATAATAATTATTAAAGAAATTTTCATCATTAAAACAATTTCGATAAACATATTTAGAGTTTTGCTGTTTTTCAAGGGATAGGCACAATTTGTTTAAGGTGTCAACCGAAAATATCTTTTTGACGACTCTTTCCTATGTTGCTCTGTAAATTTATAAGAATTATCAATTATTTCAACTATTTCCAGAAAAATTCAGATTTTGGCTGTTTTTCAATGAATAGGGTCAATTTGTTTACGGAGTCTACCAAGATTTTCTTTCTGATAACTCATTTCTATGCTTTGAAAACATACAACAATTATTAATCATTTAAACAATTTACATAAACATATTCAGAGTTTGGCTGTCCTTCAAGAAATAGGCACAATTTGTTTACGGAGTCAATTAAGAATATCTTTCCGAAGACTGTTTTCTATGTTGCTTCGTAAATTTATAAGAAATATTAAACATTCAAACGATTTCGAATAAAAAATTCAGATTTTGGCTGTTTTTCAATGAATAGGGTCAATTTGTTTACGGAGTCTACCAAGATTTTCTTTCTGATATTTAGTGATAACCATTAAATTAATCCCCGAGATCTGTCAAAAAGTCCTAAAAATGCCATGATTTTTATAAGAGGGGGAAAAAGCTTTAAAACTTCCTTCAAACAGTCAAAATCAATCGAGAATTCACTCGAATTCAAAAAGAATGACAATTTTAAATTCGAATCACCATAAATTGGTTGGAAAAATATTCGAACATTATTATAAAATTCAGTGAAAACCATTAAATTAATCCGCGGAACCTCTCAAAAGGTCCTAAAAATGCCATGATTTTTATAAGAGGAAAAAACAGTTTTGAAACTTACTTGAAACAATTAAAATCAATCAAGAATTGCCTTGAATTCAAAAAGAAAAACAATTTCAAATTCAAATCACTTTACTTGATTGAAGAAATATTCCAACATTATTATAAAATTCAGTGAAAACAATTAAACTAATCCCTGGAACCTGTCAAAAAGTCCAAAAAATGCCATGGTTTTTATAAGGGGGAAAAAAAAACTATTATGCTTCCTTCAAGCCATTAAAATAAATCGAGAATTCCGTCGAATTCAAAAAGAATAAAAATTTCAAATGAAAATCACTTTAAATTATTTAGAAAAATATTCGACCATTATTATAATAAAATTCAGTCATAACCATTAAATTAATCCCTGGAACCAGTCAAACAGTCCGAGAAAAAGGAAAAAAAGCTTTGGAACTTCCTTCAAACCATTAAAGTCAATCGAGAATTCCCTCGAATTCCAAAAGAATAACAATTTCAAATTCAAATCACTATAAATTGATTCGAAAAATATTCGCACATCATTATAAAATTTTGTGAAAACCATTAAATTAATCCCCGAAACCTGTCAAAAAGTACTAAAAATGCCATGATTTTTATAAGAGGGGAAAAAAGCTTTAAAACTTCCTTCAAACAGTCAAAATCAATCGAGAATTTACTCGAATTCAAAAAGAATGACAATTTTAAATTCGAATCACTGTAAATTATTTAGCAAAATATTCGAACATTATTATAAAATTCAGTGAAAACAATTAAATTAATCCGCGGAACCTGTCAAAAAGTCCTAAGAATGCCATGATTTTTATAAGAGGAAAAAAAAGCCTTGAAACTTACTTCAAACATTTAAAATCAATCGAGAATTCCCTCGAATTCAAAAAGAATGACAATTTGACATTCAAATCACCATAAATTGATTTGAAAAATATTCCAACATCATTATAAAATTTAGTGATAACCATTAAATTAATCCCCGAGATCTGTCCAGTGTTTCCAAGTCCTGTTGAAGCCTCCAGAAGACGCAGGAGATGTTGATGATACTTTCATCGAATGTCGCGAATATGAAAGTAAATCTTCGTATAAAGTAACCCTTTTGAAGAAACCTTCTGCGAAATTTAGCGAGATCGTAACAGGGAATTTGCTTTCGTTTGAGAGGATCATTAAGCAAGCACGTCATCAGGCTAAAGTCAACGAGACAATCGAAAAGACAGCCATTCGCGACATCAGTTTAGTATACCCTGATTGGTTCGCAGAATCTGAACCTTGCTATGAACATAGACTCTTTGCAATGAGATGCTTATTTAAAGCAAAATTGCATCGAGTTTGCACAATCGACAATAGAGAAGCAAAGGCAGTCGACCTTCAAAAGCGAAGTGATAATGCTGCTAAAAAAAGCATGACAGAGACCAACAAGCGAAAGAGCAGCACAATGGAGGATGTCAAATATTCGCGCAAATTGAGAAATTTAATGCATGTCTAATAAATTAATGCATGTATAATTACCTAATGCATGTCCAATTACCTAATTTAAAATTCAATCGTCGATCACTCTAAGAAGTTCCCATACTCTGAACCTTTCTGAATTAAGCACCTTTGCATGCAGTTTACGTTTAAAATTTTAGGATAATGTGTTTATACATATATTTTTTTAATTTATCGTATTCTTAAAAAACAAAAAAAAACAAAAATGGATTGTATGTTTTACTAATATCTATTATTTTTCAGCAAAAAACGTAAGAACAAATCGAATATTTAATTTATTTTGTTGAAGATTTACCTGTAGAAATTTGGTACTTTTTTTGCATTTTTTCTCACGTAATTCTAAGCCACGTTATTTAAAAGGCTTAAAAAATGTGTCTCTCTCGATGGGTTGCTCACCTTGCCGTATGGAGTATATATAGGTTTCAAATTAAATCTTTAATTTATTTAATTGGGTACCTTACGCTTCTGCTGAGAGGGCTGAGTAAACTGTGGAGTTTATTGTTTTTTTTTCAATAGCAGTACTAGAGAATTAAGAAACTAATAAAAAATTTGTTATATTTGTTAGAAAAAGATACTTTTGTAACTCCACGGTTGAAACTAAGAAGTAATCGACCATTTATTTTCGTATAATTATAATTTGTATTAGTCAGGCTAATTTGTATATAATTACTTACATAATCATTTATAAAAAATCCTATCATTTGTTATTACAATTGTAATTAAATTATTTAGCGATTTCATAATACAGTTTCTTATGCAAAACCTCACAAGCTGCTGGGCAGAGAAACCGTCACCGCCTATGTTCGCTCCGTTACGGATGCAATGGCGAAAATCCTGGCCTTGACCGACAACGAGGGACAGGAAGCTCTAACCGAGTATGAGCGCGGTCGTTCCTATGCCGCGATTATGCGAGCTGGGGAAGAAAGTTCGATTCGTGCTCTGGCGCGCAGAGTAGGGGTCAACCATTCGATAGTTAGCAGATGCCTTCTCCTAATGGATCTGCCAGAGGAGGTTCGAGCGATACTCGACACGAATCCAGGGCTTATCGGTGGGAAATGGGCAAAAGACTTCATTGAATTCAGTCGTACCGAGCCGGCGCTGCTTCTGCAAGCAGTTACCTCTATGCGCGATCATCAATGGACGCAGGAACATGCTCTTCGGTGGTTAGCGAAGGAGGTTGCCTCGCGTGATCAGCAGAAAACGCCGAGCAAGTTCACCGACAAAGAGATCAGTGGGATAGGCAAGGTTCGTGTAGATGGGAAAAAGTTCGAGCTTCGATGCGAGAAAACTGTCGACGCGAAGCGGCTGGCTGAACAATTTGAGGCCTTTTTGAAGACCATAGATCGCTCCCTCATTGCAAGCGAATGATTATCAATTATATTGTAATGAATGATTTCAGACGCGAAACTGGTTAGAAAACGTGAACACGAAGGCGAAGTGCCATGACAGAATATGGTTTTTCAGACTTCGAGATAGGGATATATGGCAACCGCAGTCGCGCAACCAGAACTCAGAGTGGTGCAACCGCAGACACGATTCACCGCTCTCGCACAGCTGCCAAAGATTGAGCCTGAGCATTTGCTCGGCCTAAGCCGTATCGAGCTGTTTTCAGTGATTTCAGAGCACTGGCTGAAGTGTTCAGCCCCCGCGCGGATTCACATGTTGAGCAGCGAAGATCGGTTCATCCGCGGCGAGGCGCGGGCTCAAAACAAAGCATTAAGCGTCACGCAAATTTGCGCAGACCAAGCGCCAGGGGTTATCTATGAGCAATTCAACCAAACACCGTATCTCGCTGGCGTATGAGCACGAAGGTGAGGTGCGGCAGGCTTCAGCTGAGTTGAACCTAACGAAGGCGAGCATCATCTTCAGCGGGCTTCCGAGCATAAAATTCCAGGTTTCTCTAAGCGATCCTGAGCAAGTCATATTGCAGTTGCCCACAGACCGCAAAGGAAAAAAGCCAACGGTGTCTTGCGACATCTCCTCGATTCCTGAGCTGGAAGCGGCGATGGGGGAGGTGCGTAGGCCTTGTGGTTGAACATTTATTTTGTTCAAAAAAATTTCTTTGGTTCAAAAAAATCTTTCTGGTTAAAAATTCATCTTTTTGGTTGAAAATTCAACTAATTGGTTGTAAACGACTTTTTTTTAAATTAAAAATTAGTATTTTTTTGCTAAAAATTATACTGTTTTGTACAAAATTAATTACCAAATATTTTTCCACCAAAAATTCAATTGATGCGTAAAAAGTTCGTCTTTTCGGTTAAAAATTTTATTATCTTGTTAAATATTTTTCTTTTTTCTTTGAAAATTCAAGAATTTGGTTGAAAGATGAACTAATTTATTGAAAATTCATTTTTTTGTTGAGAATTAATTTTTTCAATTGAAAATGAAAGGATTCTATTTTTTGTTGAAAATATATGTTTTTAAATAAAAATTGATCTTTTTTAAATGAAAGATTAACTGTTTGGTTGTTTTTTCATGTATTTTGGTGAAAATTTGTCTCTTTTGGTAGAAAATTAATCTTCGTGTCTAAGAATTCATCTCTTTGGTTTCAAATTTAATTATTTTGTTGAAAATTCAAGATACTTGATGAGAATGTGTTCGCTAAGGCGAAGGAGCTTTAACAATAGAGAATTCACATTTACTAAATTTCCGTTGTCGATAGTTTGATCTTTAATTACATAAATTTTTGGTAGAAAATTGATATTTTTAATTGAAAATTAATATTTTCTAGTTCAAAATTAATTTGTTGATAGAAAACTAG
>JAABKJ010075445.1:195927156-196070557 GCA_011634705.1 Andricus grossulariae | reverse complement strand
TCTTTGTTGAAAATTGATGATTTATAAGTAAAAAATGCGTGTATTTTGTACGAAAATTAATTTTTTTGAACTGAAAATTTAACTATTCCATTATTTTTTTAAACTTGTCTTTTTTAGTTGAAAATTCATGTATTTTGTTGAAAATTCGTTTTTTGGTTAAAAATTAATAATTAATAATAAAAATGAATGATAATTAAATTAATAATTATTTAAACTGATCTTTTTAATTAAAAAATTTGTCCTTTGGTACAAATTTAATCATCTTGATTGAAAATTCAACTATTTTGTTGAAAATTTAATTATTTTATGGAAAAAATGTACTATTTTTCGATAGATAATTAATATTTTTTTATAGAAAAGTCATTTCTCTTAGTTTAAAATTAATCTTTTTTGGTTATAAAAGTTGGTTCAAATTTCACTTTTTTGTTTAAAATTTAACTTTCGTCTACAAAATTCGTATTTTTGGTTTGAAAATTGAACTATTTCGTAAAAAAATCCTTAACAGTGTTGAAAATACATTTTCAACCAAATTGCTAAATTTTTAACTGAAAAAGATGAATTTTCAACCAGAAATGGAATAGTTACATTTTTAGTTGAAAAATAATGTTTAATTACGAAAAAAATGCTTAAAAAAAAGAGAGAAAATTCAACTGTTCTGTTACTTGTCATATGTAATAAATGGAAAAGATAAAAATAAATTTTCAACCAACAATGGAATATTTACATTTTTAGTTACAAAGTAATTTGTAATTTCATCAAAAAATTCTGACAAAAAAGACGAATTTTCACCAAAATATATAAATTTTTAACTAAATTGTTCAATTTTTAACTAAAAAAGATCAATTTTCAACAAAAAATGAAATATTGTAATTTTCAGTTAAAAAAAATCATTTTGAACCATTTTGCGAAAATTCAATTGTTCTGTTACTTCTCATATGTAATAAATAGATCAGACAAAAATAAATAATCAGAAGTAGAATATTTGAATTTTTGGATCAAAAATAATGTTCAATTACAAAAAAAAACCTAACAATGAAGACGAATTTTCACCAAAATATATAAATTTTCAACCAAATTTTTAAATTTTCAACTAAAAAAGGTACATTTTCAACCAAAAAATTTTCATATGTAATAAATAGATAAGGTAAAACTTAATTTTCAATCAGAAATGGAATACTTAAATTTTTACTTAATAAATCATTTTTAATTGAAAAAAAAACAACTTTCAAGAAAATAGTGCGCTTTTCAACCAAAAAGATGATTTTATACCCGAAAGATTAATTTTCTAACAAATTTGTCGAATTTTCATAAAAATAAATAAATTTTCAACTGAATTGTTAAATTTTTAACTAAAAAAGATACATTTTCAACCAAAAATAAAAATGGAAATTTTAAATTAAAAAAAAATAATTTTGAAACATTTTTCGGAAATTCAATTGTTCTGTTACTTGTCATATGAAATAAATAGAAAAGATAAAAATAAATTTACAGCCAGAAATGGAATGTTTAAACTTTTAGTTAAAAAATAATTTTTCATTTGAAAAAAAACAAATTTTCAAGAAAATAGTGAATTTTTTACCCAAAAAAAATGATTTTATAACCAAGAAGATTAATCTTTAACAAAACAAAACAAAAGGTAAATTTTCATGATTTTCAACAAAATAGTTCAATCCTCAACCAAAAAATTCATTTTTAACCAAATAAATGCATTTTTAATAAAAAAATTAATTTTTTAACAAAAGATACGAATTTTCCTAAAAATACATAAATTTTCAGAATATTCCACAATTTTAGTTAAAAATTTATGCATCTATATCACGCTTGAAAATTCCACTATTCCAGTTGAAGATTCACTATTTTAGTTTAAAATTCATCACTTTGATTGAAAATTGAAATATTTTCACGAAAATTTGTTTTGTTTCTGTTTTAAAATGAATTTTTTTAACTAGATATTTAACTATTCCTTTTTTGGTTGAAAATTTATATTTTTATTCAAAAATTTACCTAGCTAGTTGAAGATTTATCTATTTTATTTTAAAATTCAGGTGTTTGGTCGAAAATTCGTCTTTTTATGTAGAAAATTAATGATTTTGGTTGCAAATTCAATTACTTGATTAAAACTTGAACTCCTTTGTTAAAAATTCATTTTTTTTTTAAGATTCGATTTTTTTAAAATTAATTTTGTTATCTAAAAATCTAAGTACTTTGTGGAAAATTCCTTTTTTTTATACAGATTAATTTTTTTAAATTGATAATTCAAGCAATCCAGTTGAATATTCCACAATTTTAGTTAAAAATGTATTCATCTCTTCCAGGTTGAAAATTCAACTATTCCAGTTGAAGATTCACTATTTTACTTTAAAATTCATCACTTTGGTTGAAAATTTAACTACTTTGGTGGAAATTCTTTTTTGTTGTTGTAAAACTAATTTTTTAAACTGAAGATTTAACTATTTCACCAGAATAATTGAACTTTTAACCAAAAATATTAATTTTCAACAAAGAAAGTTTTTTTTAGTCAAGAGATGAACAAAGTTGAAAACAAACTGTTGGCTTTTAAACATAAAACATGCATTTTTTTACAATATGCTTGAATTTTCAACTAAAAACAATAACTTTTCAACAACAAACAAAAAAAATTCAATTAAAAAAATTAATTTCGATAAAAAAAAACGAATTTTCAATCAAAGAAGAAAAATCGTTAACTAAAAATTGAATCGTTAAATTTTCAGTTAAAAAATTAACTTTCAACCAAAGAGATGAATTTTCAAATAAAATGATGGAATATTTAATTGTAATAGTTACATTTTCCGTTAAAAAAAATGTTAGTAAAAAAATAACTAATTTTCAAAAATATAGTCACATTTTCAAACAAAGTGATGAATTTTTAACTAAAATAATGAATCTTGAATTGAAATAGTTGAATTTCAAACAAAAAAGATGAATTTGCAACAAAAATGATGAATCTAACTAGAATAATTGAACTTTTAACCAAAAATATTAATTTTCAACAAAGAAAGTTTTTTTAGTCAAGAGTTCATATTCCACCTTTTCTAAACCTTCTTTTTTCAATTCCACCTTTTCTAAACCTTCTTTTTTCTATTTCACCTTTCGTAAACCTTCTTTTTCAAATTCCACCTTCTTTTAACATTCTTTTTCCTATTCCATCTTTTCTAAACCTTCTTCTTTAAATTCCGCCTTTTATAAACCTTCTTTTTCCAATATCACCTTTTCTAAACCTTCTTTTTCAAATTCCACCTTTTTAAACCTTCTTTTTCCCATTCCATATTTTCTAAACCTTCTTTTTCCTTTTTCACCTTTTCTAAACCTTCTTTTTCCTATTCCACCTTTTCTAAACCTTCTTTTTCATATTCCACCTTTTCTAAGCCTTTTTCCTATTTCACATTTCCTAAACCTTCTTTTTCAAATTCCACCTTTTTAAACCTTCTTTTTCCCATTCCATCTTTTCTAAACCTTCTTTTTCCTATTTCACCTTTTCTAAACCTTCTTTTTCCAATTCCACCTTTTCTAAACCTTCTTTTTCAAATTCCACCTTTTTAAACCTTCTTTTCCCCATTCTATCTTTTGTAAACCTTCTTTTTTCTATTTCACCTTTTCTAAACCTTCTATTTCCTATTTCACCTCTTCTAAACCTTCTTTTTCCTGTTCCACCTTTTCTAAAACTTTTTTTTTTCATATTCCACCTTCTCTAAACCTTGGTTGAAAATGCAACTGTTTTTGTTTGAAGTTTAATCTTTTTTCGTTTGAATAATCATTCATGTGTTTGAAAATTCATCTTTGTAGGCTTAAAATTTAATTATTTTGTTGAAAATTCGATTTTTTTTTTGGTTTTAAAATTTAACTATTTTGACAGAACTTTTATCTATTTTTTTGAAAATTCTTCTTTGATAAATGAACAAATTGGTTGAAGGTTAAATAACTTTATTAAAAAATCTCTTTTTTTGTCGAAAATTCATCATTTTAGTTGAAAATTCGTGTCTTTAATTGAAACTCCGTTTTGTTACTGAAAATTAGTTTGTATAACCCAAACTTTAAATATTTCAGTTATTGATTCATCATTGTATGTTAGTTAAAAATTAATCTGTTTGGTTGAAAATTAAAATTTTTTTTTTCAAAAATTTATCTTTTTTAATTAAAAATTCAAGTACTTATGTAAAAGTTTAACTAATTTGTTAATTCTTTATTTGTTTTTGGTTAAAAATGCAACTATTTGCTTGAAAATGAATTTTTTTCTTGAAATTTATTTGTTCGGCTTGAAAATTCAACTGTTTTACAGTAAAAACTTGTTTCTCTAACTGAAAATTAAACTATTCTATTTTTTTTAATTGACCATTTTAAGTCAAAAATTCATCTATTTTGTTGAAATTTTTTTTTTGCAGAAAATTAATATTTTTGGTTGAAAATTCAACTAATAGGATGAAAATTTCATCTAAAATTTAAATATTTGGTTCAAAAATCATGTATTTTGTTAAAAATGTTTCTTTTTTGGTAGAAAATTAATCTTTTTGGTTGAAATTTATTTATTTTTTTTTAAATTATTGTTTTCTTCATTGAAAATCAATTTTTTAAACTAAAAATTTAACTAAATTTCTTGTCGAGATTATTTTAATAGAAATTTAATCTTATTGCTAGAAAAATTATTTTTTCAGTTCAAAATTTAACTATTTCGTTGAAAATTTATTTCATTTGCTTAAAAACTTATTCCACTGACTGAAAATTAAATCATTATATTTTTTGTTGAAAATTTATCTTTCCAAGTTAACAAATTCATCTTTTTAAGTTAAAAATTCATCTATTTTGTTGAAAATTTATCTTTTTCTTGGCAGAAAATTAATCTTTTTTGTTGAAAATTCCATTAAAGATTTAAACATTTGTTTGAAAATTCATGTGTTTTATTAAAAATTATTATTTTTTGGTAGAAAATTAATCTTTTTGGTTGAAATTTAATTTCTTAGGTTAAAAATTAGTTGTTTTTTTTTTCAATTAAAAGTTAGTTTTTTATTAAAAATTAATTTTTCAAACTAACAATTCAACTTACTTTCTCGTCGAGATTTTTTTACATAAATTTAATCTTATTGGTAAAAAAATTATTTGTTCAGTTGAAAATTTAACTGTTTCGTTGAAAATTTATTTTATTTGCTCAAAAACTTATTTCTCTAACTGAAAATTAAACTATTCTATTTTTTGTAAAAAATGTATGTTTTTTAGTTGAAAATTCATCTATTTTATTGATTTCTTTTTTTGTAAAAAATTTAATTTTTTGGTTTGAAATTCAACTATTAGGTTGAATAGATTTTTTTCTTCAAAATTATTAATTTTTGGTAGAAAATTAATCTTTTTGATTGAAATTTCATTTCTTTTGTTGAAAATTATTTTGTTTTAATTGATTTTTTCAACTAAAAATTTAACTATTCCATTTTTCGTCAAATTTTTTTTTTTGTAAACATTACATCATTTCAGTTGAAAATTCATTTGTTTGGTTGAAAATTTAACTATTTCGTTAAAAATTTATTTTATTTGTTCAAAAACTTATTTCTCTTACTGAAAACTTTCCCGAAAAAATCCTTTCAAATTCAAATGCTAAAAATTGTGAAATTTTGAATAGTTTATTTTTCAAATAATTTATTATATTGGAAATTGAAGTAGACTTTAACATTCTTATATTTACAAATTGCAAAATTTCAAATTTTTTAGAAGCGATTTCTCAAACTACTAATGACAATTATTGATAATTGTTTAAACAAACTCAATAAACAAATGCATTTATCTGCTATTTATACAGGTAGATACTTGTTCTTTTTCAATGTGTCAATAACTAATTTTTTAATTTTGTTGTAAAAATCTTAATAATGATAGTAATACTGGATCGTCGATGAGAATCCAACATGATAAGTTTAAAAATTAGTTATTAGCATTTGGTCACGTTGAATTAAGACTGCCTATTTCTTAAATAAACGCGACTTTTTTCTTGAAAGATGTCTGAGATTATAAAAATTGGTTTGAAAAATTGTTTTTGAAATAATAATTGTTGATTATCCTGTAGAATCAGGAAAGGATCAGAAACTAGTTATTTAAACTTTTTAATTTGAAAAATTACAAACGAATTTTTACATCCTGAAATAGGCAGACAATGCATTTGTTAATTAAATTTGTTTAAACTATCATTAATTTGTAATGCATTACTGAATCTCGTAAATATATGATACTTCTGTTTATTTATGGCTTCCTTAGAACAAACAATAGATTTATTTCATTATTGAAATATTATTATTATTGCTCTGGATAATTGTCTATAGAATTAATTTATGAAATAAATAATTTTTTTTTTCATAGATTTAAATAACAAAACGGTTTTCGTTTATGAACTTTTCAAATTTAGTGCAAATTAATTGGAGAATAACTCTTATTCCCAAGGAGTCAATTTTGAGTAAGTTTTTTGTGTATAATAAATTCAATAAATTTATAAGCAATTTAAAAACTTATTTACAACTTTGCTAAATAGCCGCTTCATTGATTCTAGATTTTTCTAATCAAACCCAAATATTTATCAAATACCGGTACTCTTCTAATTTCGATTGAAATCGTTGTTATTGAATAAAAATATTGAGAAATTATTTTTTTTCAATTTGCCATAAACAGATTCATGCGTAATTTTATTAGCATCATTTTTTTTTAATCCTTTGAATTAATTCAAAAATTTCTTCTGAATACAATTTGTATCAGAAAATTACTTCCAAAAACGTCATGAGTTCAATTTTCGAATTATTAGTATCTTACATGGAAAATTTGCGAGTTTCGGATGAATTTACAATAAAAAATCGAAAAGTTAAAGGGGCAGTCAAGAATATAAATTTTCATTTAAAAAAAAAACAACAAATTTTCATCTAAGAAGATAAATTTTCAAACAAGAAGATTAATTTTTTACCAAAAAGATGAATTTTTAAGAAACTACATGAATTTTCAATCAAATAGTTGAATTTTAAAATGAAAAAGATAAATTTGTTATAAAAAATGGAATAGTTGAATTTGCAGTTAAAAATATTAATTTCCTACCGGAACGACGAATTTGGAAGAAACTATATGAATTTTCAATGAAATAGTTAAATTTTTAAGTAAAGAAGATAAATTTGTTATAAAAAATGGAACAGTTACATTATCAGATAAGAAAATAAAACTTTATCTCCGAAAAAGCGAATTTTCAATAGAAGAGTTGAGTTTTCAACCAAGAAGATGAATTTACAATAAAAAATCGAAAAGTTAAAGGGGCAGTCAAGAATATAAATTTTCATTTAAAAAAAAAACAACATATTTCATCTAAGAAGATAAATTTTCAAACAAGAAGATTAATTTTCTACCAAAAAGACGAATTTATAGAAAACTACATGAATTTTCAATCAAATAGTTAAATTTTTTATTTCAAAAGATAACTTTGTTATAAAAAATAGAATAGTTAAACTTGAAGTTAAAAATGTAAATTTTCATTAAAAAAAAAATTTCATCTAAAAAGATCAATTTTCTACAAAAAGACGAATTTTTAAGAAACAACATGAATTTTCAATGAAGTAGTTAAATTTTCAACTAAAAAAGATCAATTTGTTATAAAAACTGGAATAGTTACATTATCAGATAAAAAACTTTATCCCCAAAAAAGCGAATTTGCAATAAAATAGTTGAGTTTTTGACCAAGAAGGTAAATTTACAATAAAAAATCAAAAAGTTAAAGGTGCAATTAAAAACATAAATTTTCATTTAAAAAAAAACAACAAA
Source organism: Andricus grossulariae (assembly GCA_011634705.1). Lineage (NCBI taxonomy): Eukaryota > Metazoa > Arthropoda > Insecta > Hymenoptera > Cynipidae > Andricus > Andricus grossulariae. The sequence continues at coordinate 196,062,769 of JAABKJ010075445.1, read as the reverse complement.
TTTTCATCTAAAAAGATAAATTTTCAAACAAGAAGATTAATCATTTACCAAAAAGATGAATTTTTAAGAAACTATATGACTTTTCAATCCAATAGTTAAATTTTCAAATAAAAAAGATAAATTTATTATGAAAACTTGCATAATTAAATTTTCAGTTAAAAATATAAATTTTCATTAAAAAAAAACAACAAATTATCATCTGAAAAGATAAATTTTCAAACTAGAAGATTAATTTTCTACCAACAAGACGAATTTCTAGGTAACTACATGAATTTTCAATCAAACAGTTAAAAATAATAAAGTTCCCGAATTGGAAAATACCCGACAGTTTCTAATATTACCGAATTTGAAAATTCCCGAAATATAAAAATACCGACACTGTACAATTTCCGAATTTGAAAATTCCCTAATAATAAAATTTTAGACTAATAAAATTTCCGAGTAATAAAATTCCCGAAAAATAAAATTCGGAATTGGGAAATTCCCGAATAATCAAATTCCTGGACAGTTTTTAATATTACCGAATAGAAAAATTTCCAAATAATAAAATTCCCGACAGCTTATAATATTACTGAATGTGAAAATTCCCTGATAATAAAATTCCCGACAGAAGATTTCCGAATTATAAAATATCCAATCTAGAAAATTCCTGAATTTAAACAATTAAGAAATTTCTCTCATAAATATCATTTATTTATTCAAAATACAGTAATCAAATATCTTTATGAAAAAAATATTTTTGATATTAAAAGATTCTAAAATTATTGTTTAAATTTAAAATTAAAATAATTGAAAAATATATATTTATAGCTAACGATTTTCTTCAATTATTATTATTTTTAATTCAAACAATAATTTAAAAACTTCAAACATTAAAAAAATTTCTTTGATAAAAATATTTGATTATTGTGTTCCTAATAAATAAATAATATTTATCAGAAACCAATGACAACATTTTTTAATTCAGGAATTTTCTAGTTCGGATATTTTATGATTCAGCAATTTTTTGTCGGGAATTTATTATTCGGCAATTTTCAATTTCGGTAATATTATAAAATGCCGGGAAGTTTATTATTCGGCAATTTTTCAATTCGGTAATATTATGACCTGTTCGGGAATTTTATTATTCAGAAATTTTATAATTCAGGAAATTAATCATTCGGGAATTTTACAGTTTCGGGAATGTTATTTTTCGTGATTTTTTCAATCGTCTCATTGGAAAATCCCGGAATTATAAAATTCCCGAATTGGAAAATTCCTGAATAATAACATTCCTGAATAGTAATAATATTACCGAATTGGAAAATTCCCGAATTATAAAATTCCCGACAGTTTATAATATTACCGAATTTGACAATTTCCCACTAATAAAATTGCCGAATTATACAATATCCGAACTAGAAAACTACCTAATTATAAATTTCCCGAATTTAAACAATTACATTTTTTATAATAAATATGATTTATTCAATAATAATACAATAATCAAATATTTGCAATGTTTAAAGTTTCCAAAATTATAGTTTGAATTCAAAATAACAATAACTGGAAACGGCCTGGGATTGCTTATTTAGATAGTGCAAAATAGAGCACAAACATTTTGTTTTTAATGATTAATTCAATATTTGATTCTTATTTTGCATTAAATTTTATTTTCAGCTACCCTGATAAATGTATCATCGCAATAAAATTATATTATTACAATTCATAATATGTATTGCCATTGAAACATGCGTATTTTCATTGTCTTCTTTTTATGATAGAAATAAAGTGAAAATTCTATAAGAAAAAAAAATTTGCCATCAAACTTTTCATTGCAACTTGTGTTGTTGTTTGATCAATTTAATTTGTATATTTGCGATGTCATTTTTTACAATTTAAACTAACATTACACATTTTAGCGTAAAGTTGTTTTGAGAAAATTTGTAGATATAATTTAGGCGAAAAATTTTATTAAGTAAGATGCTATTGTAGCTTGTGTCCTTTTTCCAAAAAGGTAATTTTTTTGTTTTCAATATATTTTTATAACAAAAGTTCATAACAAATTTGTAGATCTTTTTTGGTTGATCAACTTTCGTCTTCCCTTTTTTTTTCGCAACTTATGTCTTTTTTCCAAAAATTTAATTTTTTTATTTTTAATCTTGTCTTCCGCGATTAAAAGAAAATTTACACGTCCTATAAAAAAAAATATTTGTGACAAATTTGTAGCTCTTTTTGGGGTAAATAAATTTTATTCATTTATTTTTTTCGTATCTTGTATCGTTTGTCTAGAAATTGGTGAAATAATCATGAAGTTCCCAATTAAAAGAACTGACATCCAACAAAAATTTTTTTTTTGTCGACAGATGCCCGAAAAATGCATTTGTTTTTGAATTTGCTTAAAAAACATCAAATTTATCAACTAATTATGAATGTTGCTAGAATTATAATTAAGTTCCCCACTAAAAGGACTGGCTTTGAAAAAAACTAATTTTTCTGCCTATAAATGTCCGAATAATGAATTTGCTTATTATATTTGTTTAAAAAAATAATAAAATTTTTCAACAAATTATAAATTTTGCTGAAAATATCATGAGGTTTTCTCATATAATATGCACAAAAATAATCATAAGAGAAATTATCCTCATCATAATATTGTTTCCTTCCTAATTTCTTGCAATATAACTTTTAAAAAATGTAAAATTATTGAAAATGATAAAAAAAATTGTCAGCAAATAATTTGTTTATAAAATCTTTCTTGTTTATTTTATCATAATAGAATATCTTCATATAATGAAATTATATAATATAATGTAATTTTCCTATTATTGACGATGAAAATTCATTTCTTTGATTCAAATTTTAACTATGTAGTTATATATTAAACTATTTCTTTGAAAATTCAACTATTTGATATAAAATAATCTTTTTTGTTGAAAATTTATATTTTTGAGTAGAACATTAATTTTCTTTGTTGAAAATTTATAATTTTGGATGAGGATTCAACTATTTTATTAAAAAATTCGTCTTTATTGGTTGAATTTGACATTCTAAATATTCGTCCTTTTTCTCGAAATTTCATTTTTTAAATTTAAAATTTAACTATTCTATTTTTGGTTGAAAAAATATTTTTTTAATTTGCAAATTGATGTTTTTTGTTGAAAATTCATCTTTTTTTGGTAGAAAATTAATCTTCATGGTTGAAAATTCATCTTTTTGGTTGAAAACTCATTTTCTTTTATTGAAACTATATAATTATGGTTAAATATTAAACTAGTTTGTTCAAAATTCATTTTTTATTTTTTTACTGAAGATTCATCATTATAGTTGACAATTCATTTCTTTGATTACAAATCTAATTGTGTAGTTAATTATTGAACTATTTCTTTGAAAATTCAACTATTTGTTATAAAATAAACTTTTTCGTTGAAAATTGATATTTTTGGGTAGAAGATTAATTTTCTTTGTTGAAAATTTATAATTTTGGCTGTAAATACAACTATTTTGTTAAAAAAAATCGTCTTTATTGGTTGAATTTCACATGCAAAATATTCGTCTTTTTTGTAGAAATTTAATTTTTTAATTGAAAATTGAACTATTCTATTTTTGGTTGAAAATGTATATTTTTAATTTGAAGATTCATATGATTTGTTGAAAATTCATCTTTTTTTGGTAGAAAATTAGTCTTCATGGTTGAAAAATCATCTGTTTGGTTGAAAACTTTTTTTTTATTGAAAATTTATCATTATGGTTAAATATTAAACTAGTATGTTCAAAATTCATTTTTTTTTTTGTTACTGAAGATTCATCATTATAGTTGACAATTCATTTCTTTGATTACAAATTTAACTATGTAGTTAAATATTAAACTATTTCTTTGAAAATTCAACTATTTGGTATGAAATAAACTTTTTTGTTGAAAATTTATATTTTTGGGTAAAAGATTAATTTTCTTTGTTGAAAATTTATAATTTTGGTTGAGGATTCAACTATTTTGTTAAAAAATTCGTCTTTATTGGTTGAATTCGACATGCTAAATATTAGTTTTTTTTGTCGAAATTTCATTTTTCAAATTTCAAATTGAACTATTCTATTTGATCAAGGCCTAAAATGTTGCGTAGTCCGACGAACACACACAGTGTGGCCCGGATTCAAAAGTTTTTACTTCGAAATCAAAAAGTACAGTGGAAAATTAACTTTATTTTCTAAGTAAGATCTTCAGTTTCGTAACCTAATACTTTAAAAGTATCCAAAATTAATTTGAATGTGTATTTAAACTATTATTTTTAGTCTGGTTTCCCCTGTTTCTCATTTTTCCATTTCAATGTGAACTGAATCAATAAAGCCCAACTAGAAGATGTTAAATGTGGCCTCCGTTATTACCCCCGCAGCTTGGCCATTAAAACTTGCTACAGGAACTCTATCTACCTGGGTCCTTGGCGTGAATAGATAGGAATAAACCACTGAAATACAGCCATAGATGGGCCCAAGATGACCGACCATCTTAAGCAGGGACCCTTTGTCCGTAAGCACGTCCAAATCACGAAATTAAAAAAAGATTATTTTGCAATTAGCGATGATCGGTGACATCACGCCGGATGTATCTAATAAAAGAAAATGTAGCGAATAAATGGATTATCATTTAATTCTGAGAGTGTTCCCTATGGTTGGACTCTCGTTCTCCAGGGCCGGAAGTGAGCCCACATTAATGGAATCTTGTGAAAGGCTGATTGCCCCTTGCTGCGGTTTATCATTTGATTCAGGTATTCCTTATACCACCGAGAACCAAAATTGTGCCTCATAAATTGCACATGCTGCCAAGATGATAATCACCCTTCTGGAATGTTACGCAGGTCTTCCCGTGGAAAGCTGGTTAAAGGACTATCTATGAAGAAATTAGCAGGGGTCAGTGAAAGATCATTTGGATCGGAAGAAATAGTTGAGAGGGGACGAGAATTATGGATTGCTTCAATTTCTATGACATATGTTCCAATTGTTCTTGTGTTAATAGCGTGTTACCTACATTGCGTAACAAGTAGGGTTTGAGGAATTTTACAGCAGGTTACCAACGCCCACCAAATTGTAGAGATCGTGGGGGATAAAGTGCCAAGTAATTTTTTTTTTGATAAGAAGTTCTGAACCGCGGGATCCCGTTCTGCTAATTGAATAAAGTACAATGGAATGGGTGAAGTACGATAGAATAAAGTCATAGACTGCTCCATTACGTGCATTACGCATTCATTACGTGCTCCAAGAAAATTTCTGTAGTGTGCTGTCCGAATAAATGTTTTTGGACTTTCGTCGGCCGTCAAAAAATCTTTTTAGGTGACCGATAAACGCTTCAGTAATCAGATCGCTATTTTCCGTATACCATTTAAAATGGATTCAATAATAACTTTTTGTGAAGATCCTTCAGATAAATTTAAAAAAGGTGGAGGAACACAAAAGTGATGTTCGTTTGGGACCTTGTTATAACAGTGTTCTTCCTAGTCATACAAGAGGGTTGGTTGATGTTGACCATGAGTTTGACTGAAATATTAAACTAAAAAAAATTAATCTTAAACTCAAGAACGATTAGTTACATTTTCAATGATCAAAATTAATTTTCAACCATAAAAAAATCAATTACATGTAAAGAAAATTGAATTTCCAACCAAAGAGAAGAAATTTCAAGTAAACTCATGAATATTACACAAACAAAAAATGAATTCAGTGAAATTCAATAAAAAAGTTCATATTTAAAGCAAAAAGATTTCAATTTTAAATGAAAAACAGTTGAATTCGAACAAAAAGATGAAGTTTCGGAGAAAAAATTTATATTCTATCAATAAAAATTAATTTTCAACGAAATACATGTAGTTTCAAACAGATAGTTTTTTTCAATTGAAAAACTTTAATTTTGAACAAAAATCGGAACACATAAATTTAAAAGATTTCCAGGGATTTTAACGGATTGTTATAAAGAAATTTAACAAGCAAGTTCAATTACATTTATTATCAAGGGATTTTAAATTATTTCCGCTTATTTGAATAGATGCTCAAGATTTCGGAAGGAAAAATTTCGAAGAATTTGAAAGAATTTTGTATGATTTCCAAAGATTTTAAGAAATTTTATAGGAACTTTAGAAAATATTATTTAAATTATAATAAATTCCTAACAATTTCAAAGATTCCAAGGATTTTTAAGGTATTTCCAGACATTTTACAAGATTTTAAGGATTTTAGTGAATCTCCAAGGAATTTAAAGATTTCTAGGGATTTGAACTGATTCTTTACAAATTTTTAATGTATATGTGAATTGAAAGTTACTATTCTTTGAAATAATTACATAGTCGAGGAATGCTAGAATTGATATTTTTTACAAAAGACAATGTGCAATTATTTAAACAATTTCCAATTGTTTAAGCAATTTTGTCGACATGTAAAACGTGAAGTATTACCATTTTCTTGAATTAAAATTTGCAATTATATTTTGCAATTATTTAAAACATTAATTTAAAAAATTTCATTTGTATTCATTTAATAAAAAGTACTTCTTTTTTCATATTTTCGGAAATTGAGCTTTTCTCATTTAAAATTCGACGTTAATTTCAACACCCTGGGGGCAAGGATTTATGTAAGATTTCAAGGTTTTCCAAAGAATTTTGTAGGGTATCTAAAGATTTCAAGGGATTTCTAGTAAAATTAGGAAAAAAACTAAGTTAACTGTCAAGGGATTCCTAGCGATTCCAAAGATTTTGAAGCATTTTAAGGTATTACCAGAAATTTTACAAGATTTAAGGATTTTATTAAATCTCTAAGGATTTCAAGGGACTTCAAAAGATTTCTAGTGATACAAGTGTTGTTTTTTTAGAGAACTTTAATTAATAAGTTTTATTTAATTTATATTCAAGGGATTATAAATGATTTATACTTTTTTATGGAATTTTATATTTTCCAAAGATTTCAAGGTTTTCCAAAGAATTTTGTAGGGTATCTAAAGATTTCAAGGGATTTCTAGTAAAATTAGGAAAAAACTAAGTTAACTGTCAAGGGATTCCTAGCGATTCCAAAGATTTTGAAGCATTTTAAGGTATTACAAGAAATTTCACAAGATTTAAGGATTTTATTAAATCTCTAAGGATTTCAAGGGACTTCAAAGATTACTAGGGATACAAGTGTCTTTCTATTTGAGAACTTTAATGAATAAGTTTTTTAAATTTATATTCAAGAGATTTAAAATGATTTATACTTCTTTTTTTAAATGGATTTTTAAATTTTCCAAACATTTCAAGGGATTTCTAAGAATTTTGTAGGATTTACAAAGATTTCAAGGTATTTCTAGTCAAATTTGGAAATTAAATTAAATGTTAAGGGATTCCTAGCGATCCCAAAGATTTCGAGGGATTTTAAGGTATTTCAAGAAATTTTACAAGATTTAAGAATTTTATTAAATCTCCAAGGATTTCAAGGGACTTCAAAGATTTGTAGTAATACAAATGTTCTTTTTTAGAATTTTAATTAATAAGTTTATTTTAATTAATATTCAAGGGAGTTCACATGATTTATACCTCCTTTTTTAGTGGATTTTTAAATTTTCTAAAGATTTCAAGAGATTTCTAGTGCAATTTGGAAGATAATTAAATTAAATGCCAAGGGATTCCTAGCGATTCCAAATATTTCAAGAGATTTTAAGGTACTTTAAGTTACTTTAATAAATTTCACAAGATTTAAGGATTTCATTAGATCTCCAGGGATTTGAAGGGAATTCAAAGATTTCTAAAGATTTCAATATCTTTTTGTAGAGAACTTTAATGAAAAGTTTATTTTAATTTATATTCAAGGGATTTCAAATGATTTACGCCTCCTTTTTTAAATGAATTTTTAAATTGTCCAAAGAAGTTAAAGATTCAACACTTTAGTTGAAAATTCATATTTTTTGTTTAAAATCCAACAATTTCAGTTAAAGATTCATAATTTAATTAAAAATTCACCAGTTTCGTGAAAAATTAATTTTTTTAACAGAAAATTTAAATTTTCCATTTTTGGTTGAAAATGAATCTTTTTGGTTGAAAATTCAACTATTTCGTTTGTTTAAAATTCAACGATTCCAGTTAAAGATTCATCATTTTAGTTGAAAATTGATCAGTTTGGTGGAAAATTAATTTTTTCAACTAAAAATTAAACATTCCCTGTTTAAAGATATTAACAAGTTTTCAAAAGATCCAAACTTAATTTAAAACTTGAAGATTTCAAAAAATTAAATATAGATTTTTTCACGATTTCGAAATAAAATTTTGAAGCTTTTTAAGGATCTTTAAAGGTTTTGAAAAAATAAAAACATTTTCTTAAGATTTCCGTGGAAATTTGAAATTAATTTTTATTTAAAAAAATTAATTTTGAGAGAATATTCAAAAAGATTTTTTTTTAAATTTTGATTACTAAATAACAACTGCACAACTATTATTTTGAAACAAAAATTTCGAGTAAGTTTAAGATATATTTAGAAGTTTTGAAAATATTCGAACAACAAATTTATAAAATTTTTAAGCATTTTGAAAGGTTTTAACAGAATCAAAAAATTTTATCGTAATTCCTAGAAAAACTAAAAATGAATTTTTTTAAAATTAATTTTAAACGATTATTTAAAAAGATGTCGAAAATTTTCAAAAAAGAATCTGGAAAATTTTAAGACAATTTCTTTAATTTTGCAGGATGCATAAATTGATGTTTCTAGCTTAATGATATAATTTTGAAAATTAATTTTATTTTTATTCATTCTTCAATTTATAGCATTAAAAATGATTGTGTGGATTTCTATTTTTTTTTTAATCGTTGAACTGTACAATGTATGAAAGTGAAAAATTAAAAAATTTCCAGTTCAACGACTTTTAATTTTTTAAAATTTCAATTGAAAACTGTTTAAAAGCCTCTATTTTATACACGTAAATTAATGTGCGTTTGAATTTTAAAAAAATTTTAACTTTCATTGTAAAAGTTTAAAATTCTTTGTATTGTAAAAGTTAAAAAAAAAATCTGTCGAAGTTTGATTTCTGGGAAAATTTGAAATGAATTTTTATTTAAAAAAATTAATTTTAAGAGAATATTCAAAAAGATTTTTTTAAAATTTTGATTAATAAATAACAATTGCACAACTATTTAAATTACATTGCATCATGTTTAGTTAAAAATTTATCTTGTTTAGTTTAAAAATTCAACTATTTAGTTCAAAATTTTTAGAAATGAAAAAAATACAGACTAAAAATTAATAAAATAAAATTTGGACTAACATCACATGCATTGTTCAAAATATTTATTTGAAAATGTATGTAATTTGTTGAAAAGTTGTATTTTTTGGTAGAAAATTGAACTATCTGATTAAAAATTTATCTATTTTGTTGAAAATTCGTATTTTTAGATAGAAAATCAATTTTTTTGGTTAAAAATGCAATGTATGGTTAAAAAAAGTATTTTGTTGAAAATTCTTCTTTTTTATTATATTTAATTGTTTTCTTTAACATTAAAATCTGTTGTGGTTTAAATATCAACTATTACATTTTTTTGTTGACAATTTGTCTTTTGACTTGAATATTCAACTACCTGGTTGTAAGTTGAACTATTTTGTTAAAAACTAATGTTTTGGTTGAAGATTCATCACTTTAGTTCAAAACTCTTCTGAAAATTCATGTTTTTTGTCGAAAATTCGTGCCTTTAGTACACAATTAATCCTATTTAATTAAAATGTAACTATATGAATTTTGTTAACAATTAGTATTTTTTGGTGGAAAATTAATTTTTTTTGTTCGAAAATGTAACTGTACGGTTGAAAATTAATCTCTTTTAGTTAAGGATTCGAGTTTTTTTTTAAATTCATCTTTTTTGGTTGCATTCAACTGTTTTAATTAAAAATTTAAATCCTTTTCGGTTTTAATATCAACTATTACATTTTTTGGTGGAAAATCAACTATTTTGTAGAGAATTTCATTCTTTTGTGAAAAAAAATTCGTTAAATACACAATTTTGATATGTTTAACATCTTACTCATAAATATTTCTTTCCAAGATTTGTCATTTCTCCCTTACTATAATTAATACTTTCAGTGTAAATTTAAAACTATACTTTTCAGTAGAGCGAAGTAAAAATGCTAAAATTAATCGAATCGTTTGAGCTGAGGGATAACAATTTCTGGGTCGACATCCAAAAGTAAAGACAAAATTTGAAATCCGTTAATATCTTCTGTTCTCTTTTTTAAATTTACAATTTTAAAAATTCCCCAAAAAATTTTGCCTCATTTACAATTTTTTGAAAATGTACAAAAACATGTTTTTTGGACCAATTCGGAACTGAAATTTCTTTAGCTTAAACCCCAGAAACATTATTTTTTATTCAAGGGAAACACTTTTTTTCGTGGTCTTTATAACGCAAAAATATGAATTTTCAACAAAAAAGTAAATTTTTAACCAAACAGTTGAATTTTAACAAGATAGTTTAATCATCAACCAAAGGAAATTAATTTTCAACCAAACAGTTGCATTTTCAACCAAATAGTTAAGTTTTCAACAAAAATAGTAGAATTTTCAAGAAAATATATGAATTTTCAAACAAATAGTTGAATTTTGAAATAAAAAAGATCAATTTTCAACACGAAATGGAATAATTAAATTTTCAACCAAATAGTGTACTTTTCCACTAAAAAGAATGAACTTTCAAGCAAAAAAATTTGGATTTTCTTATTGGGTTCTATTAATTAAATTTCTACTAAAAATATGACTTTTCTATCAGGACATGAATTTTCAATCCAAGAAGACATAATTTTTACTTAAAAAGGCGAAAGTTCAATAAAAAATTTGAATTTTCGACCAAAAAAGATGCATTTAAAAAAAATATAGTTCCATTTTCATCAAAACAATTCAATTTTCGAAGAAATAGTAGCCTTTTGAACCAGAACAGATGGATTCTAAACGAAAAAAAGAATAGTTGACTTTTCAATTAAAAAGAATGTAGTTTCAAGCAAAGTAGTTGCATTTTCTTATTGGGGTTTCTTAATTAAATTTCAACCAAAAAATATGACTTTTCTATCAAAAGATGATTTTATAATAAAAAAATACCAATTTTCTACTTAAAAACCTTTAAAAAAATTGTTCAATTTTCATCAAAATAATTTTATTTTCAACGAAATAGTAACCTTTTAAATGAAAACAGATGGATTCTGAACCAAAAAGAGAATAGTAGACTTTTCAAATAAAAATAATTAATAATTTACAATCAAAGAAGATGACTTTCCTACCAAAAGATGAATTTTCTATCCAAAAGGATGAATGTTCTCTCTCTCGAAAAAAATAAAAATAATTTCAACAGAACAGTTGAATTTTCGGCCAAAAAAGATTACTTTTGAACAAAATAGTTGAATTTTCAACCAAAGAGATGAATTTTGAATCAAAAATACAATAGTAGACATTTTCAACAAAAAGAAATAATTTTCAATAAAAATGATGACTTTTCTACCAAATATAAATTATCAATCCAAAAGGACAACTTTTCTACAAAAAAAAAGACTTTTGAACGAAATAGTTGAATTATAAAAAAAATCAATTTTCATTTAAAAATATTGAATTCTGAACCGAAAGTATAATAGTAGACTTTTCAAATAAAAGGAATAACTTTTCAATACAAAATATATGACTTGCACGTACTTCGATGTGTGCAAAGTTCGAGGAAAAATATTGACAGGAAATTTACTTTCCATTAGTTAACTACAAGGCTACTCACCTGAAAACCTGCAAAAACGTGGAAATGTCGGAAATCTCGGAACTCCCGGAAAACTCGAAGAAATTATGAAAATCTCTGGCTAAGTGTGAATAGAGGTGAAGTGGTCTGGATCAATCCGATACACGCTATTATGGTTGGAACCAAAAGCCGAGTGAATCCGAAAGCCGCCGAGTGTAGCCGAGTCTGCAAAATCCCATGTCAGTTCTGATCGCGAGCAGGGTTGGAAATCTCGGAACTCCCGGAAATCTCGAAGAAATCATGGAAATTTCTGGCTAACTGTGAATAGAGGTGAGGTGGTGTGGAGTATTTCGAAATACTCTCCTATACGTGGAACGAACAGCCGACTGAATCCGAAAGCCGCCGAGTTTAACCAAGTTTAGCTAAATTTAGCCGAGTCTGTAGAATACCATGTCTGTTCTGATCGCGAGCAGGGTCGGAAATCTTGGAACTCCCGACAATCTCAACCAAATCTTGGAAATCTCTGGCTAACTGTGAATAGAGGTGAGGTTGTTGTTGATCATTCCGACACACATGTTTATGGGTAGAACGAACAGCCAACTGAATCCGATAGCCGCCGAACTTAGGCGAGTCTGTAGAATCCCACGTCAGTTCTGATCGCGAGCAGGGTCGGAAATCTCGGAACTCCCGGTAAACTCGAAGAAATCATGGAAATCTCTGGCTAAGTCTGGATAGAAGTGAGGTGGTGTGGAGCATTCCGAAATACTCTCCTATACGTAGAACGAACAGCCGACTGAATGCGAAAGCCGTCGAGTTTAGCCGAGTCTGTATTTCTCGAGCAGACTCCCACGTGAGATCTGATCGCGAGCAGGATCGGAAATCTCGGAACTCCCGGCAATCTCCATGAAATCTTGGAAATCTCTACAAGGATTTAATACAGATTGCCGCATTTTTTCGAGTTTGTTTTAAATTAATTTTTTTAATGAATACTTAGCCTTTTTAGTTCAAAATTCAACTATTTCGTTGAAAATTTTTGTAGTTATTTGAAAATTCTCCTTTTTAGTAGAAAATTAATCTTCTTGGTTGAAAGTTTTTTTTTTGCTTGAAATTTCAACAATTTGGTTGAAAATTTTTTCCTCTCTTGACTGAAAAATCTTTCCTCATGGAACATTTAACTCTTGTTAAAAATTCGTCTTTTTTTGTTGTAAATTATTTTTCAAAACAGTTGAACTTTTTTCTGAAAAATATAACCTTCTAACGATATAGTTTTATTTTCAACCAATTAATTAAATTTTCAAACAAATAGTAGATTTTTCCACAACAAAAATGATGAGTTTCCAATCCAAAAGGACGAATTTTTTATCAAAAATTAAAAAGAGACGAATGTTCAACAAAACAGTCACATTTTTGGCCAAAAAAGATAAATTTGTAATAAATTAGTTTACTTTTTGAATAATCAATTAAATTTTTAACCGAATGGTAGAATTTTTTGCCGAAAAAGATGAACTTTCCACCCAAATTGACGAATTTTCTATCCAAAATTAAAAAAAGACGAATTTCCAACTAAAATGTTGAATTTCTATTCATAAAAGATAACAAATAACAAATTAATTACTTTTTCAAACAACTAATAGATTTTTCTACAAAAAAATGATGAATTTTAACCCAAATTGACGAATTTTCGATCCAAAATTAAAAAAAGACGAATGTTCAACAAAACTGTTAGATTTTTTTCAAAAAAGATATCGTTTCAACAATATATTTTGATTTGCAACAAATTAATTAAATTTTCAAACAAGTAGAAGAATTTTCTACAAAAAAAAAAGATGAATTTTCAACCCGAAAGGACGAATTTTATATCCAAACTTACAAAAAGACGAATGTTAAAAAAAACAGTTGAATTTTTGATCAAAAGGGTAACTTTCTAACAAATTAGTTTAATTTGCAACAAATTAATTTCATTTTCAAACGAATAGTAGATTTTTCTACAAAAAAAGACGAATTTTCAACCCAAAAGGACGAATTTTCTATCAAAAATTAAAAAGAGACGAATGGTCAACAAAACTGTTAAATTTTTGGACAAAAAGATAAATTTTTGAAAAATTATTTCAATTTTTAAGGAATGAATCAAATTTTCAACCGAATAGTAGAATTTTCTATCGAATAAGATGATCTTTTAACCAAATAGAACGAAAGTTCCATACAAAATTAGAAAAAGACGAATGTTCAACAAAACTGTTACAATTTTTTCCAAAAAGATATCTTTTTAACAATATAGTTCAATTTTCAACAAATTGATTAAATTTTTGAACAAATGGTAAAATTTTCTACAAACAAAGATGAATTTTCATCCTAAAAGGACGAATGTTCTATCCAAAATTAGAAAAAGACGAATGTTCAGCAAAACAGTTGAACTTTTTTCTGAAAAATATAACCTTCTAACGATATAGTTTTATTTTCAACCAATTAATTAAATTTAAGTTTAATTATCAACAAAAAAACACGAATTTTCAACAAAATAATTACATTAAGGTCATTCCAAGGTCAAATTGGGGTAAAAACGTTTAAGCGGAGAAAGCCACGATTTCTAGACATTTTGGAGTCGCTTAATCTAAATCCTAGGTCCGTTTGACCCCATCAGGTCAGGATCAAGGTCATTCCAAGGTCAAATTAGGAAAAGAACGTTCAGGCTGAGAAAATCACGTTTTTTATACGTTTTCGGGGTCTCTGAATCTGAATCCGGGGTCTGTTTAACCCTATCAGGTCAGTATCAAGGTCATTTCAAGGTGAAATTGGGAAATCAACGTTTGCGGGGAAATCTACGATCATTTTACGTTCTTGGGGTCTTTAAATCTGATTCCGAGATATTTTTAACCCTATCAGGTCAGTATCAAGGTCATTCCAAGGTCATTTTAAGGTCAATTTAGGAAAAGAACGTTTAGGCTGAGAACATCACGATTTTTATACGTTTTCGGGGTCGCTGAATCTGAATCCTGGGTATTTTTAACCCTATCAGGTCAGTATCAAGGTCATTGCCAGGTCAAATGGGGAAAAGAACGTTTGCGGGGAAAACTACGATTATATACGTTTTTTGGATCTTTACATCTGAATCCGGGCTTTTTCGACCACATCAGGTCAGAATCAAGGTCATTGTAGGGTAAAATTAGGAAAGAACGTTTAGGCTGGGAACATCACGATTTTTATACGTTTTTGGGGTCACTGAATCTAAGTCCGGGGTCTGTTTAACCCTATCAGGTCAGTATCAAGGTCATTTCAAGGTCAAATTGGGAAAAGAACGTTTGCTGGAAAAGCTACGATTATTATACATTTTTGGGGTTTTTTAATTTGAATCCGAGTTCTATGTGACCCCATCAGGTCAGGATCAAGGTCATTCCAATGTAAAAATGGAAAAAGAACATTTGCGCTGAGAACATCACGATTTTTATACGTTTTTGGAATTTCTAAATCTGTACTTGGGGTCTGCTTAACACTATCAGGTCAGTTTCAAGGTCATTCCAAGGTCAATTTGGGGAAAAACGTTCAAGCGGAGAAAACCACGACTCCTCGACGTTTTAGGTTCGCTGAATCTGAATCCGGGGTCTGCTTATCACTATCAGGTCAGTATCAAGGTCTTCCAAGGTCAAATCAGGGGAAAACGTTTAAGCGGGGAAAACCACTATTCCTGGACGCTTTGGGGTCGTTGAATCTGAATCCGTGGTCTGTTTAACCTTATTAGGTCTTGCATGTGCTTCAAGCCTGTACGCACTTAATTCCCCAATACTCAACACCCACGAGTTACTCGTCGAACCTGGGAGATAATCACCATCGATTTAGTGAGTTCCTATCGCCACACTCGTGACGGAAATCGGTTTATACTTGTGGTGAACGTTTTGTTCACGTGTTGGGTGGAAGCCTTCCCTCTTTGCTCCTCAGAAGCACTGCGTCTCACGAAGATCCTCCAGAAGGAGGTCTTCTCATGCCACGGCTACCCGAATCACATCAGAACTATGGACAATGCATGTGCATCATGCACGCGTCAACGCCACTCAACATCCGAAGCAGAAGGTGAAAAAGGGCTTGCGGCTTTGTCTTCATGCAGAGAATCAACGAACATGAGGCTATTATCTACCCGATATCCTTTACGGCCTATGGCAAAGGAGGAAGGCGACTATCGAAGTTCCTCCGAGTTTCCTACTCTACGGGAAGGCCATTTCCGCACAAGGAGAATGGCGATTCCAAATCCCGACGAACAAAACAGGACGAAGAAGCTTCAGCACCGAAATTATGTAGCCCAACAGCACCAAGCGACATATCAGGCCCAAAACGCCTCTCCCCAAACTGGATCCAATTTAATCCCAGGAGATTGGGTCTATTGTTTGCAGCGCAAGTTGTCGAACAAAATCGAAGGCTACAAAACCTTCGTTCTCTCTGGTGGACTAAGTAACAACCCTTTCTCCACCGATCCCACATTTCGAAGGCATTTTGCTCTTATCTGCCCTCCGGTCCTCAAAAGCGAATAGCAGCATTGCTGTTCTCCACTACCAAACAATTACTTTCAAATTTTCTACGTTTATTTTAAGCCGCTATTTTGTTATTTCGCAAAATAAAAAAATCCGCTTCGTCACTTCAGAGCTATGGTCATACTAATAAAGAAATTTTCTGATTTATTTTTTTCAGATGATGCTGACTGGAGATATCGTGGGCGCAGTGGACATGCATTTTTTTAGACACTTTGTTCATTGTTAAATAATACCTGAACTAAATAATAATTTTATATGAAAAAATTAGTTCTGTAAACTTTGAGACAGCATAAATAAGTGCTGAAAATTTAATTCAATTATATACACTAGTTGTTGAAAAAAATTCTTGAAAATCACCTTTTTTTGCCGAGATAGTAGAATGACCCCTTAAAGTCGACCGTCAGTCCCAAAATCGGGCTGAACTAAGGGTTTGACTGTAATTAAATTCTTAATCAAAAAAGATTAATTTTCAACCGCCATGCAAATTGTAGATGTATATGAGTTGAAGATAAATTTATGCAGATTAAAGATTAATTAAGGCCGATTCAAGATGAATTATTCGAACTCAAAATGAATATAGAAGAATTCAAGATTAATTCACGCGAGTTCAAGATCAATTCCAGCAAATTCAAGTGGAATTCACGTAAGTTCAAAAGGAATTCGTGTGAAATGAAGATGAATTCGTTTTCAATCAAAATGAATTCAAGTAAGTTTAAGAGAGTCTAAGATAAATTCAAGCGAGTTCAAGATAAATAAAAGCGTGTTCAAGATTAATTGACGCGACTCCAAGATGAAGTCATGAGAGTTCGAGACGAATTCGTGAAAATTCAAGATGAATATATGTATGTTCAAGATCAATGTTTTTGAATTGAAGATGAATTTATGCGAGTTCCAGGGAAATTTGTGCAAATTCAAGAGGAAATTAGGCGAATTTAAGAGGAATTCATGCACATTCAAGATGTATTTGTTCAAGTTCAAAAGAAATTCACGCAAATTAAATATGAATTAATCGATTTTAAGATGAATACAAGCCTGTTCAAGATGTATATATGTCAGTATAAAATGAATTTTTATGAATTCAAGATCAATTTATGCGAGATCCAGATGAAATTTTGTGAATGCAAGATGAATTCACGTGAATGCAATATAAATTCATACGAATGCAAAATCAATTCATACAAATTGGAGAGGAATTCATTTAAATAAAAGATGAATTCGCGTGAAATCAAGATCAATTCAAGTGAGTTGAACCAAGTTCAAGACAAATTCATGCAAATTGAAGATAAATATATGTCAGTTCAAGATGAATATTTGTGGAATCAAAATGAATTCATGCAAGTTCAATATGAGGTAGTGCGAATTCAAGAGAAATTTACGTGAATTCATGATGAATATAACGAGTTCAAAATAAGTTCATGTGAATTCAAGATATATGTACAAAAATTCATGATAAATTCATGCTAATTTAAGATTAATTGGTTCGAATTGACGTGAGTTCCTTTTGAATTCATGTGGAATTGAGAGTAACTTAAGCAAATTCAAAATGAATTCATGAAAATTCAAGATTAATATATCTGAGTTCAAGATGAATGTGCATGAGTTGAAGATGAATATACGTGAGTTCAAGATAAATATATGTGAGTTTAAGGTGAATATAAGTAATATCAAGATGAGTATATGTGTGTTCAAGATGAATATATGTAAGTTTAAGATAAATATATGTGATTTCAAGATGAATTCATAAAACATTTTTTTTAACTCATCAGGAAAACCCAAAGATTTTTTTGAAATACTTTTTATATTCTGAACTGTAGCAAGTATTTACCATTGAACAATTTTTGTTTAAAATCGAAAATATAAAAAACATTTATTTGTAAAGTTTTTAATGAATTCTGGTTTATTTTATCATTTCGTGTTTATATGTTTTAATTGTAATAATCTTTACCAATTTCAGCGGTTCCAATTTCACCAAACTCTTCAATACTAATTTTTCGACGCCGTGAAACAAATGCCTGATTTTTTCTGAAAATTTTCAAAGTATTTAAAATTAATTTATTCACCAATCTCTCAAAATATTCATGGGGAACTTCATGCCGGATTCACAAAACATAAACATTACGGTGGTCCAGATGTTTTTTCTTGAATTTTCCTGTATATCACCCTTAGATTTCTCTTAATCAACATGAAAAATAATACTTTTTTTGTTTAAAAAAATAATATGTAGAATTTCGAAAGCCCCATGAGGTATAACACGAAGCTTCCACAGACAAAAAAAATGTTTTGATAAATTTTATTCTGAATCGTCTATATTAGATGAATTCAGTTGAAACTCAAAGTTCATCTTCACAAAACAACTTTAGATTAGAAATGGATAATTAGCTTTGAATTATCACTATAACAAGTCTGTTTGATAGGGTCCGAAAAAAAGCCCATAAGTGAAAAAATGCGTTTTACGAATTTTTAGCACCAATAATGACTTTTTTGTTGTTTCTATAATAAAAATTATTTCTGATACATAAAATTATACTTTCTACTAATAATTACGTGATTAAGAAAATTTCCTAATCAAATTATTAGTTTTTTAACAATTTCATCTTAAAATAGATTTAAAAGGTCGTGTTTTTTTCTGCATTTTTATAATGATATTCTTTCAGAATGATTCTAGAAAGTTGCAGTTTTTTCTGAAATAATTATTCTAGATACTTACGGATTTTCGAAAAATTTCTAACTGTTGTTTAAATTTTTAGTTTAGAAGAAATACGAAATATTATTAATTTAAACAAAAAGTCTGTCAGTAACTACTGTAAGGAAAATTGGCATTTAAATTGTAATACAATCCCTCTACAGAATTTCAAGAATAATTAAAATATATTTCATTTTACAAAAACATATACACAAAAAAGAAAGAGGCTATTTAAAAAAATTATTCTCTCTTTTCTTTATTTATTATTTGTTCTTAACTAAAACGCCAGAGCAATGTTTAAAGTTTCAGAAAAAATGCAAGGTTAGCGTAGCAAGATATACTAACGAAATACCATCGAATTAAAGGAACTCATGTAGGGGGCATTATCATAGCTTTCAAAATGTACCTAATGCTGCGAAATTTGAGAGAGTTTCAAAGGTAAATCCTACATGTCAATTGAGGACATTGATTAAGCCAACAGGTGAGATGACTGAAACGGCTAGCGAAACCCTCAAACACATTATGCAGGTAAACTTTTCTGGTTCTAAACATGGGTACCTGTCGGAGGGTGTAGCTGTTAGGCCAAACCCTTCTGATGGTCAGAACTCACGGCGAATGAGGATGACTCGAGGATGGCAAGCCGGATAGTCACACAACCGAAAGTTAGATAAGTCGTCCAGCGCTTCGACTTATTCAAGGCCGCTGTAAAAGACGGTATATTTTCGGCTCCAATTCTAAAAAGTTTGGATGTTCTGGTGGGACCAATTTGTAGCATCTTTAGGGCGTGCAGAGCTATGGGATATACCCCTATTGCACGGTAAGAGGTCAAAGCGATCATTTTAACAAAGCCAGGGAGAGACTCGTATCATAAGGCGAAATTATTTTCAGACCAGTTATTCTAACTTCTTTAATGTTAAAAACATTGAAAAAGTTAGTCGATTTTCATACCAATTTGAGAATCAAACCGGATAAACGTGGAAGGTGCCTTCAGTAACACCCTTATGAAATCTATATTCAATCCTGCTCAGGGACATGGTGCAGGTACCACTGTTAATCGGCAAATGCTCTTGATGCTGTGTGGTAGGATTTTCCAGTCTTCGCTCCATGGTTGCATCATGAGAGCGAAGGTGAAAAGAGGCTTCACGCAGGGAGAAGTTTCATCCTACACCCTGTGGAAACTCGTCATTGATGATTTGATTCGTAGGTGAAATGTATCAGGTTTTTATTCACCACAGTATACAGATGACCTTGTTTCACGAGTAACAGGAAAACATGAGGGAACTTCAGTGTAACTCATGCAAAATCCTCTCAACATTCTTGAGGGTTGATGCAACGTCTGTGGCCTATCTGATAACATAGAGGAAATTGAATTGTTGTTTTTTACGAGACGCAGGAAAGTACCTGATCTCGTGAATCTCTTATGACTGTGGCAAGAAGTTTGATTTCTTTACATCACCTTAGTATTTAGGAGTGATCCTTGACCCTTAACTAATCTAAGAACTACATGTTGATGCGGTGGTGGAAAGGGCCAAGTCAGCCTTTTGGGCTTGCAGTGGCATAAGTGCAAGCAGGGGCATAAGCAATCAACAATCAACAATCAACAATCAACAATCAACAATCAACAATCAACAATCAACAATCAACAATCAACAATCAATAATCAACTATCAACAATCAACAATCAATAATCAACGATCAAGGATCAACGATCAACCATCAAGAATCAACAATCAACCATCAGCTATGAACAATCAACAATCAACAATCAACCATCAACCATCAAACATCAACCATCAACATTCAACAAGCGACCATCAATCATCAACTGTCAACCATCAGCTATCAACCATCAATTATTAACCATTAACCATCAACCATGAGCCATGAACAATCAACAATTAACTATGAACCATAAACCATCAACAATCAACAATCAACCGCCAACCATTAACCATCAACAATCTACCACCAACCATCAACCATCTAATATCAGCTATCAACCAGCAACCATCAACAATCAATTATCAAACATCAAGCATCAACCATTAGGCATCAACCATTAAGCATCAACCATTAGGCATCAACCATTAACAATCAACAATCAACAATCAACAATCAACAATCAACAATCAACAATCAACCATCAATTATAAACCATCAATTAACAACCATCCTGATTAACCATGTTGATTAACAACCATCCTCAATAAGTCGATCACCGATCACCCACCACTCATAACATTTCATCGATCAGTCCATCAGTCCATCACCCAAAACACGTGACCCAACACACATCGTCCATGACCCATCATCTATCACACGTCACCCATCACTTAATAAGTCCATCAACCATCAGCATCACCCATCGCCTATAAAAAATCACTCATTAACCAAGAAACATCACTCATTTCCCGGTCACTTATTATCTATCAGTCATCATTCATCACCCAACACATATCATCCAACACACATCATCCAACACCCATCACCCATACACTATCAGACATCACCCATCACATACCAAACATCACCCAATAACCATCACCCATCACCAATCACCCATCATTCATCACCCGTCACCCATGCCTACCACTCATCATATATCCGACATTACTCGATAAGTTCATCACACATCACCAATTACCCTTCACCCATCAACCGTCACCCAGCACCCATTACCTATCACCCATTACCCATTACCCATCAGCCATCAGCCATCACCCATCCCTATCACCCATAATATATCAACCATTATTATATAAGTCCCTCACCCATAACCCATAACCCATCACATATCACCCACCACCCATCACCTTCAACCCAACACACATAACCCAACACCCCTTCAGTAGTGGTCCTCCTCTTTTAATTTTGGCTTAAGAATATTCAATAAGAAAATAAATATTATAAACATGTATGGCCTGTAAAAAAAACATTTCACCAATCTTGAGAACCTCTAAGGAGTCATTATTACTACTTACTATGTTGTAATCGTATAACAGATTTCAATTAAGAAGGTTTTTGTTTATTGTTGGACTATATACAATATTGGCCTCATGTCTCTCGAGATCTGCAATCAGCTTTTTACATACATTGTTTCAGATTTTTAGAATCAAAACATGGAACTAAAAACTTGAAGTTTCTTTTGTTAGTCGCGTATTGGATTTTTGACAATCGATGGCTTACCGATCGAATCGAAAGGAACCGATACGACGTAGGGCGCTTCGAATGTCGGCATTTCGACTTTCGATCAACGGGCAATGTCGGTTCGGAATCGGATCGAATTTTTTTGCACACATCTACTCTGCTACATTCTATATAGAATAATTACTATAAGAACTTCACAAATGGAAAAGAATCGTTCAGATATAAAATCATGCATTTGTTAAATAGTTGAATTTTCACCAAAGAAATAAATTTTTCTTCGAAAAGATGAAATCTTAACTAATGAGAACTCCTTTACCAAAAAGTAGGATTTTTAACAAATGGTTACATTTTCAAGTAAAACTGAGTTTAAACCAAAAAGATCAATTTTCGACAAATAATATAAATTTTCTATCAAAATAGGTGAGCTTCTAACAAAGCGCATGACTTTCCAACAAAATATTTGAATTTTTAGAGAAATTTTTAACCAAGAAGATGAATGAGTTACTAAGGAGATTGAATATTCTCCCAAAAATTTGAATTTTCAATGTAAAACAGGATTTTCAGTTAAAATAAATAATTTTCATCTAGAATATATAATTTTCAAGAAAATAATTCAATTCTGAACGAAAAAAGGGATTTTCAGCTAAAATTATAAATCATCAACCAAATAAATAAAATGTTACAGAGTAGTTCCACTTCCAACCAAGCAGTTGAATCTTTTAGTGAAAAAGATGAATTCTCAACGAGAAAACGTCATATTTGATATTTCAATCAAAGAGGATTTTAACTTCATACCAAAAATAATTGAGTTTAACCAAAAAAGATCTATTTGCAACAAAACAGTTTGAATCCCCTAACTCTGTCATGTTTTTCCTGAAATTTCTGGAATTACCTGACCTGACTGTCAGAATAATAATTTCACTAGTTTTAGAAATCAGGTGATGATGAAACAGGCTATTTTCCATTTTTTAGGAAAGTATGATAGTTTAAAGCATGAGTTAAAGATATAGGTGATTTGAACAATCGCTTTTCCGGTAGATTTTTGAGTATGATTTTGTGAATACCGTCTGGACCAGGGGCTTTCTTAGATGCTGTCCTTTTAATTGCTTTTCTTATTTCTATAGGTGAAGTAAGGTTAACAGCATTTGAATCTATTCTAGATCTCTAAACTTCTTTGTAGGCTTTATTAACAATTTTGTTGGTTTTCTTGTTTCTTATATCTTTGGTGAGATAATATACTTTCTCAAATTGTTCTGCTGGAACTTTAGCTTTTTCTAAATTACTGTAGATTAAGACTTGCGGACCGTGCAATTTTGAGATTGTTCCTATGCTAGGTTTTGTAAAATACTTAGCTGTCTCCCAGAGACTATTGTCTTTAAATTTTAGATTCAGAAGTTTTTGCCCCAGCAGGTGTTTCAAATTTGTATAGTTTCTCTGTTAACCAGATTGCTCAAGTTATTTTTTATTTTCCTAAAGTGATCAATTTTAGTCCTTTGAAAAAGTTTTCGTATTTGATTCCTTTCATGAATTAATTTTTTGATATCATCTGGCAATGGTTCCGATTTCTTTTCAAAATTAACGGTCGGTATTGATACTTTTATGGCTTTATTTATGATTGCAGTCATATTATCGACTGCCTTATTCATTGCGTTAACGGTCATTATTTTGGATTTAATACCAATGTTTGTGTTAATGTGGTTTCTTAATTCTTCCCAGTCTACTTTTTTATAATTAAGGAAATTTATGTGTTCACGTCTGCTGCGGGTGTTATATAAAGTTATTGAAATTGGAAGATGGTCCGAGTCAAGTTCGTCTAGAGCGTCAATTTCAATTTGGACATTAATGTCTTTCAATATACCTATATCAACAATACTTGGTTTTGTATTTTGCATATATGGATAAAGAGTTTGATTGGCAGGAGCTATTATTTTTAAGAATTTATTGTTTGCATAGTCAAATATAGTTTTGCCATTTTTATTGTTCTTCGTACAATTCCAAAAGCTATGCTTAGCATTAAAGAGTCCTATTACAAGAACTTGATTGGTAGTGTTAAAGAGTTTATCAAGATTGGGTTTACTTATATTTTGTCTAGGTGAGTAACCTGATATTATTGTTGAATTGTTATCAAGTCTAATTCCCATAGTTTCAATGGATTTAGTGTCAAAGTCTAATTCTGTGAAATGTATGTCTTGTTTTATAAGTATGGCTACGCCCCCTACATTTGGTACCTGAATCTATTTAATACGTGAATCTATTCTTAGTAGCTGAATTTACTTTTGGCACCTGAATCTTCCTCTGGTACCTAATTGTATTTTCGACATTTGAGTATACTTTTAGTACCTGAATGTGCTTTTGATACCAGAAACTATTTTTGATACTTGAGTCTACTTTTAGCACCTGAATGTACGCTTAGTACCTGAATACACTTTCGATACATGAATCTACTTTTAATGATTGAGCCTACTTTCAGCACCTGAATGTACTTTTGGTACCTAAATCTACTTTTGGTACCTGAATTCATATTCAGCACCTGCATTGTATCATTAGTACCTGAATCTTCCTCTGGTACCTCATTGTACTTTTGATATTCGATTATACCTTTAGTGCCAGAACATACTTATGATACATGAATATACTTTTGATGCTTGAGTCTACTTTCAGCACCTGTATGTACTTTTGGTACCTGAATTCACATTTGGCACGTGAATTTTATTTTTGGTACCTGAATATGCTTCTGGTACCTAATTGTACTTTCGACATTTGAGTATACTTTTAGTATGTGAAAATACTCTTGATACCTGAATCTACTTTTGATACTTGAGTCTACTTTTAGCACCTGAATCCACTTTTAGTACCTGAATACACTTCCGATACATGAATCTACTTTTGATTCTTGAGTCTACTTTCAGCACCTGAATTTACTTCTCATACCTAAACCTACATTTAGTACCTGAATGTATTTTTGGTAACTGGATCCATTGTTAGTACTTTAATCTATTTTTAGTAGCTAAGCGTACTTTTGGTACCTGGATTTAGATTTGGTGTCCGAATGTACTTTTGCTTCCAGAGTTTATTTTAGTACGTGAATATTTATAACTATTTAGATATACTTTTGGTACCTGAATACATTTATTACATGAATGTATTTTTTAGTATCTGAATTTACTTTTGGAACCATAATCTGTTTTAGTATGAATCTATTTTCAGAACCTGAATGCATTTTTGATACTTGTATTTACCTTTGGTACCTTATTGTACTTTTAGCACCTAAATTTACTTATGGTACCTGAATATTTTATGGTACCTAACTCTAAATTTTTGTTTTTGTATCTGAATGTAATTTTGGTACCTGAACTTAATTTAGTACGTGAATGTACTTTCAGAAGCTAAATGTACTTTGGGTACCTGAATCTATTTTAGCACCTAAATCTTTTTTCAGTAGCTGCATGTATGTTGGTACTTTAATCCATTGTTAGGAAATAGCGCAGATTAAAAAAGTTGATTTGGGGGGTGATCAGGTAGTCAGAAGTTCGGTTACACACTCCACGTCTTACGAATGAGCCCAAATTCGGTCTCAAAATTATGAATTGTCCCTAGATGTGCATCTATGTTCAAGAGCACAAATATAATAATGGAAATTCTTATTTTGAGACCATGGACATTTGAGCATAAAACTCAACCTTATTCATATTTGCTTAGAATTGTGGCTGAAGGAAAGGAAACTGCAGAAACCCTTTCCAATTGCTGGTGATTACGAACAGTCGAGTTTAGATTCAAACATTCTATATCATCGAGTGTCTATACCGACCCACGACGTTCAATCACATCACAATCAGGGAGTGAAGCTGATGCAAAATATCCAGAGAGACATTTGTTCCTCACTATTGAAGGAAGATTTCTGAAAATGTTTAGATCGATTCATTAAAAATTAGCGGAAATATCCATTTTGTAAGAAAGCACGCGATGCCGTCTATGATTGAATCGTTAGCAGATTCAAGCGCTTCTCAACATTAGTACTTTCGCCTTTACGCCCTATATAAAGGACTTGTCTTTTCAACAATTAAACATTAAAAGAACCTGCTCCTTCCCCTAATTAAAAGCAAATCGATTGCTTTATATTTTTGGGCATTTCGCTGCTTTCAAGAAATTAGAAAATAACTGAAAATGTGAAAATTCGTGTTTCGCAAGTTGTTTATTTCTAAATTACAAAACTCATTTCAAACGTTATAACACGGGAACATAAATAATTAGATACTTCTTTCATTATTTCTAAGCCTTTTTATGCTACATCACAAATATAATCACTTTTTCTTGACAGATTATTAATTATCAGGGATTTCATTATTTTCTAAAATCTATATAATTATATATTTCGGTGTAGTTTATCGGATAAAATAGTTTAACAATTTTTTACACATGTTATTTACCATTTTATCACAGGAACATCAAATTATATACTACTTTTATTATTTCTAAATCTGGTTATGTTATATTACAAATATAATCACATTTTATTCAAAATCATCATCTTAACCCAAATCCGCCCACGGGATCATATATGGTACGGCAAGCAGTGGTGCATGAAAAAAGACTTATCATGGTATTTCACATTTAAATCTCGCGCAAACCCGTTGTATACTATTCAGAGAGGTTACCTAAATAATTTTAGGCTACTGTTTAGTGCAAGTTGGCAACCTTCAGCTGCGGAGTGTATTCCCCATTTCAGCTTTTGTTTGTGTAAAAGGTAAAAAATAATCATAAACCATTTGTGTGAAGTTTTTGCGGTAGAAAAAATATGCTAGTGTATTGTTGTTACATTGCATGCTATTGTTTATAATTTCGTTCAAGGAATAATTTACGTTTTTCTAAATCGAAATAACAATAATACAGATATTAAAGCACAGGAGTGACTAAGTTTTTATTTTTTATATAATTTTTCATACTCAGTGAGTTAGTAAAACCGGAAAAGAAATGTATGAATTTTACCATTCAAAATAAAATTGCATAGTATTAACTTATGCATATAAATTATCTGATTTTGCGGAGCTTTGCAAACAAAGTTTTTCTTCTAGTGACTAATCGATAATCCAGGAGAAAATGCACACGCAACCTCAAGAGTAGAACACCTTGTTGACTTTATTTTTAGGTAGATAAAAAATATAATTTTTGAATTTAATTTAATAATATACAATATTTCAAAAACAGAAAAATATTTTAGCGATAATATTCGAACAATAAATCAAAACTTAATGGATTAATGCAGGCATAATGCACCAACTGTATTTTTTACATACATTGTACATACAATGTTTGCGAAACTTGTTTGTATCCATGATTTTACCTGGTTCAAAAAAAAAGTTTAAAAATTAGTTATCAACAGGTGGTTAAGTTGAAAAGAAACGAGTTTCTACCTTCAGAAATAGCCGACAAATGCATTTATCAATTAAGTTTTTCCAATCAATTATCAATTGTTATCGATCTATATCACAGAGCCATTAATGAATAACAAAAAGCTAATACCCTAGGAAACGTAATTTTGTTCCTAAAAAATGCCCAAGATGATGAAAATTTGTTCAAACAATTGTTTTTGACAATAAACATGGTTGTTGTTGATTGTAGAGAAATTAGCTATTCACAATTCATTACGTTAAAAATCCCAAGTTTTCCCTTCGGAAAATAGGCAGACAGTGCATTTGTTAATGAAATTTTTTCAAACAATCATTTATTGTTATTGGATGTCTAATTCTGTCAAGTGAGTGACTATTAAGTATAATTTCATGTCCATTTAACAGAAAAAACTTGATTTATTTCATCATAAATACCTGCTGTGGGTAATTTTATATGAAATTTGTATACAAAATGGGGGAAAAATGGTTGAAATACCAAATAACTCACAACAAGTTCAGAAGATATTAGCTCTCATTAAAAAAAACAATTTTCAATAATTTTTAATTTACTCAATTCAGTGGAATTCATGGAATGTAGAAGAATTCAGCTGAGATTCGTTTTTATCAAATTCAGAAGGCAGATTTTCAGTGGATTTTGTGTGGAGCCCTTTCCTTTGTTTTGTGAGCTTCAGTTTACTCAATTTGGTTACACAAAATTAAAGAAACTTTCCTTGACTAAAGGTTAATTTTTTGAATATTATAATTGGTGATATATTGTGTTATATTCTTTCTCGACTATTTGTTTGCTGTGTTGTTTCCTCTTTTATTTTGGACCCTTTCCTTGGTTGATTTACTTAAACATTCTTTACTTGTATCTATCCTAAAATGTGTTTTGTCTATTATATATTGTCGTTCCCCTGTTTTTGGATGACCCTAGTGACACGCTTTTGATCAATAAACCTATTTTCTTCTAATCTATACATGGTCTTGGAAAACCAGACGAAAAATCGAATTTTTTTTAGAAAACTATTCAATTCCTCCATTTTGTGAAAATTTGGTCTTCCCTTTGAATCAATATCCTAATATCGGTTATTAATTTATTAATTTTATATTAAATTAATTGAATGATTGTGCCAAGTTATAAGAACTAGCTCCACTACCATTATCCAGAAGTGAGGCTGAGCTAGCCACTATTTGATTCCCGGTTCACAGATATGAAATTTTTATTTATTTTATTTTTTAAAATTATTTTTTAAATCATCTCTGTTTATGTTTGTTAATGATCCATATGGACCTGGCGCCGGTGGAAAATTCAGAATATATAACTCAGAATCTCAAGCTTAGAACAGAAGATTATAACGATAGTGAAATTGTCTTTATCAATTTCACAAATATTACTAAGTATGCCAAAAATACTTCAAATATGAGCTGAAATGATTTCAAAAAGATTTGAATTATTTCACAAAGATTTCGTATAGATTACAAGGGGATCAAGATTTTTCTGATTTGCCACAGATTGCAAAAATGTCGGATAGGGTTAAAAGATTAAAATTATTTCCTCAAGATTTAAAATCAGTATAAATACAACAATTTCAAAATGACTGGATCTCAAAACAATATTAGGAAGGCACTTACTTTATAGTAATAGAATAAAATTACTCTTATTTTCCAACGGAAAGTGAAGTATAATGTAGAAGGCAGAATACAGCATGTCACATCATTATTTATACGCTCATGGAAGAAAATGTATAGCTGCAACAGCAAAATACTTTATTTATTTATTCATTCAAATAACGAAGTATCCCCAATACACATGTTAGCCACAATAAGTATTTTATACGAATTTAGTCTAAACCTTATATTGATATAAACAATCTATTTTTAAATCTAAATTCACTCTATCTTTTGCAATATCCTCTCCCTGTCTCCTCCTATCCTTCATCTACCCACGTCAATATTTTTCTATCTCCATGTTAATCGAAATTCCCTTCGATCTTTTTTAATCCCCTCTGCTCTATGTAATCCTATACTACATCTATGAATGTCTATCTTTTTCTATATCTTTTTCAATCTAAATTTGAGTCTTGCTTTTTCATTCGTCTCTTTTTTCTATCCTATCATCTCCTTTATATATCCACGTCAATAGTCTGCTATCTGTATCTTAATATGAATTCCCGTCTATCTTTTTCAATGCCCTCTTCTCTATCTCATCCCATCCTTCATCTGTCCACGTCAATATTTTTCTATCTGTATTTTAATCAGAATTTCCGTATATCTCTTTCAGTCCCCTCTTCTCTATGTTATCCTATTCTTTATCTATCCACGTCAATCATTGGCTATCTCTCTGTAAATATAAATTCCCGTCTATCTTTATTAATCCATATCAATGTACCCTACATCTATCAACGTCTATCTTTTTATATCTCTTTGTTAATCTGAATTCACGTCTATCATTTTTAAAACCCCTTTCCTATATCGTCGTATCATACATTTATCAATGGTTATCTTTTTCGATCTATTTTTCAATCTAAATTCACGTCTATCTTTTTCGATACACTCTTTTCTATCTCATCCTATCCTTTATCTAACAACGTCAATCTCTTTCTATCTTTCTTTTAATCTGCATTCTTGTCTATCTTTTTAAATATATTTCATTGCATCCTACATCTCTTAACGTCTATCTTTCCCTATCTCTTTATGAATATAAATTCACGCCCATTTTTTCCAATAAGCCCTTCCCTATCTCATCGTATCATACATTTATCAAGGTTTATCTTTGTCTATCTATTTTTTATCAAAATTCACGTCTATCTTTTTCAATACCTTCTTTTCTATCTCATTCCATCCTTTATCTATACACTTCAATCTTTTTCTAGCTTTCTTTCAAGCTAAATTCTTGTATACCTTCTTCAATCTCCTCTTCTCTATCTCATCCTATCCTTCATCTATCTACGTCAATATTTTTCTGTCTCTATGTTAAACTAAATTTCCGTATATCTTTTCCAATCTCCTCTGCTCTATCTTATCTTATCCTTTATCTATCAATGTCAATTTCTTACTATCTCTCTGTAAATATAAATTTGCGTCTATCATTATTAATCTATATCAATGTATTCTACATGCATCAACGTCTAAATTATAGCACTTAAATAAATTATTTATGAATTTTTCCTATTGGTTCAAAAATTATGACGAATTTGTTATATTTACATTTTATAGCTTTTACTAGTGAACAATAATAAAAAATTACGAAATTTGAATATAAAAAAGTTGAATATGTCGAACCTGAAATTTATTCAGCTTGAACCAAAGAAACATTTGATCATCTTGCTTTTTCGAAAAAAACTTTTCTCCTGATTTAGGATTTTTGGTATTTCATATATTTTTTTGCGATTTTGGAACTTTATAAACACCAAGAAAAAATTGTTTCCCATGAATAAAATATAATAACATGTTTTTTGGTCCAAGCTGAAGAAATTTCAGGTTCAAATCAATACAAAAAACATGTTTTTGTACATTTTCAAAAAATTCTAAGGCAAAATTTATTTTTGAATTTAAAAAATTTTAAATTTTAAATTTAAAAAAGAGAACAGAAGATATTAACCGATTTCTAAATTTTTGTTCTTGACTTGTTTTGGATGTCGACCCACAAATTTCTATCCTTCTCAAACGATTCGATTAATTTTTAAAAATAAATTCTTGAATGGTAGAAATCTTTGAAAAATCATTGAAAATTATTTAAAAATATAACTTTTCTTAAAAAAAGGTTGTTTGTTCTTCTCGACATGTAAAAATAAGTGTTTAATCTTTCCCCTATTTTCCCCTTTTTCGTGAGAAAATTGCCCCATTTCGCCTTTTTTTGAGCGCCTTTTGCGCTGTGATCCCTGTTTATATTTTTTTATTTTTAAATTCAACCAATTGGTTAAATAATGATCTTTTTAGTTAAAAATTCAACCACTTTGTTGAAAGTTTAACTACTTTGTTAAAAATCCATTTTATTGGTTTAAGATTCGTTTTTTTATTTATTTTTTTAATTACTTTGTGAAAAAAATTATTTTATTAGTTGAAGATTCATCTCTTTGGTTGAAAATTGAACTGTTTGGTTGGAAATTAACTTTTTTGTTGAAAAATTATATTTTCGGATTGAAAATTCAACTGTTGTGTAGAAAATTCGTCTTTTTTGCTTAAAAATTGAACAATTTTGTTGCCTTTTTTTCTTTCTTGACTCTTTTGCTTGAAATGTCAACTATTTTATTGAAAATGCAATATATTTCGACTTGTTGTCTTAAGAATATGGCACCTACAGTAATTTTATTCAGGATTATATGATACTTATCAATAATATATTTATCGTCTTTAAAATTTCTATAATTTTAATTTAAAATTATGGTTTTGATGACTCACGGAGGGTGAGCAAGCTCGTCTTTTGAGAACATCTCGAAATCGGCAATTTGTCACGTAGGCCCTTTCACCCAAATTTTCATGAGAAAACTCGAATGGAAAGTCACGTAGACAGCCTTCGATTTCCAGAGGTTCTCAGTTTAGGCCACTGGCCTACAAAATATTCTGAGGAAAAATTTTCTATAGAATATTTTTTTTCCAACAATGTCAAATGCACTATCGACTTCAATAACGACAATAACATTGAAAGTTTCGATAGTAAATTTTCTGAGGAAAAATTTTTTGAGAAAAAATGTTTTTCCAACAATGTCAAATGCACTATCGACTTCAATAACAACAATAACATTGAAATTTTCGAGAGTATATTTTCTGAGGAAAAATTTTCTGGAGAAAAAATTTTTTCCCAAAAATGTTAAAAGCACTACCGGCTTCAATAACAACATTAAAATTGAAAATTACGATAATAAATTTTCTGAGGAAAAATTTTCTGAAGAAAAATGTTTTCCCCAAACATGTTAAAGGCGCTATCGGCTTCAATAACAACAATAACATTGAAAATTTCGATCGTAAATTTTCTGAGGACAAATTTTCTGAACAAAATATTTTTTTCCAACAATGTCAAATATACTAACGACTTCAATAACAACAATAACATTGAAAATTTCGATAGTATATTTTCTGAGGAAAAATTTTTCCCAACAATGTAAAATGCACTATCGACTTCAATAAAAACGATAACATTGAAAATTTTGATAGTAAATTTTCTGAGAAAAAAATTTATTCTCAACAATGTCAAATGCACTACTGACTTCAATAACAACAATAACATGGAAAATTTCAATAGTAAATTTTCTGAGGAAAAATTTTCTTGAGATGAATTTTTTCCCCAAAAATATCAAAAGCGCTATCGGCTTCAATAACAAGAATAAAATTGAACATTTCTATAGTGAATTTTCTAAAGAAAAATTTTCTAAAAAAAAATGTTTTCTCAACAATTTCAAATGCACTATCGACTTCAATAACAACAATAACATTGAAGACTTTGATAGTAAATTTTCTGAGGAAAAATTTTCCGAAAAAAATTTCTTTCTTAACAATGTCAAATGCACTATCGACTTCAATAACTACAATAACATTGAAAATTTCGATAGTAAATTTTCTGAATAAAAATTTTCTGAAAACAAATTTTTTTCCCAACAATGTCAAATGCACTATCGACTTCAATAACAACAATAACATTGAAAATTTCGATAGTCATTGAATTAAAGAAATTACTTTTTTTTATTATCTGTTTAATTCGACAAAATATTCTGCTGGTTTTAATGAAGTACTCTCTCTAAATCCGAATTAGTAGAAATCTCACTAATGCAATTAGTAGCATTGTATCTGAGTGGTAAATTAGTAATTTTATCAGTTTCTACTAAATGAAATGGTAAGATTTATGTTACTAAATGAATTATTGAGGGTATTCTACTAATCTGCTTAGTAGTGCCGACACGGAGAAAAATGGATGTTTAAATGTAGATGTTCAAAGGTTAAGATTGTACCGCCTTACATGCAGATATTCATGTCAAACATCTACTACCTTTTTGAGATGTTAGGCCTAAAAATATTTTTATGGTGAACTGAACCACATTCAGATGTTAAAATCGCCCGAGCGCATGCGCATCGCGCATTGGAATTTGACGACTATATTTGACGGCTATATATTTTCGTTATTACAGTTATGGAACATTACAATTTTGGAACATTTTCAAAGAATCAAAATTAGCTATCCTTAATTAAAATTGGACAACGACTTTTTTCTGTCTACACGAAGGAATAATGTTCTCAGGTTTGAGGTTATATTGACTCGAACACGTTTGACTATTTGACAAAATGTTTGCAAAAAAAAAACAGATGATTCGTACTCAGCTTACTTACCCCATTTTTATTTTCAATTAAAAATATTAAACATAACCTTAACTTGACTGAAGTTATCATCCGATCGACATTTCATAACCTTTATCTGTTTTTCGTTCATACACGAACATTCAAGTTTAGTTTTAAATTCACAAATAAGTTAGAAATTCATTCCTTTAATGCTCAGAAATAAGTAAACTCAAATATTTGAAGCCGTTTTTTGACATAACCATGTATGTATGTATACATGTAATATCTCGGATATTTTGGAGGTTACAGAGTAACATATCGCTTTTTAATATCTACAGATACTAACTTTTAACATGTAGATTGCTGTCCTTCAGTTAAACATAGAGTATGTTAACCCTGAACACCTAGATGTTACGTTTAAACATCCATTTTTCTCCGTGGACTCACTAATTCAATAAGTAGCAATGAATTGTTATGGAAACATAATTTAATAATTTTTGTAATACTTTCTGCTGTTGATTTAATTATCTATGTTCAGCGATTGGAATATCATCTACACGGTGAAATTTTCTGAGTTACTCTTTAATTTCCAATAATCAGAAATTTTTTAAGTTAATTACTTTTCTTGTTATTAAGCTACAAACGAAATCATATGCATATATAGAAGAGACATCCAAAAAGTTTGTTTAATACATTGTCTTTATTATATTTCAGTTAAAATGCGATGAAACATATAAACATATTTTTATAAATTGGAAATCGTCCCAACTACAAAATTTCCTTTTCGAAGAAGCAAAAATTAGTCAATAACATTCATCACATTGTTTTTTGTTTATCTGTTTCCCATTTATTGTGAAAAAAAACTTTTAGCGAAACAAACTCGGCGTTTCTATTGTAAATATTTGTTACATGATTATGACAACCCAATTTCTTATTTGAATGGCACATTCTAGAACATTCATCAAAAGAGTAAAGGTACATTCTTCAGCATATAAAACAAGAATACAAAAGGAACATTGAGTTATATGGTTATACAGCTTGCACTTAAAATTTTTCAAAAGCCTTCTAACGATAACAGTCATAGGTTTTTTAATTTTTGTACTTCTCTGCTACTTTGCTTTCTGAAGTAAATGTCGAAAAGCATCTGAACCAAGCCTTAATTATCTAGATAAATAAGATAATGCTCTGTGTAAGTACATAAGAACATTTAATTTTAATTATAATAATTGAAGCTGCGAAAAACTAACCTATAATCAATTCAAAGCAATATGTTGAAATGAAATTGGAATTTAGTTTGACGATTATTTTTGAAAGTTTGCTAAGTGTGCTAAGTGTCCCAAGTGTGCAGCTTTGAAGTCAGAAAGTTTGGAGCCAGTTTTCCAACAATTCGTCGAACTAAAATAAATTTTTTGCCGCAGAAACATTCAAATTAAACTATTTTAAAAAGTCATATAAGATAAAAATAAAAGAATAATTTCCTACTCTGTGTACAAAAATAGCCTAAACTGGTTCCTTCCTTCTTGTCTAATACATCATGTAATTTTTTGGAGGTTCAACTGCCTGCTTGCACTTCTTTGTTTATAAATGAAAAATACTGAAACAGGATGCTTCGTCAGTATTTGTTATTTTAAACAAATTTCAAACCATTTTGAAATCTAATAATTTTATATAACAATTTGTTTATGTAATTAGATTTTTATTGCTCAAACCGTTGTGTTGGATAATCGTTGGTGATGATGATTCAATTAATTTACAGGTACTTGCATCCGAAAAATTCCACCCAACAAAAGAGGCTTCAAGTTTGCATGTAAATACAAACATAAGCATACGGCATTCGAAAAAGAGAGTTGGGTTCAATCTTTTGATATATAAAAGAGCAGATTAGTTGATCATGAGCATCAATATCCACACATCACTACTTTACCACCGAGCAATTCACGCCTACCCCGAAAGGGAAACGGCTTAATGATATAATATATTCCTCTGGATCCTAAACATCCAAACCCAAACGTCCAGAGCATCCAGACATAGTATCCCGTCTGTATC
The DNA here is from genome assembly GCA_011634705.1 of Andricus grossulariae. Lineage (NCBI taxonomy): Eukaryota > Metazoa > Arthropoda > Insecta > Hymenoptera > Cynipidae > Andricus > Andricus grossulariae. Next base: position 196,027,028 of record JAABKJ010075445.1, on the reverse strand, counting down.
ATATAGCATTTCGCCCTTGCTATTTCTTATGCTGACAAACTCTGTACTTTTACTTCCCTTCATCCATTTATATAATAGTTTCTTGCTTCCTTCAAAGTCGTTTTGTATTTTCTTCTCTTCTTCTTTAAAGCGTGACGCATAGTTAGTGTCCAATAGTTTTACTCGAAAATATACAATGATTTATTTTCATTATAAAATTATAATTGATATGTACTAGAGGAATGAGATGCTTGGCTATGACATTTACATGGATATGACTTTTATTACCAAAAAAATGATGCACTAACAATCAGTCAGATCGGTGAGTGGGATCTATATGTCATCTGGAGATTTGTTTTATAAAATATTAATAATGTCGATATTTAAAAATACTCAATACCTTTTTAGCTCTTTAGCAGGATGGCATGATTATTACATGGCGAATGAGATCTGGGAGACGAATACAAGGAGAAATTGTTAATATAATTAAAAAAAGGTATATCTGTTTACTCTGATTATTTCATAATGTTATTAACTAACAAAATGTGGGAAAAAAATTCGAAATTTTAAAAAATATTAAAGAAAAAATTAAATAGATTCAAAATTATCATTTCGGAAGAATCATCCTTGTACTCTGTAAGAAAAACTCACAAGGGAAGTTTTATTTAATCAAAATGAACTTACGATTTTTTATATTCCTGTGGTTAGTTAACTTTTTTCAAAAACAGTAACTATGAAGATCAGAATTTTTTTAGTTACTTTCATTTTCACTATTCAATTTGTAGCGGTTACTTCTTGAAAGTTTGGAAACTGACATTTTTCTCCGAACTCTGGAATTCAGCTGAATATTCGTCTTTTTATATAAAATTAATTTCTAGAACTGAAAATTCAACTATTTCAGTTGAAGATTCATCATTTTATTTGAAAATGCATCTCTTTGGTTGATAATTTCACTAGTTTTGGTTCAGAATTAATATTTTTTATTATATATTTTATTATTTGGTTAAAAAATTCAAATTAGATTCAAATTTGGTTAGAAAATTCAATTCTTCGTTAAAAGCTTAGCTTCTTTGTTAAAAATTCATATTTACGGGTTGAATATTTTTTCATTATTTATATTATTATTATTATATATATATATGAGCCTATCCGTTGAAAAATAGCCAAAATCTGAATTATTTTATAAAAATGTTTCAAATAATTACTAATTCTTGAGATTTTGCAAAGCATCATAGAGAAAAGTCGTCGGAAAGATATTTTGGGTAAATTCTTTTTAAAAAATTGAGCCTATTCGTTGAAAAATAGCCAAAATCTGAGTTTGTTTATGAAAATTGTTTAAATAATAAATATTTCTTGTAAATTCGTAAAGTATCATATCAAAGAGTCACCATAAAATACTTACAAGCATACAAAAAGATAATTTTAGTTATTCATATTAAAATATTCCTTTCTTGAAATAGTTGCACACTTATATACTGTCAGTTGCTATATATTTATATAAAAAGACAAACAATCCACAATAATCCATCATAAAAGAACCATGGAAAGGCAATAATTTCATTCTTGCTATTTAAATCACAAACTAATAAAGTAATAGAACAGAAAAATCGTTTCTTAAATTAACCTCACTTCTTCAAAACAAGTCACTACCGGCAATCGAGATTTCTACTTTATTGGCAGCCACTCACTCCCGAGTTCAAATAATCGCGCAAACTATTTGATTTTTCAACTGAAGAATATAATTTTTCAATCCAACATGGAACAGTTAAATTTTCAGTTAAAAAAATAAATTTAAAAAAAAATAGTTATCAAGAATATATTTCAATTTTGAACGAAAAAAAAGGGTTTTTAACAAAAATGAGGAATCATCTACTAAAAAAATTAATTTTTAGACATAGCTCCATTTTTAACTAAGTAGTTGAATTTTCATTTTTTAAAAACAACAAAAATCGAATTTTCAATTAAATAACTACAACTTATAAACAATAAATAACTTTTCTAATAAAAAGGCAAATTTTCAACGATAATTTTAAAAAATGTTTTGACTAAAAAGGATAAATTTTCAGTTAAAAAAATGAATATTCAATCAAGTCAAATTAATTTTTATAAAAATAGTTTATTATTGAAAGTAAATTTTTTATTATATTATAATTATAAATAAATTTTTAAAATTTTCAACAAAATAGCGGCATTTTCAAAGTAAGACATTATTTTTTAACAAAAAATGGAATTGTAAAAGCTCCAGGTAGAAAAATTATTTTCCCATCAAAAAACCGAATTTTCAACAAAACAGTTCAATTGTAATTCAGATAAATGAATTCTCATCCAACCAAAAAGATAAATTTTTAACCAAAAAAATTAATTTTCTGCCACAAAGGATGAATTTTTAACAAAATACATGAAATGAAGATATAGAGAAGAGGGTATTGGAAAAGGTAAACGTAAATTTAGATTTAGAAAGAGATCGAAAAATATTGAATTAGATACATAAAGGATAGGGTGAGATGGAAAAGAGGGGATTGTAAATGATAGGCGTTAATTTAGATTGACGTTGATAGACTTAGAATAGGATAAGATAGAAAGGAGAAGAATGAAAAAGATAGATGATAATTAAGATTGACAGACGAATAAGAAAATATGAACGTGGATAGAAAAAAATTGGATGAGATAAAGGAGAGGAAAGTGAAAAAAATAGACTGAACTTCAGATTGACACAGAGATAGAAAAATATTGACGTGGATAGATAAAAGATAGGATGAGATGAAGAAAGGGAGATTAAAAAAGGTAAGTGGAAATTTAGATTGACAGAGCGATAGCAAAATGATGACATTGATAGATAGAGGATAGGATGAGATAGAGAAGAGAGTATTGGAAAAGGTAAACGTAAATTTTGATTGAAAAAGGGATAGAAAATTATTGAGGTGGATGTACGAAAGATAGGATGAGGTAGAAAAGAGCGGATTGGAAATGATAGGCGGAAGTTTAGATTGACGTTGATAAACGTAGGATATGATGAGGTAAGGGAAAGGAGATTGAAAGAGATAGAAGGTAACTTAGATTGAAAGTGCAGTAGAAAAATATTTTCGTAGATAGACAAGGGATTGGATGAAATAGAGAAGAGGGGATTAAAAAATATAGACGGAAATTGAAATTAAAAAAGAGATAACAAAATATTTTATAGGATAGGGTAAGATAAATAAAAGAAGATTGAAAAAGATGGAGGGAAGTTATGATTGACATGTAGATAGAAAAATATTGTCGAGGATAGGTAAAGGATAGGATAAGATAGAAAAGAGGAGATGAGAAGGGTAGATGGAAATCTAGATTGACAATGGGATGAAAATATATTGGTGTGGACAGACAAAAGATAGGATGAGATAGAAAAGAGAGGATTAAAAAAGATAGATGGAAATTCAGATTGACAGAGAGATAGGAAAATGATGACGTCGATAGAGAAAGGGTGTGATGAGAAAGAGAGGAGAGTATTGGAAAAGATGAACGTAAATTTAGATTTAAAAAGAGATCAAAAATATTGACGTAGATAGATGAAGAATATAATACGATAGGAAAGAGGGGATTGTAAAAGATAGGTGGAAATTGAGATTGCCGTTGATAGAAATAGTATAGGATGAGATAAAAAGAGGAGATTGAAAGAGCTATATGAAAACGAATCTGGAAATTATTTTTAAACCCTACAGATGAATTTTCCACAAAGTAGTTCACCTTTTAATAGTTGTGTTGAAAAAATTAATTTTGAAGCAAATTCTTAAGTTTTCAAGCGTATTGCTAAATCTTCATTTAAAAAATCAATTTTTCACAAAGTAGTAAAACTACTACGTGAACACTTTTGAACTTATTACACATTTTTTAACACATCAGAATTCATTAGAATAAGTTTTGATTTATTTTAAATTCAATATTCTTCCCAATTTTTATTAAATGCTTGATGATTTCAGTGCACGCCTTTAATAAAAAGTACGAAGTTACTTGTTTCGGGTGCATTTTAAAGTGTAAACATACGCCTGCAAAAATCCCTCTGATGACGTGCACGCAGAGATGATTTTATTGCCTTGTAATGAGGTTTCGTTACTTAGCGAATATAATAAAAGACGTCATCAAACTCATTTGACCACGGTGCTCTGCCTGGATAAAAATCATGTTAAAAAGAATTACCTAGTAATTTTCCATACATATGAGCACAAATGAGGCCAACACACTCCTCATGAAAATGTTTTGACGATGCCCTTGCCAATAGAATATATTTTACTTAAATTACTTTTTAATGATTCACAAACTTGATAATATGTGTCTTCAAGCTTAGACGACTATTGTTTTTTCTAAAATAAAAGTTTTATAAAAAATATATCTTGAAAATATATGATACATACGTGCGCAAATCAGGACTGATCCATTCCTAGTTAGATGATTAGTCATTCAGTCGTCTCTCACTGGTATACGGATGTATTCAACATTATCAATTATTTTCTCAGAGAGCATTTTACACTGTAAACATACCCTCAATTAAGAAATCTTGACAAAGAACATGAAAATATGATAAACACTTTAAGTGGAGCGTCGTCAAATTTAATCGACTATGATCTTTTTCGCAAATGAAAAATAATCACCCCAAAGACCTTCAGAAGATTTAATACTTTCATGATGATTCATTATGATGAATTAAAATTAACCATCAACTAACACAGTAAAAAAAACTCTAACCATCCTCTCAGCAATGGAATGATTTCAGCCTTCTTTAAAGGACATAATTTTGCAGTAGCTCCCTCCAAAATCCCGGAAGAAGAAATCATCAGTAATTTGGAATCCACAATATATAGCCTTCCACCCGGAAAAGCGAATGACATACGGCGTAGGACGGCCAACATCTTACGCCAAGCCCAACTTCCCTCCTCAAACTTAACAAAACCGGGAACGACCTACATCCAAAGGCACAATGCGGCACTAAGAGTGCTTTATTACCATCTCTGTCACTCTTACAGCATCCGCCGAAATATCGCTCCGCTAAACGTTCCTAGGGAAATCGAGTCAATTGTCGAGAATGAGAAGTGTCAGATATACTGGAACTTCATATCTTCGACAATTGTTTCTGTTGCGTACTCGAGGCCTAACGTAGTTCTTCTTGACTTCGAGAAACAAACAATGTTCGTTATCAAAGTTTCGGCACCAGCTGACAAAAACATCATAGCCAAGGAGAATGAAAAGAAAGACAGGTATAAAGACCTTATAAGGTAGGTGTGACGGTTATACCCGGAAAGTTCTGTTGAGCTAATCGTCCTGATCATCGGCGCTCTTGGAAGTGCCAAGGTTTTACTAGGTAATAGCCTGAAAAGCATCACTGCGTGTCAAGAAAATGCTATGACACTTGCGGGGAAAATGCAGAAGGCGGTCGTATTTGGGTCGATCTGTGTCCTCAGGGTACACGAGACTTTTGCCGGATCATCGTATTGAATTCGTTGCAGACAAGGCCATCCATGTCACGGTATTATATTGTTAATGCCTTATATTTTTCATCATTCGTCTTTATCAGAATAATCTTGCAAAACAGGTACCAGCGATAGATTTTCAGCGGGTAGTTTTATTATTTTTTGATATTGTGCATGTCCTAAATACCAAATTACTGTCATGACATGTGCACAACATCCAACTGTCCTAAGTCCGTTCTTACATTGACAACAGTAGCGGCAAATAGCTTCTGAAACTGCCTTATCTAAATCTATAAGAATGTACAAAAAATATCGTGTACTTGATTGGTGGCGAGATTGTATCCTAGCTTTAATCAGAAGTGATTTGTTAACAAAAATTCCAAATTCAGCAAAAAGCAATAGTTCTGAATGTTTGCTTATCTCAATGTGATAACGACCAGAATCATGAACATGTTCTGCATAGTTAGAAATCGCTTTTTGTATTTGGTATTTTCCAATAGCAATAAATCGTAATTTCTCTTCATCAAGCCGTGCAAAACCTTCTAGTAGGCGTCCTTCCATAAGTGTAAACTTGGACCTACGGGAATTTAGCCTTTCGGCGGTAACCATCTGTGCTAATCTATTTGGCTCATTCACTAGTTCTAGCATTCTTGTTGCAATTACTTCTCCATCGTCCTTATCTGATATCATTGTGTTTCTGAAGCGATGAATAATGGCACAAACTATCCGGAAATCGTCCATCAAACTACAATTAGGCCAATTTTTAGCCCGATCGGACAACTTTCATTTTGGAGGTGGGTACACTTCAGAAATGATGCCCCATGTAATCGTCCAATGGTAGTTCAGTACAACGGTTACACATCCTTCTCTTTCATACCTACCTACTGTCAATCTCAAGAAAAACTTATTTAATTGAGTTCAAGTACAAAATAAATAATCTGGTCATAAATAGAGTGAAAACAGTGCGTGATTTTGGAATATATATTAGTGCATCATTAAAAGTTAATATTCAGGTAGATAATATGGTTTGGGAAGCAAATCGATCCCTAGGGTTTTTATTTAGAATTTCTCGCAACTTCAAAAAAGAATCTACGCAGAGAACCCTATACTATGCTCTACTTAGATCTAAATTAGAGTATGGGTATGTTGTCTGGAATCCAAAAGTAAAATATCTGTCAGATTCTACTAAAAAGTGCCAGAAACGCTTCCTTAAGTTTCTTAGTCTTAAGTCTGAGGGTGAATTTATACCCCCTGGATATGACTATAAACAAATCTGTCATAGGTTTAACAAATGTTCTCTTGAGAGTAGGAGGCAGGTTCAAATGATGATATTTCTATTTAAAATTATAAAAGGATACATAGACAGTCCCTACCTCCTCTCTCTGGTGCCATTTGTGGTACCTAAATTTTTTACTATATACAACTGTACATTCTGGCCATTCACCGATACTGTATTTTTGCGAAAATTATAATGCTATGTACTCAAGTTGCGATCCAACCTTTCACGTCATTCATAAGTCTTTAAATTGCTTTATCTCTGGAGTGTATAAATACGTTGAACATTCCTTCACTTAATATGTCTAATTTATAATAGTAACGCGTTGATGAAGCTTACTAGGTATTATATACATTCATATATTATTTTTACTGATTATATCAAGATATTTGATTACTTGTGATCCTGTAATTGGTCCCCAGACTGTTGGATTTATTACAATTAAAATGAAATGAAATATTAATAAACGTCAAGTTGAAATTACTAGACGGAATGAGATCAACCATCAACATTTAGTTGTAGATAAAAATTCGAGGCTATGCGTTAACTGTAATCGCTCAATAACACCGGCATACAAAAAAAAGTGGTCTGCCCGGCGGACTGTACCGGCATATCTATATGTTTTTGGGGTCGCTGAATCCGAGTCCGGGGACCAAATACCCAAGTTAGCTCGTATTTTTCCAAAAAACGCAAAAATAGACGTAAAATCGACGAAAACAGCGATTTTTCCAAAGATTTGAAGCGGTTCTTCTAAATTTACTCAATTTTACTTAATTCAATGGATTTATTCCAATTTTAAAAAGTTTAATTTTAATTGATCCTGGGGATCAATTGATGAAATGATGAAAGGATTGAAATATTTCAATGTATTTTTTCAAATTCCTTGGCGTTTTCACAAATATTGAAAAATGTAAAAGAATTTCAAAAGGCTGTGAAGGATTTGAAATATTTTAGGTTATTTTAAAAGATTACAAGTAATTTTTAATTGATTTCAGTTATTTCATGGGTCTTGGAATATTTTAGGGTATTTTAAAAGATTCCCAGGCATTTTTAAGAGCTTTACCGAATTTCAAGACGTTTTCAAGGGCTTTAATACTTGTAAGGGATTTAAAAAATTTGTCTGTGGTTTTAAAGAATTTCATAAAAGTTTGGAAGATATGGAAGGATTTTACAAGACCTATATGATTTTAAGATATTTTGAAAGATTCTAAGGGATTTTATAAGATTTCCTAAGGATCTCAAGGAATTTTAAAAGCTCCCACGGTATTTTAATGAATTTTTCAGGATTTCTAGTAATATCATCAAATTTCATAGAGATTCACGGGGAACGGAAATCACGAAAGTATTTTGTTCCGTTTCTATCGGGTCCCTGGTTTCAAAGATTTGAAGAGATTTTGAAATATTTTTTGCAATACTTTCGGAATTCGTCTTGAATTCTTATTAATTATTATAAATTCTTCAAAATTCGTTTGAATTCTTCTAAATGCACTCAATTCGACTCAATTCAATGGATTTTTCAAAAGTTTTATTTTTAAATTCATCTTGAAATCTTTTAAATTCACGTTAAATTCTTAGACATTTTATAAAATGATGTTAAGTTCTCTTTAATTTTTCTAAATTCATTTCTTTAATTTGATACATTTTTTCAATTTTCTAATTCTTTTCAATTCACTTGATTGCTTTTTTAATTTAGCTTGACTTTTTATGAATTTCATCGAACTCTTCTCATTTCACATAAATTCCTCAAAATTCACCCCATTTTTACTGAAATAAATTGACTTTTTCGATTTAAAAAAATTGTTCAATTAATTAGAATTCTCTTGAATTGTTTTGTAGTCATTAGTCACTTGTTTAGTTAAAAATTAGTAGGATTTCAAAGATTTAAGTTTTTTGAAATCACTTGAATTCTATTTAATTTTTTGGAAATCTCTTGAATTTTTTAAATTGAGAATAATTGAATTCCCTTAGATTTTTCTAAGCTTATTTCAAAACGTTGTAGAGAAATCCTCACTCAAATTTTATACATTTCTGACTTTCTTGAGAAGCTTCTCACCAAATCAGTGGCAATCTGATGAACAATGCACAAATAAATTGCAGTTTTTCGTAGATAAAATAAATTGAAAAGAAAAACATAAACATTTTTGTGAAATATATATTTATTCACGCCGAGGTAAACAAAAAAGAAAAATTTAAGAAAATTTGAATAATGTGGAGAAAATGATATGCGCGAATATAAATTAAATACAAAAAAAATGCATGTACTGGGTCGCTAGGGCTCGAACATACGCTCCCAAGTTGAATCTAATTTCTAGCCAGACACCAATGGGAATCTGATTTTCAGTCAGACGCCTTAGCCTCTCGGATACGGCTGCGGATATTATTCAGGATGTATTCGTGGTGCACAACCTTCAGCTTTAAAAAACTTACAAAGGATTACAAATCGCGCTTCCTCGCAAACAATTTTAAACATTCAAGAGTTTCACTTTGCCTTTCCGTTGTCACATCTGAACCCTATACAATTATTTCCATTCGTCATGCAAATTGGTCAACAGGCGTGTGGTTTTTATAATTAACGTACATCTTCACACGTTGTAGAGAAATCTTCACTTAAATCTTATGCATTTCTAACTCTCTTGAGAAACATCTCACCAAATCAGTGGCAATCTTATGAATAATGCACAAATAAATGGCAGTTTTTCATAGATAAAATAAATTTTACAAAATGCATAAAAATTGTTGTGAAATATATATTTAATCGCGCCGAGATAAACAAAAAAGGAGAAAAATTGAAAAATTTGGAGGAAATGGTATGCCCGAATATAAATTAAATACAAAAAAAAATGAATGGCCTCGGTCGCTAGGACTCGAAAATTCGCTCCCAAGTGGAATTTGATTTCGAGTCAGACACCAATGGGAATCTGATTTATAGTCAGACGCCTTAGCCACTCGGCCACTGCTGCGCATATTATTTAGTATGTATTCGTAGTATGCAACCTTCAACTTCAAAGAACTTACAAAGGATTACAAATTGCGCTTCCTCGCAAACAATTTTAAACATCCAAGAATTTCACTTTGCCTTTCCATTGTCACATCTGAACCCTATAAAATTATTTCCGTTCGACATGCAAACTGCTCAACAGGCGTGTGGTTTTTATAATGAACGTACATCTTTAAACGTTGTAGAGAAATCCTCACTCAAATTTTATACATTTCTGACTTTCTTGAGAAGCTTCTCACCAAATCAGTGGCAAACATGAACGCCAAATTTCAAAACTACGGCCTACATTGAGAAAAAGGGGACTTAATTTATGTTCAATCACGAAGGGTACTGTGGTAAAAATAAACGGAAAGTTGGTTTAAAATTTCCTTTTTTTTTTAGCTTTCGAGTTAGGCTGGATCCGTGTAGTTATAAAATTTTCTTAGAATATACTCTGCCTTGTAGTACTTCGTGCATATAACATTGTGCGTTGGCCCGCAAAAGAAAATGTTAATAACCTGAAGAGGCTCCACGTCGTAAGGCGAAAGCTCGTTTTTAAATAAACAGAAAGATCAGTAGATCAAAAAACTAACATCTTCGTACATATTTATTTTTTTAATTTTTATTCTCATTTTTTACGATTGAAAAAAACTACTCGCCCTTTCCAAAAATGATAAATAACAAATTTTTACATCCTCTTTGAGTGAACAGGTTTGCCTATTTTTTTTCCTTTTTTTTGCGTCGTTTTCCAAAACATTAATTTTTTTTATTTGCATTGTTATTTTTTACAATTGAAACAAAAACTAAGCATCCAATCGAAAAATTTGTAGTTTTTTTGGATGAGCATCTTCTGTCTATGCATTTTTTCTTATATCTTGTGCCGTCTGTCCAAAAATTTAATTTTTTTTGTTTTCAATGTTGTTTTTCACGAATAAAACAAAAATTACGCGCCCTATCAAAAAGTAATTTATAACAAATTTGTAGACCTTTTTTGGGTACAAAATTTTTGTCTCTTCAACTTTTATTGTATCTTGCATAGTTTGACCAGAAAAAGGAATTTTCATTTTTTCATTATTTTTTCTGCGATCAAAATTTGAATTTTCTAAAAAATTCAAAAAGTTGTTATGATAATTTTTTTTAACTTTTTGTATATTTAACCATAAAAAATCATTAATAACTATTTGCCTGACGAATATTGTAAAACTCTAAAAATATTTATTTTTTTAGGCCATGTAACGAGTATACCAGCTGATCAAGTCCATCCTGAGATCAATATTTTTCACCCATATTTAAAAATAAAAGTTAAAATACCGCGGAAATATTTTCGGAAAATATTAATAAATATTAAAACACCGTTTGTGGCATGGCACAGAGTTGGGGGAAGAAAAAAGTTTATTGATGAAAATCATAAATATCGACCGATGCATTTAGGCTTCACGCAAAAGTTTGACTTCTATATTTCTCTGTCAGTAAAGAAGAAGTTCGCTGTTGGTAACTTTTTTCTTTTTTTTTTGTTAGGCTGCAGGTGGCGCCAGTGAGCACACTAGGGGATATCGCGCGCCACCCGCCCTATCGTGGCATCTTGTTTACGTATCGTTCTATTACTCAAAGATATATCAGTTTGCAACTCTGAAAACTGGGCGCCTCATAGGAAAAAATCTCAGCTTTCTTTTAAAACTATTTCGAAGAAAAAAAAGTGTCGAAATTTAAAAAAAAGTCAAATTTATTTTTGATTTTCAAAAATTAGTATCAAATTTTGACTTTTTTAAAAATCGTTACAAATACCACAAATATTGTAAAAAACATCTATCAAAAACATATGTAGTAAAATTTTGCTTAAAGCAATAGGAAAAAAGTTACAAATGTTTGAATGTAAGACTTTGCTTAAGAAAACAAAAATTGTACCCCCTCCACTTTGATAAATAATCATGGAAATTAATTAATTTTTGGTGTGAGGAGTACTATCTAATAGGGCTACAATTGAGCCAATTTTTAGCCCGATCGAACAACTTTCATTTTCGAGGTGGGTACACTTGAGAAATTATGCCCCATACTTGAATATATTTTTATGATTTCTAAACGTTTCAAGACATTTTGAGGGATTTGAACGTGTTTCTGGAAAACTTTAGGAGATAAATTAAATTTTATTTCAAAGGATTTCAGCGGATTTCAACCATTTCAAGAGATATTGAAGTATGTATAAAAATGTCAAAGGATTTTAACGATTTTTAATTATTTAAAAAAATTACGAAGAATTTCAAGAGATTTCCTTTCAAAGAATTTTAGAACTCTTAATATTCAAAGAATTTTTGTTATGAATTTTTAAATATTTTTCTGCTTCTAATGTTAGAAACTAAAAAGTTAGGAACGTGAACCCGCGCTTCGCGCTGTTGCACTTTCTTTACCCAGTTTTCAAAGAGAAATTTAATGAATAATTTTAATTTAATTTATATTCAAGGTATTTTAAACGATTTTTACTTTTTTAAATGGATTTTTACGGTTTCAAAAGATCTTAACGAATTTCTAGAGAACTTTAGGGAAAAAATTAAATTTTATTTCAAGGATTTCAACAGTTTCAATGGGCATGAAGAAATTTGACCACTTTCGAAAGATTTGGAACATTTTAAGTTATTTAGAAAGATGCAAATAATTTCAAGAGATTTCGTTTCAAACTTTGCAGAACTCTTAATATTTAAAAATGCGTTATTATGGATTTTTGAATGGTTTGTTTTTATTTTAAGAGCCTTGAAGAGTGTGGTTTCTAATTTACATTGAAAATATCAACTTTAGTAAGGATTTTGCTCTTGATGAGAACTTTGTCGAAGATACTTTCAAACGATCCCGAAGGGAGCGGACGGCGATCCGAACGCGTTCGGTTTTGATCTCACTTTCAGCTCTTTGAAGTTTAACTCTCAGTCCATGCTATATAAATCCCAACTCATGAGTTTCTGATTTCGAAATCTGAATAAAAGCTACTTAAAATAACTTTATCAATATATCAGTTTTTTTTAATCAATTTCCTACTAATGCGAAATTATATTGTACACATGCTCAAAACATAACTAAATATTATTTATTAATGAGACAATAATACAGTCATTTATCATACAAAAATTTTTGTATTCTCTTGATGTCCTGCAAGATTGAGTTTATCTACAATTTTTGTAAATCATGAAAAATAAAAAGAATTGTCTGAGGGTCTTCCATATTCTTTTTCCACACATTTTGAACCCTCAAAACAGAAAATTATTTGTTTGAAATTAAACTAGAACCATTTTATGTTTTCCCACAAATGTTTAAACAAATTTGATCTGAAAATACTTCAAAATTATTAAAAATCTGTTAACTTTTTTTTCGACTTCTCCAAAATAACTTTCTTCTATCTTTATAATTATTGTCTTAACTGGAAATTAAATAATTTTGTTATTGCTTGACTGTGTATGCAAATTCAACTATTCTTTTTAAAATTCGTCTCTTTGGTAGAGAATTATTTTTGTGGAAATTCATCTTTTTTTGGCAGAAAATTATTCTTAGAAAACAATCTATTTCGGTTTAGACTTCATTTCTTTGGTTGGAATTTTATATATTTTGCAGCTATTTTTTCAGTTATAAAGTAATTTTTGCAACTCAAAACATAAGTATGTGCTAACATTTTCAATTGAAATTTTGTGTGTGCAAAATTTGTCTCTTTGATAGAAAGTTATTCTCATTTAGGTTGGAATTTAATTTGGTTTTTCTTGCGAATTCAACTACTTTCTTGAAACTTGTTGTTTGGTTCAAAATTATTTTTTTAACTGAAAATTAAACTATTGCATTGCTCTGGCAATCTGTACTGTGCCAGTACTGCACCAGTGGTGTATTTCGATCTGGGTTGTATTTTCGACAGATTACAATATTTATAGGCACGTTCATACGATTTATTTCCGTAAACGGGATATAATATTTATTTAAGTTTATTGACTGTATGCGGTTCTTATCGTCGGAAAGCAGAAAATGCGTTCTGACAACAAAATGGAGAAACTAAATGGTTGAAACATATCAAACTTGTTTAAAAATTCCCCCCCCCCCCGATGAGGCCTCAATTATTATTTACGACGTTTAGTATATTTTAAACTTCAATTACGTTTAATTATTATAATAACATTATGTGATATTGTTTTATCTGTCAAAATATCAAATTTTCATAATGAAAGTATTGCTATTAATGTTGAAAACTTTATATTTCTGCCAGCGAATCTTCCATTCTTTCGTGGTCAAAACAGTTTTCTGCATAATTTTTCTTTTACAATGTTAATTTTCAAGATTTTCGTAAGTAGCACTATCTCTATAATAACATAGATTTATTTTATACACAGTAGAATCGAAATTGTTAAATAATAGCGATGTTATAAGCAAAGTCACCTTTGCCCTACCGGTCGGCGCTGCCCCTCCTTACCCTACTCACTTTACGAGCACTTTGCTTCCTCGCAGGTATCAAATAAATTTGCTTTCTCATAGAAGGAGGTTTATTTTCACTAACAAGAAAAATTTGCACTCATTTTCTCAAGTTGAGCTATTTATCTCATGCCAAAAATCCTTACATAAGCAAAGGGAATATTGTTTTATTTTATAAATCGCTATTAATAGATTACACCGGCACAAAAAAAAGTGGTCTGCCCGGCGGACTACACCAGCATATCTATATGTTTTTGGGGTCGCTGAATCTGAATCTGGGGTCCAAATATCCAAGTTAGCTCGTATTTTTCCGAAAAACGCAAAAATAGACTTTAAATCGACGAAACCAGCGATTTTTCTTGTATATTTTTGCAACAAAAAAAAAAGTCTTCATGCCCGGTGGACTTAACCAGCACATCTATATGTTTTTGGTGTCGCTGAATCCGAATCCGGGGTCAAAATAACTCAGTTGGCTTATATTTTTCCGAAAAACGCAAAAATAGACGTAAAATCGACGAAAACAGCGATTTTTCATGTATACTTTTGCAAAAAAAAAAAGATCTTCATGCACGGTGGACTTAACAGCATATCTACATGTTTTTGGGGTCGCTGAATCTGAATCCGGGGTCCAAATAACCCAGTGGGTTCTTATTTTCCCGAAAAACGCAAAAATAGACGTAAACTTGAACAAAACAAATGACTGTGGCCAAAACAAATGACAGATCGCGCTCGAACTTCACGTCAAAACAAATGACTGTGAACAAAACAGATGACAGATCTCACTCAAACTTCACGTCAGTAAAGAGTACATTGGTGCCAAGTTAGCTTCATAAAGGTTTTTGACAATCTCTTTAAGCGGGCTCTTTAATGTGACTGTAGTCAGTCCGGGCGACCTCTCAGAGTATGCAGCCTTATCCTTGCACGCGGGGCTCTACAAGGATGGACCAACCCTTTCCCTAGCCTGCTCTTAAGTAGTCAACTGTCTCTTGATTTTTATATTTTTTAAATCAACATAAGTTATGTCTGTAAATTTCAAACATGGGGCATTACATATCAGGTGTATCCTGAAAAATTGTACCATGTGAATAAATATTAGCCGACAGGGACGGCCTAAAAAATTTTCGGCTTTCGTGGAATTTGTTCAGTTTGGTAATTTATCATGTCTTCAAATAACAATAAACAAATTTCTTTTCATATACATACGGCAGGCTTTTTCAAGCTCTTTCAATTGATAAGAGTTTTTTTAAAAAGATGAATCTTTTACCTCCAAATATAAAAGTGAAAAAGAAATTGGACTTTTTTGGAAGAAAGTGCATATCCGCCCCCCCCCCTCTTTTTATAAAAAAAGCTTCTAGGTTAAATAGCAGCCTGTTTTAGCGATTTGTAACGCTTATGAGATAATTTCCTAAATTTTGTATACTACAATTTTAATAGGGGTTTACGCTTCTTTTTCATTGGATTTTTTCATTTGACTTTTATCGAAGAAGGACCCTTTTCTGAACATTTTCTTGAGCTAAAAAGCAAGGTTGGGTTTGTTTCTTTAAATACCATGAGATTAAAAAATACAATGAAATTTTTCATCCTCGAAAATAATATTTATGTGCTCCGGTACACCTAATAGCGCTTGCGCACGCGAGCCAATGTTGTTTTATTTAACTTGTTTATTTCGAAAGTAGGCCCAAAATAGACAATAGTGATCAAACAAATTTTATTTTTGAGTGGGTGCGCTTGAGAAATAATGCCCTATATAGATAAAAAATGGTATTCCTATTATGTACCCATTTTTTTCATGTTAAATTTGTGTTTAGGAACAGGTGTACTGTTTCATTCATAATTTCGGAATGAAGTCGTCTAAAATTATGAAACTTGGCGAAATTGTTGAAAATGACTGGGACTGAAAGTGTTCGATTATTTTGACAATGACCCATAATCTCAAAATCGCTTGATTGTAGCAAAATGATGTCAACGATCAGCAATGAGAAATTAATGATATTTTCTACTGAATGTCCTCAACTTACCTAATAGTTGTAATTTACCAATGGTAAATTGTGATGCAGGAAAGTCAATAACTCCAAGTTCGTTGGCAACAGATTCTTGCGCTTATCATCCGAAATGTTGCCCGATTCCGAAAAGATTCTTTCACTAGAGATGGATGCAGAAAGCTGTCATCCTTGGGTCGCTTCGTGTCCTCAAAACACACGAGGGTTTTGCTGGCCTGTCGTCGTGATTTCTTTATGTCCTGTGACCACCCATCACACGGTTGTGAGACGTGGCCATGAGTGGAACTTACCGCGGTCCTACTGGGAGCCGGTGTCATTTTTTAGATGGCAGTTGCTCCGAGTGGGACCCTGTGGTGGTCGTTAACTTTATTATTTGATTATATCTATATATGTACATATATGCAGGGTGTCCCAGTACTCAAGGTACATTTTTACATTTTTGAATTCCTAATAGAAAATGGAGTTGAAAATAATAATAAAAATTTGTTCCAAAGTTAATAATTAATGAGTAATTAACAATTAAATATCAACTAATCGGAAGTATGCGTTAGACGGACGACAGTTAATGTGTCACTGATGAGGGTGTGTGCGCAGAAGAGTAATTTTAAATTTGCAGAAGGTTGTGAATATCAATGGTGTAACTTCACACGGCAACTGAGAGACGAGATTTTTAGAAAATATCTTTTTCTTTAGAATACTCGTTGAATTATTTTCACTTCCTTCGAGTATTTCTAATTCTTTAGAAATCAAACGAATTCTTAGAATTCACGTGTCTTCTGAAATTCTTCTGAATTCTTTGAATTCTTCCGCTATTCTCTGAAATCTTCCCTATTCTCTGAATTCTTCTCAATTGTCTGAATTCTTTAAATTCTCTGTACTCTTTTAAATTCTCATAAACTTTTTAAATTCTTTTGTATTCTCTAAATTCTTCTAAAATACTCTTTTTTCAATTCTGTGAATTCTTTTGAAGTTTGTGAATTCATTTGCATTCTGTGAATACTTCCGAATTTTCTGAATTCTTCCTAATTCTTTGAAATCTGCTTAATTCTATGAATTCTTACACTATTCTTTGATTTCTTTCGAATTGTCTGACATCTTCCAAATTCTCTGAATCCCCTGATTTATTCTGAATTCTCTGAATTGTTTAAAAATTGTATGAACTTGCTAAACTGTTTTCAATTGATTGAATTCACGGTATCACTGTATTTTTCAAAATTTTTCTTAATTATTTTGAAATCATTAGAATATGCGCTGAATTATTTGAACTTTCTTTGAATATTTTTAATCCTGTAAAATTCAAAATGAATTCTTCAGAATTAAATTTTTTTCAATTCTCTTGAAATCTTTACCATACACCATGAATTGTTCTAACTTTCTCCAAGTCTTTTGTATTCTTTGAACTCTCCAGTATCCGATGAATTGGTCTTCTTTATTATGTCCATCCTCTCAAGCATGGATAGACTTATTCCAGATGTTTGTGTCTTACTCGAATTTACCTGCAAATTTTGTGCAAAGGAACACTTTACAAACTGAAACATCTATTATTGTTTTATATTACTCCGCGCTTAAGATAAAAAATTCAGGGACTTTTTACAATGTTAAATAACTGTTAAACAGAAAAAATTTGAAATTTTAACTTGAAACTGAGGAAATTTGAAAAACAAGGGATTTCGAAAGTGAAGTTTTCACCCTGCGGCCTCTTATCTAGTAAAATAAATCAATCAACTTTTAAGGCTACGGTTTCTTTATATAGCATCCTTGAATTTATCTACATTTATGGATTTGTAAATAAATTATACATACACAAAGAACAGCATTATCTCGAAGTCTCACACAGCTGACGGAAGTTCTATCAATCATTTCTTCGTGAAAATCGAATGAACAAATCCTCGAGTGTTTCGTCAAAGCTCGTACATGTACTCCGATTCTACCCGCCCATTCCTGTTTTTTGACTGGATTTTTCGGAGACCTTTGAAATATTATAGCATAAGATAATAAACAAATCTCAAAGAAAGCAACTAGGAACTTCTCAGTTCATGACCTATTCATAACCTATCAAGCTTCACTAAATTTGATAGGTTATGTATAACGGAAAGCCTTTATAAGATAATGTCACACGGTTTCATTAAGTGCAAAAATCCTTTATTACATGCTGCTTTTACCCGTTTCTTTATATTTAACATATATTTAGGTTTATTTAATAAAAAAAATATAAATAATTTTTACTTACATGTGAAACGTAACCTTCCATTTTTTCTTCTTACTCCTCTTTCCTGTATAATTACCACAAAGAGGAACTACACAATTCACCATTTTCCCTCTAATCGACTTCTTACAGTTTAACAAGAGAAAATAAATACAAACTTGTCAAAAAGCAATGCATACGATAACCTTCGTACTTCGTACGATTGCAGATACACAATATATATTTATATATAAAGTAAACTTCCAATTATTTTAAAGTCCTTCAAAAGTACCCGACCAATTATTTTAAAGCTAGAGGGGATTCCACCCTTAACGCGAGTGGGCAATTCATTTTTATCGACGACGCTCATTGGCTGCCCCGTTCTTGTATCGATGCGCCGCCGGGCACTACTTTTTCAGACGAAAAGCGCGGGTGATTTGAAATCAATAATAAATACTATCAATAATAACACAAATAAATACCACTCCTGAAGGCCCGGATTAAGAAAGCACAGGAGAAAAACTTCCGCGAACAGCTCCTCGATAAGAAGATGCACGGCTCTTCCACAGAAATGTGGAGGATCTGTCGATGCTGTATGAGCTAACATTTGCTTTCCTTAAATCACCCAGATTGAAGACGGGCACGAAAGGTTCCATTTTGGCATGTCAAGACGGTGTCATTTCCACTCTAGCATACCGTCGCCACATTTTGGGCCAAGACATTCCCGATGATAGCTGCAGGGCGTATCATGCACACCTAGAGCATCTAGGACACATACTATCTGTCACTCTTACGGCATCAGGCCAAATACCGCTCCGCTAAACACTCCTAGGGAAAAAGAGTCAATTGTCGGGAATGAGAAGTGCCGGATATACTGGAACTTCATATTCTCAACAATTGTTTCTATTGCGCACTCGAGGCCTGACATAGTTCTTCTTGACTTCGACAAACGAACCATGTTCGTTATCGAAATTTCCGGCATCAGCTGACAAAAACATCATAGTCAAGGAGAATGAAAAGAAAGAGAGGTATAAAGACCTTTTACATGGCTACACTGGTACACACCAGAGACCAAGCAGCAGTCGGAACAGTGGGTTTCTCCAAGCGAATCTGCTCCAAAGAAGGCAAAGATGGTCCCATCGGCTGGAAACGTGATAGCCACCGTTTCCTGGAATTCACATGGTGTGATCTACATCGACTACCTGAAGAAGGGAAAAACGATCACAGGGCTCTACTATGCCGAATTATTAGGCAGATTCGACGCCGAATTATAGAAAAAACAGCCCCATTTGACGAAGAAAAAAGTGCATTTTCAACATGACAACGCACCGGCTCACACATCCGCCGTCGCCACGGACAAATTGATCCAATATGGCTAGGAACTCCTGCTCTATCCACCGTATTCTCCAGATTTGGCCCCGCGCGACTTTTTTTTGTTTCCCAACTTAAAGGAGTCACTCGCTGGGCAGAAATTTCAGTCGAATGAGGAGGTAATCGCCGCCACGGAGGCCTACTTTGCAGACCTCCAGAAAACGTATTTTTC
Source organism: Andricus grossulariae (assembly GCA_011634705.1). Taxonomy (NCBI): domain Eukaryota; kingdom Metazoa; phylum Arthropoda; class Insecta; order Hymenoptera; family Cynipidae; genus Andricus; species Andricus grossulariae. The sequence continues at coordinate 196,007,193 of JAABKJ010075445.1, read as the reverse complement.
AGACGGGTTAAAGAAGTTAGAGCACCGCTGGGTCATGTGTATTGAGCTAAAAAGAGACTACGTTGAAAAATAAATACCCACATTTCCAAAATTTTCGTTTTTCTTTTGTAGGCTAAGTACTTATCGGATCGCCCTCGTATATATATATAGTTAAAGGTGTGTCATAAGGACAACCGCAGGATTTCGCCGGGAGTAGGTGCACATACATACTACTTAAAGTACATGCCAGAAATGATTGCAGTATTTCAATCTGAAACTCCAGTCATGTAAAATTAAGCAATTAATGTTGAAAGTGTTAAATTTATTGAAAAATGTACTTATCCCATTCATTTGAATAAAATAATCTTAAAATTTATAGAATAGAATTTAAAATAAACCGCTGAAATCCAGCCATTCTCTCCCAATAGTCGTCTGCTACTAACAGTCAGATGTACATTTTTATATATTTTCCATTTTCTACATCTTTTTAGATACTGAAATGTGGACATTATTACAATGACAGGTTTAACTGTGTACTGCAGCTATTTTTAATACCAAGATACATTCCATTTATAAAAAGTTAGAGAATGACCAGTCCTGCTTGCTATACTTACTTGTGTGCGTTTAGGATTAAAATTAATAATGTTGAGCGATTAATTTAAAGGCACTATTTCCAATATACCGTACAGTTTTAAGATGAATAATGTTGCAAATCTGCCGCGTCTACCACGAACTTCATTATGTGATTATAATTGTTTATTCAAGAAACAACATCAAGGAATATGGTATACATAAACAATTGAACGTGGACCTCCGACGTATCAGCGCTTAGTTCCAATAGACTTTAATCATTTTACGAGTGGATGCAGAGCACTTGGCATTGGTTCATTCCAATCGTTCCAATTCCAGCATACTTAGGTCGTTCAAAATACATTCATGGCAATATAAAAAAGAACGAAAAATGTAAAAAAATGTTTAATAAACCATTCATATATATATATATATATATATTTTAAGTCGTTCCCATACAATCAAGAACGTTTCCTCTTCTAAAAATTCCGTAATTAATAGTAATTAAATCGTAATACTTAAAAATATAAATAAATATTTTTGCTTGAAATATCACTAAATGCACGCGCGATGCATGTCCCTGGACGTTTACAATGTTAAGAAAAAACTATTTGAAAATGCATTTTGGAACGAAATCTCTTAATATTCTTTGGATTTTTAAAAAATAACTTGAAACCTTTAGAATCGTTTAAAATCGATCAAATTACGTTATATCTCTTAAAACAACACTTAATTAATTACTTAAACAGGGTAGGCGTTCTAAACAAAGAATTCAGGTCATTTTGGTATCGAAATTAATTAATCTACAGGCTTCTGACTTACTTTAGAGACCAAAAATACGAGGGCTGTTTGATAAGTCAGTGACTTTTCGACTAAAAGATTTTTTTCGGCAAATGAGCGTTTTACTTCTCACGATAAATACCTAATTTTGGAATTTAATTTTCATTGTAAGAACATTTTTAATTTACAAACTGAGTGTCCAATGGCATATTATTGAGTAATTTTAATATTCGATACTTTTGTATGGAAAATATAAAATATTTCTCATACTTTTCGCATGAGAAGGTGATGACAAAATTTTCAGTTTTAAAATTGGCAATTTGAAACTTTGAAATTCAAACTCTGTGCTTTTGATGATTGCAAGTACCTGTAATTAATAATATGATTGATCCGATAAGGCGAAAATGGAAAAAAGGAGAGGATAAGGCAAGAAAGAAAGAAGGGGTTGCAAAGTATAAACAAAGTGCATGCAATATTCAAACATTGTACTCTGAATATGAATTATTTTACAATGATCCAATGAGAAACGAAGTCAGTCACTGATTCACTCACCCAGTTCCTAATTAATTGCAATATTTGAACTTATACTTTGAATCTGAATTAGTTAAAAGTTGCTGAATAAAATATAAAATGAGTCAGTGATTCAGTCACCTAGTATTTAATTAATTATTAGTTAAACTGCCATTTGTTACATTTTCTCAAAAATTTAATATTGAGAGAGTATGATTGGTCCGAAAGGGTCCAATTAGGAAAAGGCGGGAGATGGGTAATATAACAGCGACGTAAACGAAATGTTGCGAATGTTAAAAATTAACGCGTCAATTAATCCAGACATTAAGAAATTAGTTAGCGCAAAATAGGGACACCCCTCGCATTAATTTCGTATGTGACGCATTTGATCTCTTTTTACCTTTCAGTTTTAGATTCGAAATGCTTCATATTTTTCAATATTTGTGTCTGAATTTTCTTTTGTTACTTGTTTTTGGGTTTTTTAAATTCCCTTTTTATTAACGGAGAGACAGTAGAGCTGCAGGTAAATATTATACATAATAATTCAAACAAAACAACTCATTTGCAGTTGCTTCATTTGTAATTTTTCAAAAAATTATGTTTAATCTTTCTAAGAAAAAGTTTAATCTTTTCCTCTATTTATTTTCGGATTTAATTTAATTTTTGAATTCAATTTGTAATAACGGAGAGACAGTAGAGCTGCAGGTGAATATTATATATAATAATTTGATTTTATTATGTATAAAATTTACCAGCATGTTTGTGTCTCACGAGAGAGAGCGAAGGAAGGGGCTCTCTTGCTTTCAACCCTGCTAAAAATCCCTCTTAGAATCCTCTCAGAATCCCTAAGATTTAGGAATTTAAGGATTCCTATGATTTTTCATGTCTGAAACATTTTTTCGTATCTGCACAAGCATCTGAGATATTATCCACTATATATTAAAATGGCCCACCCTGTATACCGAGCAATACTATTCTACTAACCCTACTTCACTACTACATACATTTTTTAGAAAAATTACTTTCTCGAAATAATGTAGACATTTAAGACTTACCTGGAATGAACTCAGGATATCCGATTTTTTATTTTTCTGTCTCACACTTTTTGTGTAGCGAATGAAGCAGTTAAAAGTGTCATTATTATCCACTACTCTGAAGTGCGTTTAGTTCCCACTGTTACCAACCTAGTATATGTTTTAGTTTTCTAGAAATCCAGGTGGCTCAAGTTAGAGCCCCATATCAAATTCAAGCCATCTCCTCTACGTTAAAATTCGTTTATTTGTTTACTTCAAGAAAAAGTAAGAATCGTCCGAAACTGCCTTTTTTAAATATGCTATTATTTTTGAAATAATCAAGAAACAAGTTTCAAACTTCCAGAAAATATGCCCCTTGCCACTCTTAAAAATTGCGCAAAACTTCAGCTCAAAATAATTATTAGTTTTCCCAAAAACTCATTTCTTATTCATAAATTGACTTTTTGCAATGGAATTTCTATACGTTTGGCCTATGAGATATCAACTAAAGTGGATGATTATACTCTACAAGAGTTGTACTATCATGTACATTTAGCGGCAGAGCGACCTGTTATAATTAAATTGCATAAAAGTGGCATATAAAAGATGTTAGGTTTTTTTCTTGTAACCAAATATAGAAAAAGAGTTCTACTAATTGTTATAAAATTCACGAAGATGTGCATTCTAAATTTATTGTTTATAATCGTGTCTGATTCACGGAAAAGTTCACAGAAAAGCATCAACGCAGTCAGTGGAGGCGGATTGGAAGAAGCCGCTGTGGCATGCCAAGCGCTCGCTCCGGAATTCAAATTTCCGCTTCTAAAGATTTACATCTTAAAAATTAATGTAGGAAAAAAATGTAAAAAATACTTCAAATATTGTCTAATAACAATACGTACGCGACAGCGGTTTCCCTCACATTTCCACCACAGACTGCGTCAAGCCTTCTTGCATAATCAGTCAACATTATCAGCAATAAAATAAGAATGCATTGTCTCGTAAATTTTATAACAAATAGTACAGCTCTTATTCTGTACTTGGTGTAAATTTCAGCTTTGTATCGTTAAAATTTCAGTAGCAGTGCATGTTTAAAAAAAAAAAAAAAAAAAAATATATATATATATATATGTAATCCATTTCAAATTCATTCTTGCTCCACTTTGAAGACACTTTGAAGACGATTAGAAAGAAAAACGATCACTTTCTACGTACAATTAGTAAAACTATGCATTAAGTAGTTTCTTAAATTTGTTTGCGACATAAACGATTAGAAAAACGATTAGAAAGAAAAATTATTACTTCCTGTCTATAAATGACGACACGCATTTGTTTATGAAAAACAAACAATATCGATTGACAATTTTTTGTCACTAAATAGCACCTCTTACGTAATTTAAAATTACTGAGTACAAAGATACTTTGCAAGGAAAATTTTCAATATATTGACATTTTGTTAATATAATTTGTTCATAACAATTAGATTCGATATCCTGTATATTATTTATATTCTCTGCGTACTTCGACATTTGTTTCGAGAATGGGATTAATTACGCCATTGATTTTAAGATAGAAAGTAATAATTGAAAAAGACTCATTTTCTCTCTTTCTTTATTTATACAAAAAATACTAAATGACAAAAATTAAAAAATGTAAGGCATGGACGCTCTCGAAAGAAAAGTTTCCAATCGGAATTGTAGGCCGCAGGTGATTTTAAATAGTATATTCCCCATTCAGCCCAGTATGCGCCGCGCAGCCGATCCGAATAATCATCCGCCGGAAAGTTTCGGCGGATGATTAACTTCCGTCTTGGTTGAAGGACGAAAGCAAATGTAAGAAAATCAGATAATTGCACATCGGATTAGTTAATATATTACTTCATTGATGATTAATCAATGAATTAGTAGACAATTTTGCAATATAAAGTAACTATGAAATTAATTCCTTCATTAATTTAGTGTTTTGCGCTTAATGCATTGATAAATATATAAATAAACAATGCTAATTAACTAATTAGTTGACAATTACTGCGTTCATACGTGCATTCATTATCGACGGGTTATCTTCTTTTTTCTTCATGGAAAGATAAAACATAATTGCACATCAGATTAATTAATTATCTCAGCGATGATGAATCAAAAAGTTATTACGGAATTGAGTAATATAAATCAATTAGCAAATTTCACAAATATTACGATAAATTTTAGAAATATTTTAAAGATTTTCAAAGATTTCACAAATATTTAGAAATTTCGTACACATTTCATATGCATTGCGAAAATTGCACAAACTTTTCGACAATTTTACAAAGATTTCGAAAAAATGTGGAAGGTTTCGCAAAGACTTACAACCGATTTACAAGATTCCAAACATTTCAAATATTTCCGAAAAATTTCTTGGGATAGGCTTTACGTGTATAAGGGTTCAACTTTGATCTTAATTATCTCAGCTCAGGAGAGGACAATATTTTTTGAATTTCGCAAATGTTTAGATAACATTCCAAAGAACCTATAATCGAAGTTTAAACAAATCCGGAAGAATAGTGTGTTCGTAACCGTACCTCCTTAATACTTAGCAGTTGTCAACTGTTTGGTGCCAACCTATATGAGTTAGCAATAAAACCAATACATAAATCATCCTTCTGTTTCTCAAGACAAGTCTACCTGGTCTTGTCTTGGCACAGCTACAGCCATAAATGCAAGACAAGTCTGTATATCTCTAATGTCTAGCTGGTGAGATGGAACCAGGCATCATGGTCTTGAAGACATATTGAAAACATTCAAGACAAAATCAAGACCAAATATTTTCACCCGGGTTGATTCAATCCAAACAAAGTTGCAGGCTCGATAATTATGACCCGCGATTTTAACCGTTATGGTTAATTGGTTATATTTACATATAGTTTATTTGAAGAGGCAAGCAATTAGAGGAACCAACTAAACTATTGCGTGGATTTGTTTCTTGAGGAAATAGTATTTCGAAAAAATTAATCATCTGTTTAAAAAATTTAAAAACGACCTCTATAATCATGATATTTCGGGAAATATAATGTAAAGTCTTGGAAAAGATTTGATCTCATGATTCTTTAAGGAGTCTCCATATAGTTGACAAACTGAACGGTTAAATTTTAACGCCGAAGTAGATTTCGTGAGATAAATATGGAACAAATTTTGTTAAAACTTGAAGAATTTATTAACTGGCTTCTGTATCACGCTCGCGAACAATATTCGTTGCACATTTTTCTCAAGAAATTACTTAAATCACGAAAATTGTTAATTTACGGACGATCTGTCATTCACGATGTATTATGTTTTATCCCTTTGCTATATGATACCTTTAAAAACAAATGAACACATATTGTATACGATACTTTAGCCGTACTAAGTATAGATGAAGTATATCCTATACTTCAGCTTTACTTAAATATAGATGAAGTATATCATATATTTCAGCTATACTTAAGTATAGATGAAGTATATCATATACTTCATATATACTTCAGCTATACTTCATCTATACTTCATCCATACTTCAGCTATACTTTAGCTATGCTATTTCAATATACTTGAAGTATGGGATCGTCTCATTTACCATACATGTTTTATACTTCTGAAAGTCAATGATTGATCAATCCCATACTTATAATTTTTACCCGGTTTAAAAGACTCTTTCAAAGAATTATTAGGAGGTGAAGATATAGGGCAACAGAACTGCGACATAGAACATAATGAATCAGAAAACCCAATTGATAAAGTCTATATATATATATATATATGGTGGCGAGTACATTTCTCACAGGTTGTGCGAATTGATAAATTTATGTATCGAGACGGGACAAGTCCCAGACGATTGGAGAAACTCTATTATCGTATCCATATACAAAAGAAAGGGAGATAAAAACAACTGCAATAGTTACAGAGGTATCAGCTTACTAAGTACCATATGTAAAAGATATTCAAAAATACTCATTCGTAGGGTAATGGAAATTACAGAAGAAAAGATATGGGAGGTCCAAAGTGAATTTATGCCGTGAAGATAATGTACAGGTCAGATATTTAGCTTAAGACATATCACAGAACAAAGCTTAGGAGTAGGAAAGAAAGTCTTCTGTGCATAGACAGAAAAGTTTGGCGACAAATAGTTTATGAAAAGAATGTGAGTAGAGTGAATGCCGCCTGAAACAAAGAACTTGGATACTCATGGGCCCATGTGGGGAACCACATATAACAATTTTCTGAGGCTCATCACGTGGGGTAATCGCTAGAGAGATTGATCAGCAGCCTTGGTCGGAGCAGTGTAAACCCTCCCCTTTTCCAACTCGGAATCATTCATTCTATCAAGTAGCATGACCGCCATTTTGTTTTTAGGGACACGCCTCGAATGACCGCCATTTGATTTTTAGGTCACGCCCCCCTAATGACCGTCATTTTGTTTTACGCTACGCCCCTCGAACAATCAGGAGAAGATACACCCCCTCTCCTACCCCCACCGCTCTTTTCAGGCCACGCCTCTCGACCAATCAGAGCCAGTCCTATGGCTCCGTATATCTACTTAAATCCTTTGAAAAAAAATTTTTATCGGAAGGTAATTACTTAAAAATATAACTCTGTTGTGTAATTTTATGCATTCACAGAGGCTTAAGATAAATTACTTCACCGTAATTAAAAAATAATTTATTTCAAATAAAATTTACATCATGGCTTTCCATATATGAAAGCATCACCCTTGATACCTGCAATGATTGTGGTCTAAGGAAGATTTTTTGAATATTTTTATAAGTTTCATTGAATACGTATACTGTGTATTCAAAACTACAATTATACTGCATTCAAATTTTCTAGGAAAATAATTTAGATGGAAACACGACGACGAACCGGCGAAACGCCCACATTGAGTGGACGAATCAACTCAAGGATGGTGCATTTTCTTGTCGAATAGCTCTTGATGGAATTTTTCAAATTCTGCTTTCTTTACCTCGGCTTTCAGAAGTGAAGTCGTTTAGTAAGAGTTAAAATCTTCTTGGTTTTACATTGCATTAAACTATTCTATGAAATTTGTTACAAAGTTCTATAAAATGTAAAGGATGAGGTGACGTAATCTTTATTAGAAGGCAGGATGCAAGAAACATAGAAGAGTTCTAGAAAATCTAAAAGTCCACCTAATATAGACAACATCCAAAATAACTACCAGTGGTGCGTCGACAATCCGGATGCACCGAATCGCGCACCAGGTAGTTTATTACGTATTCTACGAGAACTTTTTTAAAATTTAAAGTGTGCCAACATCCAAAATAACTAACAATGGTGAGTCGACGACCCGGGTGCACCGGGTCGTGCACCAGGCAGTCTAGCACGTACTCTACGAAAACTTTTTAAAAGTTTAAATTGTGCCAACATCCAAAATAACTACCCGTGTTGAGTCGACGATCCGGGTGCACCCGATCGCGCACTAGGTCGTTTAGCACGTAATGTACCAGAACTTTTTTAAAATTTAAATTGTGCCAACATCCAAACTAACTACCAGTGGTGAGTTGACGATCCGGGTGCACCGGTTTCCGCACCAGGTAGTTCAGCACGTATTCTGCGAGAACTTTTTAAAAATTTAAATTGTGTCAACAGTCAAATTAATTACCAATAGTGAGTCGACAATCCGGGTGCCCCAGGTCGTGGAACAGGCCGTTCAAGGCGTAATCTACGAGAACTCTTTTGAAATTTTAATTTTTCCAATAACCAAAACAATTCCAAATGGTGAGTCGACAAACGGGTGCACCAGATATTTGATAACATTTCTTGAAAAATTAGTATGTCCCAAAATTGACATATTTCGCGTATCTGAGTTTCCGTTGAAGTGACATCAACCCAATGTTGCAAAAACCAAGAATGTTTTTCTTGATTTTGTGTCTGGGCCGTCTTAAAACTATTTTTTTTATAAAAACCAAAATCTTCGCAGCAGCCGTTTTTGAAATAAATCATTTTTGATGTCAAAAAATCGACTAACTATTACTTGGATAAAATTCTATAAAAAAACTCTTTATAATTTTTAATCCCACTTCGTTGCCTTGAAAAAACTTAGTTTATCGATGTCACTATAATTTTTTTTCGTATTTCTTTTACTCGATATAATTATTTCAAGTAGAAAAGCTGGGAATGTACTCATACCCACACTTTTGCTAACACTTGTGCCATTCAGCTTTCGGCACGGTTGCTACGCCTCCGCTTAGGGGTTATTCATTCGGGACCATCCCTGGACAATTGTCCGCGACTGCTTATTAATTATTGTAACCATATTCAGCAGAAAACTTTGGTGCAGGGACCCTCTATCCGCAACCCGAGGACGCTTTCGGTGGCTTTGTCAGAGGCCCTTCAGTTCTATTTCAAAGGAATAGAAACCGAAACCGAATGCAGGGCCGGCGCGTAATAAGGTGCAATGTGTGCGGGGCACACGGGCGGCCAAGCTTGGCTCTTGGTGGGGGACGGCCAAACTGCACTGAATATAAGTGGCACCAACATAACATAACATAAATAAATAACATAAATGTTACCATGATAGGCATAAGGAAAATTTTCACCTGACAGATTCGACTTACGATGACGAACATAAAAATGCGTTCCTTACAGGTCTGAGTGGAAGAGGTGAGCGGTGGAGACCTGGCAAAGGTGCCAATTTTTATGGTTAAGAGTCGTGATTCGGATAAGCTTGAAAATTGGTGTGCATGTGGAAGATGACATATAAATAGCAGCTGCGATTTGTGAAGCACTTTATATGGATGCAAAAGTGCTGTAAGACACCTACAAAGTTGCTGGAAATTCAGGTCAAAATTCTTGATATTGATTTTACAGGAAAAAGTTTCAAACAAAAGTTATTGTGCTCCGAAAGATGCATATTTTCATTCTTATATCATTTTTTGATAAAATTGATACATTCAGAGAAAACATCGTTCAAAGAAATACCAGAACAATCAAAAGCGGTTTTTCTTTACAGCAAGTCATTTTTTCGAAAATTGTCAAGAGAAAAAAGATACTCGCCTGCAGGTGTGCTCCAACATTGCTGAGAAATATTTTATTCAAATGTTAATATTTACCAAGCTATGCGCATTTTTCATTCTTTTTTTCATTTTTCCTTTCACCTATTGTATCCTTAGCAATTCAAAAGAAGGTGTTCTCAAAATTAGTATATCAATAGTGTAAGTCCCTCGTGAAAACAAAGATCAATTTAGTACCACTTCAATAGCAGTTTCAAACCACGTTTGGTCTTTTTCTGGCCTGCACCCTTCAGCATATATAGTATATACCTGCATCATTTTTAGGGTATTGAAATAGATAACCCTCCCCCCTCTCTCTCTCTGAAATAAGGAAAGCTGTTTGTATCAACAGACTAGCTATACCTAAAGGTCCTAAAGAAGCTGGGTCATCTTAGTACGTGACGTCACGAAGGTACCAATGAAATCCAAATTTTACAAGGTTTTAGTCTCACAACTGTTAATGAAACATATACTGATTATTTCGAAGTATGCTTCATATCCATTATTTGTCCTTTGTAGCAATATTAGAGGCGAGCGGAGCAAGGCGGGACAAAGGCACTACTTCTCAATTTGTATTTTGTATTCGTAAAGAATTGTTTTTTCATATGGAATTATTCACGAAATTAAAGCATGAAGGTTAACAGTATACAAAGAACAATTTACATTGAGCTATTCCGCAACAGATGGCGAGCATTTTAATAAAAAAATAACTTGTCACCTTCCGCACCGGTATGTACTAACAAAAGGTACTTATTCCAAGTTTGCTTGGAATTCATTATTTCAATATTTTCATAATATTTCTCCCTACATACTCATTTTCCTATAATAGTTTGTCGTACACAGAGTTCGCGTCAAACTAAAACTGCGCGGTCATACTAACAAAATGGTGGAATTAAGCGGTTGCGTGACTTGGACGCAACGGGGCCCTCAAGTGGCTAAACTATGTATTTATTGGATCATGGGTGGGACTCCGATGCCTTCATTCAAACGGACCTCTCTTTCTACCATGTGAGATAGACAACGAGGTGCAATCATAGTTGCAATGATGATTTTGAAAGCTCTCTTTCTATCGTATATGGTAGACAGAGAGGGTCTCATCGTTTTGAAACGATGAATACGACTTGTCGTTGAAACGCTAACGGACCCTCTCTGTCTACCTCATACGATAGAAAGAGAGTTTTCGCAACGATCCTTTTTTTACGGGGGTGAAGCTTAGAGGATATATTACATGGAGTGCTCGTCCCTATCCCTGAAGCATTGTAGTACGCATCCTTATGATAGATGTCGTAAACCAAATTCTCAAACGGTGAAAGTGCAACTTTGCGCGCGCTTGTTTAAATAAGAAAGTGTCGAATTTTTGTAAATGATATTATACATTCTTGATTTTGAATTGAAAAAACAAAAAATCATTGTTAATTAAATTTTTATAAATTATTTCACCAAATTTCAAAATAAATCACACAAGCCAAAGTACTATAATTATTAAAAAATTGTGTCCAGTCAGTTTAGAGCAATTCCATGTCAAACAATCTGAAGAATTTCAGATATTGATATTAAGGTATATTTTTTTTAATTGTTCGTAATAAGACGCAGTTTTGAAACAATATTTTTTAAACAAAAAATTTGAAAAACTTCTTAATTTTTCAAACAGTAATATTTAAACACAATTTCTGGAAAAAGTAGGTTATTAACACTTTGTTCAATTGAAGTGAAACTTTACAGAAAACTTCTAAATATTCTAATGAACATTTCATCCACTTTGAAATATAATTCCACCAAGTTTGAAGTAAAAATCTTTAATATACTGTGAATTAGAGCGAGTTGAAGTGAGAAGAGACGGAATTTTTTCAGTTTCCAAAATTCGTGTTTTTTTGCAATTATTTCAAAAATGAACAGAGATACAACTTTTTTCAAAGAGAAAAAAATATGCGCATTTCAATTTCGAATAAGAATATATGTTTGGACAAAAATTTGTAAATGTTTTTAAAAATTCCAAGGGGCCCTTCCGCCACCAGCTATCAGACTTTATATGCCTTTCTACGATCCGGCGGTTCAATTGTTGATCTTAATTTTTTGATATTTTTCTCAAGTCCTCCCATCACATCAATCCCATTACCACCATTTCTGTCCATTTCAATAAAATCCATTTTCCTCACGAGAAACAATCAATGTAACAAACTTAAAAATATATAATCCTCTTTTATTTTTCATTAAAAAAAATTGACTCCCTGCATTTGTCATCTTTTGAAAAATCCAAAATACACGTTCTAGTTTTTCTCCTTTTCACACTTAGGAAACCACTATTTAAAACTTCTAACGATTGTTTAAATCATATTGTAAGAATTGCAAAACATGGTTGACAAATTTATTTCAATTATTATAAAAATGAACACTTTGAAAACTTAAATTTCACTTTTATCTTGTAAAACTTGAAAAAATCAGCAGAAATTGAATATTCACGATCCATCGTGTACAAAGTCACGTCATATACTAACGTTGAGTTTAGACAGAAAAACCCTCAGAATTTGTCAGATTTTCAGAAAAGGTATTAGTAAGAGAGAGAGCGAGGGGGGAAGAGAGGGGAGAGAGAGAGGGAGAGAATTAAACCGAAGCGGTTTTTTTGGACATATTTTTACCCCTATTATGGACCAGGAACTCAATCTTTACGAGCGGCTCAATACGTCCCATAAAACACTTCAACACTTGTAAAAGGTCACATGTTAACGAAAATTTCAATGACCTTCGAGAAAAACGCAGTTTAAAGGAATTTAACCAAAAATTGTAGTAGCTGAATCGTGTTGAAACTCAACATTTATCTTCACAACCATACGAATACAATAATACTGTTCAAATATCACCCCCGTAAGTCTGTTTTATAGGGTTTCCAAAAAACCCCATGAGTGAAAAAATGGGTTTTGCGAGTTTTTGGCGCTAATTATGCGGGACGTCTGTTGCTCTATTTTATAGCATCTCCAAATACAGTTTTAAATTTTTTTAATTTTTGTGGACAAAAACCCAGGGGAACTGATGTATCACATGCCCTTAAGCTTATGTTTTACGTTGGCTGGGATCTTTCGAATGATCTTTCTCATTTTTTTTTTTGAGAATTCGATTTTTGAGATGATTTTCTCTCTCCTGCAAAATTTGTCCCTATGGACTTACATGCTTTTGCCGCGACACCCTTCATATCTTTAAACTTTAAAAAAAAATTATAAAGAATCTGTAGTGGGAAAAGAATTTTTTAAACATTCGTTTTATTTTATGTATAGGCGTTTCTGAAACAGAGAAGACATTTTTTTTGACAACTTACTGATGGTAGTCCAAAATGCAGAATCAAATATTATCTGAATTTAAAAAAAAAGAGAGATCCAGAAAATCAAATTTTGAAAGCACTTTAAGTTGTATAGTTGTTTAATTTTGTTTGATTTAATTTTGAATAACTCGGTTTGATAAATTTTAGTTTCAATTGTTAAAATCGTTCAAAATTCTATAGTTTTAAATTTTTTTTCATTTGAAGATTTTCTAACTTGTAATCAAGAAATATTTTTGCAAACCGAGAAATGACCACCCACATCTTAAGTGACCACCCTGTTCAATTTAAGTTGTTGAAATTTACAATTACTTATATATGCACTGCGCTCAAATCCTGATATAAGAACCCCCGGTTTACGAAATTTCTAGAATTTAAGACCTCGGCAGATTTGTGATGAGAGGAGCCGCGGGACCGAGAGAGAGGCGGTGCTCAGTCAAGCGTGACAAATAGCATGATGGCCGCATTCTCAGCGCATTAGTTGCATCTGGTTGCGTCATGCGCCCAAGTCCCACACTCTAAGAAAAAGTCTATTAACAGTAAAATTACGTTCCTTTCAGAAAGCGTCCTTTGAAATTAAGAAGATTTCTTTTGCTCATCAATAGAATCGTTTCTCTGTTCAAAGACTTATCCGTTAAATGCAAAACGGAAGTAGTTTTACTGATGAACGATTTATTTTGACTTTGAAAAGAATTCCTTTAACTATTGAAGGATTTCATTTGTTCGCTAGCGGAGAAAGTGCACCTGCGCATGAGTGAATATATTTTAGCACCCAATGTGCCCAAATAAATTTGTTCACTGCGCGATTCATTTATTAACTAATAAAGTGAGTGAAAAACGTGCGAAATGATGTTGAAAATGGATTTCTTCCAAAAATTAGGAATCCCAGGTATAAATTCCATGGACGGCTGCCCGTAGTACGACTTTTTTCCATACAAAGAAAATTGACAGAGCTACAGTATTTTCAAAATCTCTCCAAAAAAGAGAAAATCAACATTTTGAGCCAATTAAAGCAGGATATAAAAAAAGTCAGGTAGAGAAATCTGTTACTTGTTGACAGTCCTACAGGATTCTATTGATCACTTTTTGCGTTTTCCTAAAGAATCGAAAATTCAAATGTTATTGGCACAAAACACAATGAATTTATTACCTTCTCATCATAATGAGAAGGTATTGGTTTGATGTGAGGAATGACTTTTGTGGATTCCATGAAATGTCGACGCTTTGAGGCCCCCTGAGTCAGAAAAATTAGTTTTTACGTCGGTGTCTGTCCGTCTGTCCTCGTCGTCGTTGTCTGTATATCGGATAACTTTCGAAAGACTAAGCGGATTGGATTGTGCTTTGGCAAACAGTTTCAGGGACAAAAAAGGAACATCAGGTTTATTAACCAGCTATTTTGGATAGAAACTCAAAAAGCTAGAGTACTTGAAAAAATTTTCAGACCATTTTTCCCGAAATTCTTCAATTCCATGGACGGCCGCTCGTAGTACGCGAAAATGAAAACGAATTATTTACACCACTTTTTTCAATACGAAGAAAATTGACAGAGCTATAGCATTTTCAATATCTCCCCAAAAAAGCGAAAATTAACATTTTAAGCCAAAAAAGCATGATAAGAAAAAAGTCAACAGGAGAAAAGTGTTACTTTTTGATAGTACTACAAGATTCGCGTGATCAATTTTCGAGTTTTCTTAAAAAATCGAAAATTCAAATTTTATTGGCACAAAACATAATGAATTATTACATGCTCATCATAGTGAGAAGGTATTGGTTTTATGTGAAAAATGACTTTCGTGGATTCCATGAAATGTGTTGACGTTTTGAGGCCCCCTAAGTCAGAAAAATTAATTTTTACGTCGGTGTCTGTCCGTCTGTCGTCGTCGTCCTCGTCGTCGTCGTCGACGTCGCCTTTATATCGGATAACTTTCCAAAGACTAATCGGATTGGAATGTTCTTTGGCATATACTTGCAGGGACGAAAAAGAAAGAACGAGTTCGTTAACCAGCTATTTTGGATAGAAATTCAAAAAGTTAGGGCACTTTCAATATTTCTTAGACCTTTTTTTCTCAAAATTTATAAATTCCATGGACGGCTGCCCGTAGTACGACTTTTTTCCATACAAAGAAAATTGACAGAGCTACAGTATTTTCAACATATTCCAGTGAGAGGCAAGGGGACTCACTCTAATCAAGCACCCCGAAGGAGACAGAATTCTACCACGTCCACGTCGTTGTCTCTGGGTTATGCTGAGCGTAGAATGTCTGAATCGTGAACAGAGACTTCAGAAACATCCAAGCACAGAATTTTGATGAAACTAGACAGATTCCGAAATTTTATGTCTGCCATATTGGATCTGCTATATGAAATTCTAAAAATCCAATTTGAAATTCGTAATCAGCGACCCCGAAAACCCCCGAGTACAGAGTTGTGCGAAAATCGTAGAGTTTTCGAAATTTCATGTCCACCATATTGGGTCCGCCATTTTCAATTTCGAAAATTCGATGTCAAAGCCATAATCAGCGACCCCGAAAACCCCTGAGTACAGAGCTGTGCGAAAATCGTAGAGTTTACGAAATTTCTTGTCCGCCATATCGGGTCCGCCATTTTGAATTAAAAAAATTCGATGTCAAATTCATAATCAGCTAACCGGAAAACCCCCGAGTACAGAGTTGCGCGAAAATCTTAGAGCTTCCAAAATTTCATGTACGCCATATTGGGTCCACCATTTTTAATTTCGAAAATTCGATGTCAAATTCATAATCAGTGACCCCGAAAACCCCCGAGTACAGAGTTGTGCGAAAATCGTAGATTCCAAAATGTCATGTCCGCCATATTGGGTCCGCCATTTTGCGACGGGTATGGATCCACCATTTTGCGAAGACTACGGCTATTTGACATCAGTGAGACAAGTTTTTTTTTGAAGTTCAACTATTCCGATCACCATAGATCATTGTTAGGATCGAGTCCCAATATTCTTTTGACTCGAAAAAAAATTATGAAAAAAAATTCCCGATTTTTTGGTTCTTTTCTCCCGATTTGGCGCCATATTGGATTTTGTACTTGACCGAACTCTATTCTAACCACGGATTCTTGAAGAGCATACCCAAAACTACAAGGAAACATGGTTTTCGTTTGGAAATTTCTTTTTTTCAGTCATGAGAATGAGGCTTGAACATAAGTTAAGAAATTGTAGTTTTTGGTCGTTAATGGGTTAAGACTTCGATTGCTTCTCTACGTTTTCTTGGAAAATTATTGTACGTTTTTGCGATGACAGTTGTTTTGTCAAATAAAATGCTATGTTCTGTTTCAATATGATGCTCAGCTAGTGCTGATTGGGTGAAATGTTTTAGCCTGACTTTACTCTCATGTTCCTTTACACGTTGGCTCACCGCCCTCCCGGTTTCTCCAATATATCTTAGACTGATTGGGAAAAGCCCAATATTTTTCAGTTTTTGACCTCGCTAGCGGGTATCATCAAGTAGAGGCCCACACAGACGACAGGGCTAAAACTGCGTTCTCGACAGCGAAAGGGATATTTTGCATATAACCGGAAACCCATGCGGATAAAGAATTCTCACGCAACATTTCAACGGTAAATGTACTCTGTCCTGAAAGGGGTGTTAGGATCAGAAGCATTTGTTTATCTCGATGATATTGTCATCTATTCTGAAACATTATAAGAGCATGACAAAAAGGCTCGAAGACTGTTCAAGCGGCTTCGAGATGCCAACTTAAAGCTTCAACTGGACATGTGCGCCTTTTTGTATCCCGAGGTTGCCTATCTGGGACAGCTAATTCCTTTAACGTAGCTCCAAGGTCAACTCCAATTGGAGCACACTCACAAATGCAAAGGCCTTACATCGATCCACCGAACCCCTCGTCAGAGGAGGAACCGGAAGAACCTAACGTGCCAGTCACTCACGGCCTGGAAGTAGCTGGATCGCCCTCTTCATGCTTTCTTCATCAGTAGACTGAGCCAGTAACATATGTGCGAGATCACTTCGCTCACTTCATTGCAGAACATTGTGAACCAACGACTCCAATCTTCAAACTACTGATTGCCATTGATCGCGTGAACCCTCCAGATTTGTGAGAGAAGCGACCTCAGAAAGGACAAGTATTGGTAACTCCATACAGTAAGTATGACACTTACTTGATTGTTAGCCAGAAAAGGCATTTTGATGATGTGGATTGGGGCGTCGTTAAACAAGGCCTTAAAAACCTGGAAGCAGCATTAACCCGAGACCAGCACGGAACATGTCATATCGCCATTTCAAGTCACTAGTTAGGCAAAGTAGTACAAAAGAAGTTAGCTGAATTGCTAGCCGATGTATTTTAGGATGGTCCACCTACCATAAAGATATGTCATGGAAAAGTAGAAGTCCCACCAGAGAAATCTCGGCGGCAACTAATTTCTGAATACCGTGAAAATCTTCTTAGCGGGCAAAAAGGGGTAACTAAGACATACCGGCGTCTCCCAGAGCGATATATGTGGCCGGGCATGCGAAACGATGTGACTAATTATATTCGAAAGTGTAAGAGTTATCTCAGAAACAAACTAATACGGGCCATTCTCATATACATTCTCACCATGCATGACAATTTTTCCAAGCTGTGCATTGCAGTACCGATTTCAGACTTAAAAACGAACACTGTGGCTCATGCCGTGGCCAAATAAGAAAGATCTACTATAGATCAGGATTAGGAGTACATGTTTCTGTACTCATTTCTCTTTGCATACTTTTTGCATAAATCTTTTGTACTTTTTTCATAAATATTTTATATGAAGAATCATTCTCGTTGTATTTCTTAGATTCTTCCAAGTGTACAAATTGCATTTAATGCGCCTGTACTCGTATTTGTTTGTATTACCATGCTTTCAAGTTTCAGCACGATTATTCGATTGAAGAACCTCATTATACCACCTAACCTCAACCTGAGATGAGTGCGCAAGCGGATACGTGTTTGTGAAACTTTGAAACGTTTCAGAAACCTTGGTCTCATGAAACGTTTTATTGTTTCATGAAACTTTCAATGTTTCAATGAAACGTTTTATGGACTTACAACCCTAGGAGGACCTACGCTAAAATGTAAAGGACTTCGCCTCGTTTTGAATGGAATATCTGCTAGAGCTTTTTGATTGGTGGGTTAGTCATGATTTAAACTTACCGCTAAGAAGTCGCGAATCAAAAACTTCTTGCAGATATTCCACTCAAAACGAGACGAACTTCTTTACAATTCAGTGTACGTCCTTCCCCAAACTATGTCCAAAAATTCGAGGTTCACTTTTTATTCGCACGCGTATTGTCGTTTGGTCTCCTTACTATTATTCCATCATATACAGGATCGATTGGAGCAGATTCCTGATGTGCACGTCTACACTCTTTTCCACTGAAATATTGTCTAGAATTACATGAAAACTTCATGTTGCTTATATAAATACCAGAGAATACCAAATAGAGCAAAACATTTAATGTTCACTACCTTGTCGAAACACTAGCGTGGTTTACACACAGGGTCTTTTATGTCACTGTGCGCACTTTCACTGCGCGCCGCTCAAAGGTTAACTGACGAACTGCAGCGCCACTCACAGGACCTGACGAGAAGGACCTGAGAAGGGGGAACCGAACTTCCATATTTTTCCAAAGACGAGACATTCCTGTTTGAAAAATCGTTTGTGCCTTAAAATCCCCTGTTTGTAAACGGAGGGTTAAATGGTATATGGAAAATGGTATGAATATTAAATTTTTTTAACATAAATTCAATATTTTTCGAAATTTGACCAAAAAAAGGAAGAACAAAAGTATTAAAAGTACTATATTCTCTCAATTCCTTCTGATCATCTGTAGATAAAATGCTACTTTGTTTGTTTTTGATTTGTTGAATTCTAATTGTGATATGTTGCTCAATTAACTTTCGTGGGTAATGATTAAGACGTTCTTGAGAAAAACTAATTTTTTTATTTTTCTTCTAACCCCCATAACTCCCATAAAAATTATTTCTCAAATATAACATTCTGGGAAATTTAGTCTTACATCAGTGCCAACTTACTGTTAAAATTTCAAACAGATCTGAGCGGGGTCAGCACATACATGCTCATCCTGCTATTCCCCTTACTTAATTGACATTGCTGTAAATTACGTATTCACGTTATTTGCTAAGTAAATGCAAAACTTACAGCTAAGTCTATTTTGTAAATTTCAAGCAAATGCGATTCAAACTCAGAACTTTCCGGTCTGAATTTTATGGTTGGCCACTCCGACGGAAACTGCGGCAACGTTCAAGTTTAATGTTCCTTAATCTTAAAAACATTAGTTTGATTTGGCGTGCTTATGACCACCTATGCCTCACAGTTCTTTTTCGGAAAAAAGTGGTAAATTAAAAAAAAAGTGGCAATTTCGATCTCCAAAATGCAGAGGAACTATCCTGTACGACAACAGATATTGTTAAAGCGGCTGGAAATGCTACAGAAAAATTGTCAGTTGAACCCATTTTTTTTGTCTTTTTGATTAGCCCTTGACCCCGTTCGAGGCTTCGCCTCCCAACTCCTCCTTTGCTAATCACCTTCTCTTAACCTAACCTCCATAATCCATGTATGTAATCACGAGTTCCTTACATATCTGTTACAAAAATGTCGTGTAGATGACAAGAGGAAGGCGATTAAATATATAATATGTATATTTACCAATACAATAGGTTCAAAAGTATGTAAGTTTATTTCTAAAAAAAAAAACTTTGAAGTGTACTGGTTTACTTTCATATGGGTTTAAGGCCTTAGCCGACAGCTTCGAGAGGATCAGTAAATAAATCATGAGCATAAACCGATAATCAAAGTACAATACAGTTCATTGACGCTTTCCACTGCAAGGTTGGTTTCCGCATTCTTATTTGCATTGGATAATAAGGCGAAAGCCAACTTTGCATAAAAGTTCTTTTCAAGTGTTATTAAAGGAGTTTAAATTTTCACCCAAAATCTTCAACAGACAATTTTGATGAAATCTAAATTTTATGGAAAAACCCGTAAAACAAACAATTGATAAAATTAATGTGGGTTATCGTGAGGTAGCGATAGAGCAACGTATTATCATTTGAAAAAAATCAAATTATTAAAATGTTCATTTATATTATTATTATTATTATTATATCATTAAGCCGTTTCCCTTTCGGGGTAGGCGTGAATTGCTCGGTTGGAAAGTATAACAATTTTGTGAGACTCTCCACGTGGGGTGATCGCTAGAAAGATTGATCAGCAGCCTGGGTCGGAGCAGTGTTGTGGAATGAACGTGTTATTTAAAAGAGTAACACGAGAATTCTAGATCAATCTAAAATATCTATACCTTAAACATATATAGCTATCTACCCTATACCTATGTACCAATCCACGCACTAATACTTTCCAACCGAGCAATTCACGCCTACCCCGAAAGGGAAATGGCTTAATGATATAATAATAATAAAAATAATAATAAGACACAACCCAGTGGGCACAAAATTTGACGACGTCTTTACGGCATTGTTACGAGATCTTTACGATCACTTTAAGACATTCTATGTCCATGTCGTTGAAATATCTTTACGATGTTCAAAAGACATCGTCAGATCGTACTACGTCTTTACGATATCGTAAAGACATCTTAACGACATGGACATAGGATGTGCTAAATTTGTCGTAAAGATGTCGTAATGATGTCGTAACGATGTCGTAAAGACGTCGCCAAATTTTTTGCCCACTGAGAAGGCTACTAGATTCCTCTTGTTATTTTAGTTCTAGAAGATGTGGTGGATTTTGTAGCTTATAAGTCTGTCAACAAAATAATAACTGATTAGAAACCAATCGGCGGCAATCTGGAATTCCAATGACAGATACCCCAGATAGCACAAAAAATTCCGTGAAGATTTCCTGAAACTTGCAATATAAGGTTGGGAAGATTGCGTTGAAAGGTTACAGCATGTTTCGGCGCAGTAGGTTTCGATCGAACCTACCGCTGCGCAGTAGTTTTTTTTACCTTTCTAGTATACCATCAGACGCATGTATCGTGATTATTTCTTATATGTATAAAAAAAAGTAAAACTAAAGAATAATTAAAATTTTTATTAATTTTTTGGTTTTCCTTTGTTTTCGTAACTTACTACTGCAACCTTACATTGCAAGTTTCAGGAAATCTTCACGGAGTTTTTTGTGCTATCTGGGACGCTATTCAAATGACTTGGAAACCCATTCAAAGCAAGTGAATGGATTTTTGTTTTCTGCCCAGCGGACACTGTTATATAACTGTGATGTAACAGTTCTAGAATACAAAAGAACAGGTTTTGTAACAGGATTAGAACATACTTAGACCATGGTCTAAGTAATGTCGTCCCCAAGTGGACGTAACAGTTGTGTAACGCTGTTACAGAACCATGTTCTGTCAGAGATCTGTAACAATTCTGGAACAGCATTATATGTAACAAAAATATCAATGACAGCCACATTATTTTTTCATTTTTTAACGCTGAAAAAGAAACTTGTTGCAATTACGGCATGGCCATTTAACATAAATTTTAACATATTATTACAATTTCAACAGTTTACATATTTTTTTTTATTTTTTTTTATTAATCATAATGCCATATTACTTTAGCATCACGCTGTATCCCCAATAACACGGAACGTTCCCAGGATGTGTAAAATGTCTGCTGGTTGGGAACGTTCCAGGAACGTTCCAAACAAAAATTACCGTTATTGTTATTATTATCAATAAATATCGCGTGAACCGTAAGTGATAGGAACGTTCCGAAGGTGCCCGCGGAACGTTCCGTGCTATTAGGGTAGCGTAATGCTTGCGTTCGGCCGGTCCACCAGGGAGTTTGGAAAATTTCTTTAACTTAATTCAATGCGCAGTAGTATCCTATGACACCTACAGGTGCGCTAAAGTTTTTTTGCCCTCTGGAACACCCAACATGATTATTTTCCATATTTGGTGGAGTCAACGTCAGCTGATCACGGAAATTTTCGCGTCGGAATGGGATTTGGCTGTAATTCAGGATATATGATTGCTTGGTGGTGAAAAAAATCCCAACAAATATTTTTCGAAAATTCGAAAAAAAGGCGGAGATATGGGACTTTGAGTGTTTGGACAACTTTTTTTTCACAATGACGTATCTTGGGTTCTAATTGACCGATTTAACTTTTTGACGTTTTCAAAATAAAAAAGTTACAATTTATTTATTTATTTTTTTTTTGTCACAGGAAGGTACAAGTGTGCCTACAAGTCCTAAAATTATTGGAGTGGGTTTGCCACCGAGTAGGGCAAATTAATTGTCAAACCACAATTATATTCATCATGTTTACCCAGATAACAATTATAGTCTCATATGCTACGCACATTACTCGCACGCGTGAGGATTTATTCCGCACGCGTGAAGTCACTGATGCAGACATACGTTTCATCATATGCGACGCATATCGTTCACACAGATGATAGTTGATGCACGCGAAAGAGTGAAATGAGACTTTCGTGCGACTTCATGGAGCGTACTAAAATAATGATCTAAATTTTTTTTTCAATATTTTAAATAAATAAAATAATGCTTTCGTACTAAATAACGTTAATTGTAATTTGAATATATAAACATAATAAACCTTAAAGGGTCCCTGACAGAAGATTTTTTAATTGGTGTAATATGGGGTTGTCATATCTTGAACAAACCTCACTCTAAAAGAACACTATTTTTGTTTGAAGTCTCATTTCGTGGAACCAGGCATACACAGCTTTATCTAAATTTGCAAATGGCAATTTTCGAAGACGTTTTTTTTTGCAGAATCCCACCATCTTTAATTAACTTTTCGATTGAATCACGATTATCTGACCAATATTGAATAGTCTTTTCACTCACATTGCACTCAATGGCAAGCGCTTTTAGCGATTCTCCTTTTGATAATCGATTTATTATTGCTAATTTATCAGCAGCACATAAATTAATGCACTTTCTTTTCATGCTGGTGCTCAGATTTCGTGAATTTTCTTGCATCTTTGGTTTTTACATCTAAATAAATATAAACTTAACCTGTATGTACACAATGTACACCTTACATGTTTACCAATAAGCATAAAGCGATGGAACCGGGTTGCGCAGGCGCAAATGATTAGAAACTCAGCACACGTAGCGAGGGAACCCAATTTAGTGTACGTGCCGTGCGTGTGATGACGTTTTGAGGGGAGTGTACACTTACCGGAAGGAAAGTTATCGGAGTTGTACTGTATAAGTTTTGTAGAGCGAGCAGAAGAGAACCGAAGAACCGATTGAAAAGCCGGTTCGAGAATCGACTTTCGACCACTCAGCGCCGGTTCCAAATAACCGGTTTTGAGACACAAAGACTCGGTTCTTCGCAGGAACCAGAACCGGTTCGACCGTCCTCATATCGCAATAGCAGCGGCAGCGAAAGCATTTAAAATGTCTTGTCGACCTGTGTGACCAGAGTGTGACAAAGTCGTCGATTTTGCTGAAAAATTAAAAGTGCGTTTTTTTATTTTTAAAAGTTATTGTTAGCTCCCCAGTGTAATAATAAACAACGTATAATTTTGAAAACATTGTTTATTACAAAAAAAAACATTAGAAAATACGCCCCAGTTGATAGCGACCCGAGGGAAGTCAAAGACACCTCCAGAGACACTTTAAATTATACAATTAGTACTTGCAATCAAGATGAAATAATAATTTTGTTCGGAGATATGAACGGATGGGACGGTGACCAACATCAAGACACAGATACATAAAGGGTACTAGGTAAATTCGGGGATCCAAGAAAAAATTATAACGGGGAAAAGTTAGTTAGCTTATGCTTAGAGAAGGGCCTATTTATTACAAATACTTGGTTTCGACATAAAATGATCCACACGTACACCTGGTGTAATGGAAATAACCGCAGTATAATTGACTTCGTTATTGCGGATGGAAGACTAAGGGAACTAGTTAAAGATACAAGAGTCATGAGGGGACAATTTTTAAGATTAGCACCTGCTCCCGGCGAAATCCTGCGGTTGTCCTTATGACAAACTTTTAACTATATATAATAAGCTCGCTGTTGCGCGCTTCGCGAGCTGATGCTTGCTCAGTAACCCTGCTGGAAGTAAACGGATTCAAACGGAATTTATTTGTTTTAATTCGTCTTTAACGAAAAATATTCTATCCATACTATCCGTATGAATCCGGCTTCAAGTAAAAATATTCTATACATATCTATCCGTTTCAATCAATCTTCAACTAGTAATACTCTATTCGCGTCTATATTTTTTAATCTGTATTGAACTAATAATATTCTATCCTCGCGCATCAGTTTCAATACACCAATTCTATCCGTATGTATCTGCAGTAAAAAATATAATGCTAATTCGTATTTGATCGCTCCAAACTTGAGGATAAGATTATGTTGAGGATAAGATTATGCATGTAAAATATAGGTCGCAACAAATGAAGATGAATTACATTATCGGTCTATACTAGTTACATGTGGATATAATTTCTTAATACTTAAGGTTGTTGGTTAAACTTATAGGCTGAAAATTATATTTGTTCATTTTGTTCGAGAAGTATGAGAAGTAGGTATATCTTTTCGCTTTGTAAATGTATATGTTGTCGTTGTTATATGTTACTATTGATAATATTTGAAAGAATTATGTTATGTAGGTAATATCTTTCACAAATTTGTTAAATTATCACGTATGTTTTAATAAATATATGCCAAGACAATTGAATGCCACATATTTATTATTTCTAGTCATTTATAATACTTGTTTGCAATCTCAAGAATACTAAAAAACATTAATTATTTCCTAATTAATACAGATCTTTGTTCAGAACACGTTTTTCTAATGAAATTTCCATGATGTATGTGAATAAACATTTTACTTAAATATATTTTAATAGTTCAAATTAATTGTAAGAATTGAAGATAAAATCGATGGTTTCTACGAATATTAGGCTATTGTTCCTTTACCGGTAAGAAAGCGACTATCATCCCATTACGAATAAGCTTTAGTCTATCATTCTGCTATGGATAAGAACTAGTCTAAATTCATTTAGCTAAGTTTTCAGGAGGAAGAAATGAAATTTTGTATTCATAAATCAAATCAGGAACTGAAAATAAATAAACAAGTTTTGGAAGTAATAATATTTATATCACGATTTTAATCAATAATTCAAAATAAATCTCTTCTCGGTCGTAGCAATGACAAAAAATGTGTAGTTTTCTGTTCTTCAAAGATACGAGAAGCTCGGGAATCGGAAACTCCAAAGATACGAGCATGAAAGGGGTAACCTGTATGATCCCTACATGAACCTTACATCCCAGGGATCTGAGTTTGCGACAGTAAAATAGAAGTATAGAACTCAGAATTCCTCGCACTAGTGTTACATTTCCGGTGTTAAAAAGGGAGCTTCTATGCAAACAATTCAGGTTAACCGTCAAAGAAGTCTCAAGAATAAAGGCCGAGGTCAAAGTTAAGGTCACTATCGTATGCCTCCCTGCAAACCCTACAACTTTTGTCTCGTTCTTTTTAGCATAAAACGCTTCACTGAAAAATGATTGAGGTGTGACTTTAAAAATAAAACTCTCCTTATAATATAAATACCTACATTTATGGCTGTGATTGTGGCCTGCACCATAATTCAAACCATGATTGCTACGGTGACATATGGCGCATAAATTCTACCAGCAATAACCTATTGCGCACATTTACAGACCACCATCCCAGCGGACACGTTCTGTAAATGTTACATAACAAAAATGGAACATTTATACATAACATTGTTACAATCGTGTGCCGGAACAATTACAGAACACAAAGGTCACACTGTTCTGTAATGCTGTTACTGGGAGGATATGTAACAGTTCTGGAATTTTGTGATGGAACTAATATAGAACAGAGTGATAGAACTGTTGTCACACGAATGTCACAAGTGTTCCAAGAAAGGAACATATAAGTCACATTGTTCTGTAACGCTGTTACTGTAAGGATATGTAACAGTTCTAGAATTCTGTGACGTAACTAATATAGAACAGAGTGTCGGACCAAACGAGATTTTATTTTATAAATTTTTTTGCTAAGGGTATAGCCGGGTAAGCATGCAAAAAATCCCCCTAAAAGTAATCAAAGGTTGAGTCAGGCATTTGAAAGCATACAATCAAAACAAATTTTGCCCTTAATTTGAAACCGTTAGCCGCCATATTGGATGAGATAGGAAGGGGGTAACGTCAATTTTTTTATTTTTTTTATCTGTTTCTATCGTTCAAAACCATTTGAAAAAATTCACAGGACTTCTTTCAATCATTCTCAACGTCCATGATGATCCAACAATATTTTGGCGGGAAATTCAAACTCAAACAAATTTTCAGAATTTTTTATGAATTTCTTTGTGTGATAAAGCTCAAGTACTATCAGTTGTTTACCACAGAATTGTAACCCACAATAGTAACTCACAGATTACGTCCTGTCAGTTTCAGTTTTTTTCCATCAGTGTAATATATATATATATATGTATATATATATATATATATATATCGTAGGATATGAAATTCATAGTAATCGACTAATACCTATGTATGTATGTATGGATTTTTATTTACATAATTTCAATTAGTCAACGTAGCACTAGATAGCACTTTGTGAAACGTGTCATGGAGACCCAACCAAGCGTCATATGTTTCAATTCCTTTAGGCTTTTCATAACTATTTTTCGATTTCACGTTGTATCTTCCACTATCTTCAATAAGAGATTGCAAATGAAAATCCTTTTTTGGAAAGAATTTTGGAATTTCAAAGAATAAAATGTCCTGGTATGGCACTCCTGGTATCGCACTATATTATTATTATTATTTCCTGATTAAAAAGGCCAAATTCTTTCCAGGGTCGTTTGAAACATTCTGGTCAAAACATTTTGGTGGATTGATGTGGAGCAAAATCGACCTCACTTTAAACAGGGTAGAATTATTTGACTCACCATTATTCTCATCAGATGAAGCCGTATATTCGTTTGGTCATACAGCAAAAAGTATCAAGAGAATCAGATACTTTGGTTTGCTCATTTTGATAAGGAGCTGAGTACTCACCAAATCAAACTGATTATGAAGAAAAAAAGATCGACTTTTAGAAGAAAACCTTGTATCTAGTGTGACGTTCATGCCAAGTTTCAATATTTGAACAGTACAAGTAAAAATAGATGATGATTAGTCAGAATGTGTGAAAAGCGTCCAGAAAGAGCCAAAACCCGTTGTGGCTCTGATGTGGCAATCTCATATCACAACTTACTATACAATGTTTTAAGTTTTTCATAATACAATAGTTCATGTACATATATAATAGATCATACATATAATAGTCACGGGCTCGTCGGCGACTCGTTCTTGCAAACTCAAGCTCGAATACTGCATGTAACAAAGGTATGATTTACAAGTTGATCTCTTCTGAAATTTAGGATAATTTTGACACGGCTGTAGTCGTATAAGCTGCACTTCAAATGCGCATGTACGCAATGCAATTTTGAGCCTATAATACTCCTAGGGGTATTATGGACGCATTATTATCCTGCGCGTATGCACATTGGCTATCCAGTCCTCCTATTGTATAAACGGTACTTTCAAAAATAAAAAGACGCTGATAAAACACGTAAATCATGCCTGCGTTACATACAATCACTTTTTTTATCGCTAATGTCAGTTCTAACCTTGTTTTATTTTCGCGGACTACGGAGTTCATTATGTGAAAGTAAGAAAGGAATGTGCAAGATGATGACAATCCATCGAAGTCATCATCCTAGATCTTCCGTACCTCGAATATACCTACCTCGAGATAAAGGGTGTAGAGGCTTCCTAAGCTTCGATTGTCTTCATCGAAGAACGGTTCTGGCTACAGCCTGCTCAGTTCTGAATAGTGCAGATTTTCTGATGCGACTCGTACTTAAACATGAAGTCGTCAACGTTGCAGCGTTTCTATACGGTACCACAGATAGGGCCGCAGAGGAGCTTGGCCTCCCATTTGGCTTTAGCGACACTACACATGGCCTAGCATCACTAACACCCTTGGTGCTCAAAATTCGTGTACAGGAAGCAGAACATACGCTTCTACTGAGAGAACATGTTGACAAGCCCCTTCATGGTAAATTCTACCGCATCATACGTAGAGAAGAGCTCTCGATAGGTTTGTCCAACATGTTTCTTAAGTCTGCTGGATTGAGATCGGAGACTGAGGGATTTCTTTTTTCCTGTCAAGACGGCGTTACAGACACCTTAGTTTACCTCGAGCGCATAATGAATATACCTGTAGGCGATACAAACTGCCAGGCGTACAAGCAAAAGCCAGTAACACTTGGCCATGTTCTCAGAGGATGCTCAAAGAATGCACGTTACGGGTATTCTTTAAAACATTACTTAAATCCCTATTTATCATCAAAAATATCTGATGATCCTCCGAAACGGGTGCACCCTCGGTAATTGGTGCCTTTACACCATAGGATCATCCACTAATTTTTCTTTATTTTGGCATATTAAAGTATCTGCTCTAAAATCACTAATAATACCAGTATAGTGTATAAAAAACTTTTTTTCAAACTTATATTTAACAAAAAATGTGTCCACATTTCAAAAAAGCATATTTTATTCCCGATGATAGCTGCAAAGCGTGTCATACACACCCCGAGCATCTAGCATACATACAATTTAGTTGTCCAACTTATGCGTTAACGACCGACATCCGAAAGAATAATGCAGCAACAAGAGTGCTCTAGTACCATCTCTGTCATTCTTACGGCATTAGCCCTAATACCATTCCGCTAAACGCTCATAGGAAAACAGTCAATTGTCGAAAATGAGAAGTGCCGCATATACTGGCACTTCATATTCTCGACAATTGTTTCTGTTGCGCACTCGAGGCCTGACGTTATCGAATTTTCGGCACCAGCTGACAAAAAAATCATAGCCAAGGAGAATGAAAAGAAAGAGAGGTATAAAGACCTTATAAGGGAGTTGCGACGGTTATACCCGGAATACCGTTGCACACTCGAGGCCTGACATTGTTCTCCAAGACTTCGAGAAACGAACTATATTCGTGATGGAATTCTCGGCTCCTTCCGAATACAACATCACTGCCAAGGAGAAAGAAAACAAGGAAAGGTATAAACACCTTAAAAGGGAGCTGCAATGGCTGTACCCAAAATATTCGGTACAAGTAATTGTCCTTGTGATAGGTGCTCTCGGAGGTGTGAAACTAGCACTGGTTCGTAACCTTAAAACCATACCCGCGTGCCAAAAATATGCCATTTAATTAACATGGGGAAATTTTGGTTTTCCGAGAAATTGAACTCATACTTCAGGGTTTGGTCGAAACTTGTCAAGTTTCTTAGAGATTGAAGACGAGTGTTCATGCAATAAAACCATCCTAATAAGTTTTAACAATGACATAATGCTTTCAGCAGAATTTACTACTCCTCTGAATCATTCAATGTAATGTTTAATTCATAAAATACGATTTTTACAATATTTTTGTGAAGAAATAATTATTTAAACGAACTCAGTTCGTTTCAAAATTTAAAAATAAGTTAATATATTTTTTCTATACACTATACAATAAGAAAAATAATGGCATGTGTTTTATTTTATATTATATTTCAAAAGTTTTCTTTTGAAAACTGCTTGAGTAAATAAGAATTGTTTAAACGAATAGAAATTTGCCAAACATCAGAATAAATGTATGAAAATTACGTAATTATTCAACAAAAAAAGCATAGGATGCCAATTTGAGAAAAAGGTGGACATCTCTGGCTCGATTTTGAGATATGTTGAAAATAAACAATAAATAATTGTACACATATTCACATAATGTTTTTAAATAAATTGACTATTCCAAACAAGGTCTAACTATTACATTTAATGTAGAAAATATGATTATTTTTACATTTTTTGGAAACAAATAATTGTTTGAATAAGTTACATTTATTTAAATAAATACAAACTGTTTAAAAAGGCATGGAAGATATTTAAGTTGTGCAGTAGTAATTATTTGTATTAAAAAAGGTGCCAGAAAGTGTTGAAAATTAACAATAATACGTGAGAATGTAGTTTTTGGATTTTTGGGTTATATTCGGGACGCTGGGGGGTAAGGGTGGGTTCCCGGGTAAAAATAGTTAGTCTTGGTTTTGGCTTGAGTGTCTTCTATATGTCTCTAATATGTCTATAGGACCGTGATGTCTGGCTGCGTCTCACCAGCTAGACATTGGAGATATACGAACTTCTCTCGCATTTATGGTTGCACGCTTAGATTTTTCTGATAAACCCTCGATCAAGCGTTTTCTCTGAGAAAAGCGTGGCCAGCTAAGAAATATGTATCGTGCTCTGTTTATCAGTGGTTTTTTTTATAGATATTATATACTAATAGGTAGGTTCAAAAGTGTTTAATTGAAAATTTTAAATTAATCCTTACAGAAGATATGTAATATTTTGTAAGCAGTTTGGGAAAAATATTTTGCTTAGAAGTATTAACTCACACACTCATTTCCATAACTAATATTTTTGATAAAAAACTTAGTGTATACGGATGGGGCATATTTTGCCGAATTTTAATTTTCTCTTCCGGCCTATTTTCCTGGATTTTAATTTTTTCTTCCGTCATATTTTTCTGGATTTTAATTTTCTCTTCCGGTATATTTTCAACAACGTCATGATTTTCCGTAAATGATCATAAATTTCATAAATTTCCACAAATTTCAACAAATTCCATAAATTTTCACAAGCTTCATAAATTTCCACAAACTTCATAAATTTCAACAGATTTCATAATTTTTCAAAAAATTTCATAAATTCCTAAAATAATGAGGCAGGGGGGAGGCACCTCTGTGACTTGTTACAGAAATAAAGATAGTCAAATCCCTGCCCCTTTCCAACGCCTCGTGGGGGCGGGAAAGCACCTCTGTGACAGGTCACGTAAATAGTGTTGGTCAAACTCCTACCCCTTTCATATCAGAGATATATACAGATGAAAGATAACCTCCACCTGTCATCAAGATCTCCCTTTAATTTTCCATTATCCGACATATTTTTCCAAGCATCAATTTTTTAACTCGTTGCAATTCTAGAATTGTTTATATTTCATAATGAATCGTTTGGAATTCATAATAAATTATTTGGAATTCAATTTAGTACACGATAAAATATGCCGGAACAGAAAATTAAAATCTGACAAAATATGCCGGAAGAGGAAATTAAAATCCGGCATATTTTGCCGGAACAGAATACTGGACCATTAAAAAATAGTTCAAACAACATAATAATATATCAAATGCAAAATCGAAAACACTATTTTAAGATGAGGCAAACGTTCCTTAGAGGGCTCTTTAGCCCTAGGGACCTAATAAATAAATTATTACTATTATTATTATTTGAGGATTCGACTATTTGGTTGAAAACCCGTTTTGTTTTGTTCAATTCAACTCGTTCAGAATTCGTCTTTTGGTAGAAAATTCATCTTTTGCGGTAGAAAAGTCATCTTTCTTGGTTGAAAATTAACTTTTTCGTTACATGACACATCACATGACACATGACATGACACGTGACATGACACATGACATGCGACATGACATGCCACATGATATGGCACATGAAATGACATATGACATGACACATGACATGAGATATTACATGACACGTGACATGACACATGGCATCAAACATGATATGCCACATGATATGACACATGACATGCTTTCGCTGCAACGTGTTCGTCCTCATACTGGGTATGAATAAAATCGGCAAAATAATCATTGTCTTTATTGTCCGCCTTGGTGCTTAAAATCTATTCATGAGTGAACTAGAACTTTTCCCCATTTTTGTCAAGTGGGGCTATACGCGTATCAACCAAATTTTTCGTTAAATTTTCTTTGCTCGTCTTTTTCATATTCGAAACTGCATTAGAAATTTCTGAGAAACGCTCATATTGCAGTGTAACGCATTCAGATAACCTCGGCATTTTGAAAAAATAATTAAAACAAGCAAAATACCCACAAAAATGTGATTATCAAAAACTTCGGTGAGTGCACGAAGCTAATTGTAAAATATCAAAACAGGCGGACTTAATGTAATCTGCATAGATTCGACAGCTCGCGAGAAAATTATTGTCGCGCACCAGTATGAGTTCGCGTAGTATAGTGATAACGAATCCTGCCGAGATATTTTTGTCCTGTCTCTTGTACCATGAACACACACTACACCTGTATGTACGATAGTATTCGTGCACATGCTATCGCTGATTGCTGCGTCATTTTGCACCAACATTTACACTTTTCTCAGACTCACCTGCATCACAAGATTCGTTGTTCCGGTGCACAAAAAAGCCTAGATTCGTTTTTGAAAGATCAGAATGTTAAAGTGATGCACAAAAAAAGAAAGCTATGAAAGTTCACTGATGCAGATAGAGGATCCCTGTATTAAGTCGTTTTTGCTGAATATGGCTACAATAATTAATAAGCGGTCACGGACAATTTTCCAGGGAAGCTCCTGGAGGAATAACCCCTACGCGAAGGTGTAGCAACCGTGCCAAAAGCTGAATGGCACATGGGTGAGGTGTTTGAACCGGTGATTCTGGGATACCGGGCGATCATTCAGAGTATGCAGCCTTAACATTGAACGCTGGGCTCTACAAGGATGGACGAAACCATTCCCTAGCTGCTCGTGGAACAAAAATGAAACGACCAAAACATCAACAAGTTGTAGATGCGGTTCAAAACGATCGAACGCGCAAAGCACCCGACAATGGGTCGGCAAACAATGCCGATCATCCTATACTTTTAAAATCGTATTTTCTGAATTGAACATAATATTGAATGATTTCGAGGAGTAATAAATTCTGCTAAAAACTTAAGTTTATTGTTTATACAATTAATTATTGTTTTTTTTCTTCAAATTTCTTTCAAATTGAGTATAGATGGTTTTTATTTTTTTTTGCACATCATTCATTAAAGCATAAAAGTCATAATAAAATTTGAATGATAAAAGTGTATTTCTTATTGCTTCCTTCATATTTTTAAAGTCTTTATCATAATTATATTATAAGGAAAGCTCGTTCACGATTGCAAATTATGATTCGGCCAAAAATATTATGTGATCAGCGTTGTCATTAGACTGCATATGAAATGGATTAAAATTATATTTCATTATAGCATTTTTAGGTCTTATGAATATTAATCTGATATACAGGATGACACAAAAAATATATATTAAAATATATTTACTAAAATAATTCTATGTGTAATATTTTATATTATTGATCCACATTTTTTATTAGAAAACTGCTGGACCAGGACTACACAGACAGCTACCACATCCCGTTTGCAGCCGTCGCCGGAAGAAACAACAAAGCTAGTAGTTATAAATTAGATAGAGTTTCACTCTTCTTTTCAATCGTCAAACAAATAATTGTTAGTATGCAAAGTTAAGGTAAAGTGAAAGTAAAGTGAAAGTGAAGCAAAGATAAGAAAAAAAGAAACACAAATTTTTATATAGGGAACCGTTGGCATACTACGCGTGCTTGCTAGCTCTGCCATGGTTAATAAAAAGAAACTAAAAAAAAAGAAATTAAAGAAATTAAAAAAATGTAGCGCCAAAATAGAAAGCTGGTTTTCTTTGTAGGAAATAATTTCATCCAGAAATTTCAAGAGATAAAAGATACTCCTTTTTGGGTCTACTTCACTTTCATAAAGAAAATTTTATTCCTATGTTTTTATTTAACAAGTTGATAGGCATTTTAAAATTTACATACTTTGACGTGCTGCACCTTTAGCTTGTAATAAAGCTGAATAATTTTCATAAAAGTTAAAAAATAAAATAGCTTTTAAAAATATTTCTATTACTTATACTTTTTTTATTATTACATTTCATTTTTTTGGTTGGAATGTAATGGATCCTTATTGCTGTTACAGAGAAAGATTTTACGGTGGCAGGTTGTGGCCCCCCATAAACGATCCAAAATTTTTTCTAAGCCAAAGGCGTAAACTTGTCGCTCTTGCAAGGGGCTCTCGCATCCTGGGCGCAACTAGCCCGAGCCCACTGCGGCCATACAGGGCCAACCGCACGCCATGAACAGGTGGCAAGCCACTCTCTGGGCCGAGTATGCGATGGCCCGGTTGCAACACCCGTTCTGGCAATAAACTGATGCCCAAGCCTGCCGCCACCGCCGAGCACACACTGGCCAGGCTGGCGCTGGAATAGCCGATGCGCCAACGCCAGCCGGCCCGTTCCAGATGGTGCAGCATGTCGTTGCGATACAGGCCACCCACGGGGAAAGCCACCAGCGGCAGCGGGTCGCGGCCCAGGGCCGGGGTGCTCAGGCTGTCGACCCAATACAAGGGCTCGGGCCACGACGCCACGCAGTCGTCGCTGTCGCCCATCTGCTTGACCAGCAACACATCGAACTCACCGCCCCGGTACTGGCGCTGCAATTCGGGGCCAAGGCCACTGGTGACTTCCAGCCGCACCCGTGGGTACGCCACCACAAACGCCGAAAGCAGCGGCATCAGGCGCTCGGCGGCAAAGTCCTCCGGCACGCCGAGACGCAACACGCCGTCGCTTTGCTGGTTGATCAGCACATCGGCGGCTTCTTCGTGCAGCGCGAGGATGCGGCGCGCATACGCGAGCAGGCGCTCACCCTCGGCGGTTGCCACTACCCGGCGCTGGTCGCGGTCGAGTAACTGACACGCCACTGCGTCTTCCAAGCGGCGGATCTGTTGGCTGACGGTGGACTGGGTCAGGTGCAGGCGCTCGGCGGCGCGGGTGAAATTGCCGCAGTCCACCACGGCGACAAAGCTGCGCAACAACACGGGATCGAACAACGTCATCACCATTGTGTTTGCCACTGATTGGCATGTTTATATTTAATTTCAGCATACCTTGCTGGCTGACCATACTTCACCTTTCATCGCACTCCGGGGCCTTGTATGACCAACGATCAACCACACCTGCAACGCGCTATTGCCTTGGCCCGCGCCAACGTCGCCCAAGGTGGCCGCCCCTTCGGCGCGGTGCTGACGCGCAACGATGAGGTGTTGGTGGAAGCCGTGAATGAGATCCGCCTGACCCAGGACCCCACCGCCCACGCCGAACTGCTGGCGATCCGCGCAGCGAGCCGACAACTGGGTGCGCGCCTGGAAGGGTGTGTGATCTATGCCAGCGGACAGCCTTGCCCGATGTGCTTGAGCGCCATGTACCTGTGCGGTGTAGAACGCGTAGTGTTTGCCGCCAGCAACGAAATGGCCGAGCCTTACGGCCTGTCGACCGCAGCCATCAGCCAACAGGTTGGCTTGCCCATCTAACCAGATAGTTGAATTTGAAAAAAATTAAATTTTCGACCAAAGAAATTAATGTCCTACCAAAAAAAGATAAATTTTCAACCAAATATATCAATTTTTTGAGACAAAAATTAATTTTGTACGAAATAGTTAAATTTTTACGAAAATAGATGATTTTTCAACCCAAATGTACGATTTTTTAACAAAAAAGTTAATTTTTCACCTAATAGTTTAATTTTTAGCCAAATGATTGAATTGAAAAAATGAATTTTCAACAAAAAAGTTGATATTCAAACAGTTAATTTTTTACCAAATTGTTGAATTTTCTAAGGAAAAAAACGAATTTTCTACAAAATATTTTAATTCACAACCCAAGCATATGAATTTTCATATAAAATTATGAATCTTGAACTGAATAAAAATTAATTTTTTAAAAGAATTTTGAATTTAAACAAATTCAAGAATTGAATTTTCAGATAGAAAGTTAATTTTCCACAATAATTTGAAAAAAATGATTAATCTTTGATGAAAAAATTAATTTTAAACGAAAGAGTTCAACATTCAACCAAACAATCGAATTTTTAACTAACAGAAGAAGATTAAATTTCTACCTAAAAACGAATTTTCAACAAAATAAATGAGTTTTCAACTCTATAGTTGAGTTTTCAACTACAAAGTTTCAATTTTCAATTAAAAATATCACTTTTCACAAAAAATAGAATAGTTACATTTTGAGTTTAAAAAATACATTCTGAACCTGAAAAAACGAATTTTCAACAAAATAGTTAAATTTTCAACCAAAGAGAATAATTTTCAAATAAAATAATGAATCTTCAATGAAAAAATTAATTTTCAACAAAAGAGTTGAACATTCAACCAAAAGTTGAGTTTTCAACTACAAAATATAAATTTTCAATTGAAAGTATCAATTTTCATAAAAAATAGAATATTTTCCACAAGATAATTAAATTTTCAACCAAAGAGATTAATTTTAAATTAAAATAATAAATGTTCATTGAAAAAATTAATTTTCAACAAAAAAGTTCAAAATTCAACCAAATAGTCGAATTTTTGACTAAGAAGATTAAATTTCTACCTAAAAACGAATTTTCAGCAAAATGAATGAATGTTCAACTTTATAGTCAAGATTTCAACTACAAAATATCAATTTTCAATTAGAAGTATCTATTTTCACAAAAAAAACAGAATAGTTAAATTTTCAGTTTAAAAAATTCATGCTCAACCTAAAAAAACGAATTTTTAATAAAATAGTTAAATTTTCATTTAAAAGTAAACTGTTTTCTGAAAAATTCTATTTTTTAGCTTAAAAAATTAATCTTGTCTGTTGAAAATTTATCTATTTGGTTGAAGATTTAACTATTTTGTTAAAAATTTGTCTTTTTTGGTTGAATTCAACAGGTTGATAATTTCTCTTTTTTTAAACTGAAAATTTAAGTATCCCATTTTTGTTTTTAAACTTTTTTTTAGTTGAAAATTCAACTATTTGGTTGAAAATTAACTTTATTTTAGAAAATTCTTCTTTTTCAGTTTACAAGTAAACTGTTTTCTGAAACATTCTATTTTTAGCTTAAAAAATTAATCTTATTTATTGAAACAGTGACAAATCCACCTATTTGGTTGGAAATTCAACTATTCCACTTTTTGTTTTGAAACTTATATTTGTTTATATTTGGTTGAAAATTCGTCTATTTGATTGAAAATTAAATTATTCCATTTTTGTAATGAACTTATTTTTTGTTTGAAGCTGAAAATTCAACTATTTGGTTGAAAATTAACTTTAATGTAGAAAATTCTTTTTTTCGGTTTAAAAGTCAACTGTTTTTTTAAATATTCGACTTTTTGGCTTAAAAAATTAATCTTACTTGTTGAAAATTCACCTATTTGGTTGGAAATTTAACTATTTCATTTTTTGTTTTCAAACTTATTTTTGTTTAAGTCGAAAATTCAAATATTTGGTTGAAAATTCAACTATTTGGTTGAAACTTGACTTAATTTTAGAAAATTCTTCATTTTAAGTTTAAACGTAAACTGTTTTCTGAAAAAATTCGATCTTTTAGCTTAAAAAATTAATCCTGTTTATTGAAAATTCAACTATTTCATTGAAAATGATCTTTCTTGATTGAAAATTAACTTCCTTGTTAAAAAATCTTTTTCGGTTTAAAAGTAAACTGTTTTCTGAAACATTCTATTTTTTAGCATAAAAAATTAATCTTGTTTGTTGAAAATTCATCTATTTGATTGATAATTTAATTATTCCATTTTTGTAATGAACTTATTTTTTGTTTGAAGTTAAAAATTCAACTATTTGGTTGAAAATTAACTTTATTGTAGAAAATTCTTATTTTTCGGTTTAAAAATCAACTGTTTTCTGAAATATTCGACCTTTTAGCCTAAACAATTAATCTTTTTTGTTGAAAATTCATCTATTTGGTTGAGGATTTAACTATTTTGTTAAAGATTTGTAGTTTTTGGTTGAATTCACCTTGTTGATAATTTCTCTTTTTTTTTAACTGAAAATTTAAGCTGACAAAATAGTTCAATTTTCACCATGATAGTTCATTTTTCAACCAACAAAATTAATTAAAAAAAAAAAAAACGAATTCTCAAATAAATGAAAAAGATGAAGTTTCATCTAAAAAAAGAACGAATTATCAAGAAAAAAAATGCATTTTCAACCAAATAGTTCAATTTTCTACTAGAAAATATCAATTTTCAAGAAAAAAAAAAAAAATTTCCAGAAAAGATAAATTTTCAATCAAGAATATTAATTTTGACCAAAAAAAAAAAAAAAAAAACGAATGCATAACAAAATGAATGAATTATCAACCAAATAGTTCAATTTTCTACTATAAAAACATGAATTTTCTAGAAGAAAAAATAAATTAAAAAAAAAATGTTAACAAAATAGTTCACTTTTCAACCAAAAAGGTCAATTTTCATCTAAAAAAAAGAACGAATTTTCCAGAAAATAAATGCATTTTCAAATACATAGTTTAATCTTCTACTAGAAAATATTAATTTTCAAACAACAACAAAAATTTTTCCCAAAAAAGATAAATTTTCAATCGAGAATATTAATTTTTACCAAAAAAGACGAATTCATCACAAAATGAATGAATTATTCTAATTTTTATCTAAATATTTAAATTTTCTACTACAAAAGATGAATTTTCAACCAATCAAAGAAAAAAATTGTAACCCTGTTTCTGAAAATTATAACTCAAAATAAATTTTCAACACAAAATTAAATATTTAAGTTTTAATTTGAATGAAAATCAATTTTCAACAAATAAAAACAAATTTGCAACTAAAAAAGATCAAATTTCAGCAAAAAAAATGCATAATAAAATAGTTCAATTTTTACCCCAATATTCATTTTTCTGTAAGAAAAAATTAATTTTAAACCAAAAAAGACGAATTCTGAACAAACATTAATTAATTTTCAACCAAAAAAGACGAATTTTTAACCAAAAAGATGAATTTTAAATCAAGAATATTGAATTTTTACTAAAAAATATAAATTTCCAGCAAAAAAAAATTCATGACAAAATAGGTCAATTTTTACCCCAATATTCATTTTTCTACAAAAAATTAATTAATTTTCAACCGAAAGAGCCGATTTTTGGACGAAAAATATCAATTTTCTATACAAAATATTGATTTTCTATAAAAAAAGACGAATTTTTAACAAAAAATATGAATTTTTAATCAAATAGTTGAATTTTCTATTATGAAATATCAGTTTTCTACCAAAAGAGATGAATTTTTAACTGAAAAGATGAATTTGTTAAATTTTAAGTAAAAAAGATCAATTAACGACCAAAAATGGAATAATTATATTTTCAAGAGGAAAAATTCATTTTAATTTTTTTTTTTTAATTTTGTACAAAAAATTTAATTTTGAACCAAAAATTTAAATTTTCTATCAAATTATTGAATTTTTAAGCCAAAAAAATGAATTTTCAACCAAATAGTTGAATTTTTTACTAAATTGTAGAATGTCTAAAGTTGAAAAGACGCATTTTCAACAAAAAATGAAATATTTATATTTTCAAGACAAAAAAAATAATTTTAATTAAAAAAAAAATTTTGTACAAAAAATTTAATTTTGAACCGAAAATTTAAACTTTCTATCAAATTATTGAATTTGGAAGACAAAAAAAATGAATTTTCAACCAAATAGTTGAATTTTCTACCAAACTGTGGAATTTTTAGGCCAAAAAGACGAATTTTCAAGAAAATACATGACTTTTTAATCAAATAGTTAAATTTTAAGTAAAAAAGATCAATTTTTCAACCAAAAATGAAATAGTTATATTTTCAAGAGCAAAAATTAATTTTAATTGAAAAGAAAATTTGTGTACAAAAAGTTTAATTTTAAACCGAAAATTTAAATTTTCTGTCAAATTATTGAATTTTTAAGCCAAAAAGATGAATTTTCAAGCAAATAGATGAATTTTCTACCAAATAATGGAATTTTTAAGCCTAAAAGACGAATTTTCACAAAATACATGAATTTTCAATCAAATAGTTAAATTTTAAGTAAAAAAGATCAATTTTCAACCAAAAATGGAATAGTTATATTTTCAAAAGGAAAAATTAATTTCAATTAAAAAAAATAATTTTGTACAAAAAACTGAATTTTGAACCAAAAATTTAAATTTTTTATCAAATTATTGAATTTTCAGCCAAAAAGACAAATTTTCAACCAAATACTTAAATTTTCTACCAAATTGTGGAATTTTTAAGTCAAAAAGACGAATTTTCAACAAAAAATTGAATAGTTATATTTTCAAGAGGAAAAATTCATTTTAATTGAAAAAAAAAGAAATTTGTACAAAAAAAATTAATTTTGAACCGAAAATTGGAATTTTTCATCAAATTTTTTTATTTTTTCATCAAATTTTTTAATTTTCAAGCCAAAAAGATGAATTTTCTACCGAATTGTGGAATTTTTAAGCCAAAAAGACGAATTTTCAACAAAATACATGAATTTTCAACCAAATAGTTAAATTTTAAGTAAAAAAGATCAATTTTCGACCAAAAATAGGTTAACATTCCTTTAAAAATGCAAAATTTGGTTAATAATTCATGTGTTTTGCTAAAAATTAATCGTTTTTGTAGAAAATTAATCTTTTTGGTTGAAAATTCATTTCCTTGACTGGCAATCAGTTTTTTCATCGAAAAATGAATTTTTTTACTGAAGATTCAACTATTTCATTTTTTAACGAAAATGTATCTTTCTTTGGTAAAAGTTTAATCTTGTTTGTTGAAAATGCATCTGTTTGGGTGAAGATTAAACTATTTTGTTAAAAATTCATTTATTTTGTTAAAACTTTTTGTTTTGGTAGAAAATTTATCTTTTGGGTTGAAAATTCAACTATTGGGTTAAAAATTAATTTCTTTGATTGAAGATTCCTTATTTAGATCAAAAATTAATTTCTTTGCTTAAAAATTTAACTATTTTCTTGAAAACTCTTTCTTTTTTGTTAAAAATGAATTTTTTTGGTAGAAATGTAATATTCTTGGTTGAAAATTCATCTGTTTGGTTGAAAATTTAACAATTTTCTTGAAAATTGATCTATTTTGTTAAAAAGTGGTCTTTTTTGGTTAAAACTTCAACTATTAGGTGAAAGTTCTTTTTTATTTATTGGAGATTAATTATTTTGGTTAGAAAGTAATTTCCTCCCTTATAATTGTCACTATTTTGTTGAAAATTTGTTTATTTTTGTTGAAAATTCAACTATTAGGTTGAAAATTTCTTTAAAAATTCAAAATTTGGTTAAAAATTCATTTTGATAAAAATGGATCCTTCTTAGTAAAAAATTAATCTTTTTTGTTGAAAAGCGAGAATGCTTTCGAAATTTTCGTGACACACCTATTTTTTAGAAAAGGACAATCGACTTTTGCATCATTTTAATCATAAATTGTTTCTGTTATTATGTGCTTCTAAAATTGATATCATATTTTTATAACATGAATGTTGAATTCTATTCGTGTTGCATATTTCTTTCAATTATAGTTGAGATAACCACACAATAATCTACCATTTAATCGGAATACAATTGTGTATATAATATTTGAGTTTTTTAAATATAGGAAATGACAAAGTTAAGGAGAGATAGCTGATTCGAATGTAACAAAATAAAAGGATTATGTTTTATCAATTTAGTTTAATTTTCTTTGTTGTAATTGCTTTTAAATTTTTTAGTTGCACTGAAGACTCTCAGGTAACGGAAACTCCTCATCCAGATCTCCACCTTAAAATAAAGGAAGTCCTTAATGACGAGTTTTTAAAGAAATTTAAGAATTTCACGACACTCTAAAATTCCTGAATTGAAAAATTCCATAATAATAAAATTTCCGAATAATAAAGTTTCCGAATGTTAAAATTTCCGAATAATAAAATTTCCGAATAATAAAAATCCGGAATTGGAAAATTCCCGAATGATAACATTCCTGGAAAGTTCCAATATTACTGAATTGAAAACTTTCCGAATGAAGAAATTCCCGACAGCTCATAATATTACCGAATTAAAAAATTCCTGAACAGTAAAATTCCCGGCAGAAAATTTTTGAATTTTAAAATATGCGCACTAGAAAATTGCCGAATTTAAGGAATTTTGAAACTTTCTTTTATAAATATTATTTATTTATTTAAACTACAATGATCAAATATTTTGGTTAAAAGTATTTTTAATGTTTAAAGATTCTAAAATTATTGCTTAATTCCCGAATATTAAAATTCCCAAATAATAAAATTCCTAAATAATAATTTTCCCGAATTGAAAATTTCCTGAAAGTTTCTAATATTACCAAATTTTAAACTTGCCGTAAAATAAAATTCACGACACTGTAAAATTCTCGAATTGGAAAATTCCCTCACAATAAAATTTCGGAATAATAAAGTTTCTGAATAATAAAATTCCCGGTAGAAAATTGGCTAATCATAAAATATCCGAACTAGAAAATTTCCAAGCTTGAACAATTACAAAAATTTTCTTTTATAAGTATCAATTATTTATTCAAAATAAAGTTATCAAATAGTTTTTATGTTCGAAGATTCTAAAATCGTTGATTATATTCAAAATAAAAGTAATTGAAAAAATATATATTTCTGGAAAACAATTTTCTTCAATTATTATTATTTTTAATTCAAACAATAATTTCAGAAACTTTGAAGATTAAAAAAAATGCTGACAAAAATGTTTGATTATTGTTTTTTTTTCAATAAATAAATAATATTTTCAAACGCTATTTTTTCAATTTTTCAAATTCAGGAATTCTATAATTCGGGAATTTTCCAGTTCGGATATTTTATAATTCGACAATTTTTTGTCAGAAATTTCATTATTCGGAAATTTTCAATTTCGGTAATATTATAAATTGGCGGGAATTTTATTATTCGGCAATTTTCGAATTCGTTAATATTTTGAACTGTTCGGGAATTTTATTATTTGGAAATTTTACGATTCGGAAATTAATCGTTCGAGAATTTTACAGTGTCGGGAATGTTATTTTTTGGCACTTTCAGTCGTCCCATTGGAAATTCCCGGAATAAAAAAATTCACGGTGAACGATAATTTAAAATTAAATCATTTTAAATTATGAAAAATCCGATTCAATGCATATTCAATTGTGAATCTTGAAAACTGAAGAATTTTTCATTGCAAATTGTGAGGAATGAAGAATTTTAAATTTTAAATCTTCAAAATGAAAGTAACCTAAAAAAGCGTTCAAAATTACATAACTTGAAAATGTAAATCTTGAAAATTGAATACTTTGCAATTATACATTTTCAAAATTCCAGAGCTTCAACTTGTAACATTTCAAATTTGGAAAACATTAAAATATTAATATTTACAATTTAGGAGCTTTTAATTTTGAAAATTTACAATTAAAAATTATGCAATTTTGAAGGTTCAGAACTGAAAACTCCTCATCTTTGATCTACAAAATCATATAAAATGAATTTTTATCTACACACATCTTCAAAATTTAAGAGTTTTCAATCAAAAATCTTTAGAGTTAAAATATTTTAAAAAAATAGCTGAATGCACACTATGAACATTCTAAATTAATGAATCTTTAATTGTTAATCTTACAATTTGGAAAATTTTAGATCGCAAACCATTAAGATTGCAGAATTTTCAACTGCCAATTTCCAAAATTTAATTTTTAAAATTGTAAAATAGCAGTTTTTTTATCAAATTAATGCTAAAAATGGTATTTTTTAAATATTTTTTTTGGCATGAATTATTTCCAACCGATGAGTGATGAGGTTTTGAAGTATATTTTAAATAACTTTAATTGTTTGATATATTAATATTTGTTCAAACAATTCTGTTTCTCCTGTAAATCGTGAAAAGTTATTATTTTTCGTGATAAATTATACAAAGTTGATGAAGGTCAAGAGTAGTAATTCTTGTTTAACATATTTGGTTATCATTTAGACAATTTTCATTTGTTCAAACAATTTTTTTTTCTCCAAAAAATCGTAAAAAGTTATTATTTTCTGGAAATAATTACACAATAAAAGAATGTTGAGAAAATAATGACACAATTGAAGAATATTGAGAAGAATATATTTTCAAAGAATATTTGTTCAATATTTAAAAAATTTGTTAAAAAACAATTTTCTCTGTAAAGCGAGAAAAGTTACTATTTACTGGAATCAATAACACAATTAACGGAAGTTGCCAGTAATATTTTT
The DNA here is from genome assembly GCA_011634705.1 of Andricus grossulariae. Classification (NCBI taxonomy): domain Eukaryota; kingdom Metazoa; phylum Arthropoda; class Insecta; order Hymenoptera; family Cynipidae; genus Andricus; species Andricus grossulariae. The sequence goes on along the minus strand of JAABKJ010075445.1, from coordinate 195,962,971 downwards.
CCTTAAGGATATTCAGCATTTTTTTAACAATTACACTTTGTTTGAACAATTTCAATTTCTGTAAACATTCAATTGTTTAAACAATCTTTTTTTCCGCCAATCGGAAAAAGTTATCATTTTCGACCTTGACTTCACAAACTGTTGGTTGTGCTGATAATTTTTTACGATGCAATATTTTTCTGATCTAAGAAAATATTTCTTGCCTCAAAAAATTCACTAGCTTGAAGAAATTTGATTTTCTTTGGTTAATTACATTTTCTTCAGACAAGACGAATTTTCTTGGAGCATGAAGATATTGTATCGTGTTTAATTTTCCGAGGGAAAAATGGAAAATAAAGAGACTGTTGATAGCTGTATTTTTAATTGTAATTTCATTATTTCAATCAAATGAATAAATTTTATAATAATTTTAATTTTCAATGATCTGAAATTGTTTTTCTTTTTGAATTCGAGTGAATTCTCAATTGATTTCAATAGTTTTTTAAGGAATTTCAAAACTTTTCATTTCTCTTTCAAAAATCCTGGCATTTTGGGACTTTTTGACAGTTTCCAGGGATTTCCACTGAATTTTATAATAATATTGATTCATAGTGATCTGAAATTTTCATAATTTTTGAATTTGAGGGAATTCTTGATTTATTTTAATGGTTTGAAAGGAAGTTCGAAACTTTTCTCTTAACTTTTAAAAATGCAGGCATTTTGGGACTTTTTGACGGTTTCCAGGGATAAATTTATTTTTACTGAATTTTATAATAATATTAATTTCTAGTGATCGGAAATTGTTTTTCTTTTCGAATTTCAAGGAATTCTCGATTGATTTTAATGGTTTGAAAGAAAGCTTAAAAATTTTCTTTTCTATTTGAAAAATCCTGGTATTTTTGGGACTTTTTGACAGGACTTAGGGATAAATTTAATGATTTTCACCGAATTTTATGATCATATTAATTTACAGTGATCTGAAATTGTTTTTCTCTTTGAATTCCAGAGGATTCTCGATTGATTTTAATGGTTCGAAAGGAAGTTGAAAACTTTTCTTTTCTTTTAAAAATGCTCGCATTTCGGGAGTTTTTGACAGGATCCAGGGGATAATTTTGATAATTTAGACTAAATTTTATATAATTTTAATTAATAGTGATCTGCAATTGTTTTATTTTAATTTTTTATTTGAGGGAATTCTGGATTAATTTTAATGATTTTGAAGGGAGTTTAAAACTCTTATTTTCTCTTTTAAAAGTCCTGGCATTTTTGGGACTTTTTGACAGGTTGCAGGGATAGATTTAATGATTTTCTCTGAATTTTATAATAATGTTAATTTCTAGTGATCTAAAATTGTTTTTTTTTTTATTCCGAGGAAATTCTCGATTAATTTAAATGGTTTGAGATTTCACGGAATTCACGAAATTTACGAAAATACAGAATTCACGGATTTCACGGTATTCATGGAATTCACGGAATTCATAAAATTGAAGGAATTCACGGAATCAATGGAATTCACGGAATTCGCGAAATTCATGAAATTGACGAAATTGATGGAATTCAAGGAATTCACGGAATGAGTGGATTTCATGCAATTGAAGGAATTCATCAAATTCAGGGAATTCGCAAAATTCACGGAAATCGCGGAATTCACGGAACTCGCGGAATTCACGGAATTCACGAAATTCATGGAATTCATGGAATTCGCGAAATTCACGGAAGTCGCGCGATTGAAGGAAATCACGAACTTTATGAAATTCAAGGAATTTTCGGAATTCTAGGAATTCACACAATTCAACAAAATTCACGGAATTCAAGGAATTCGTGTTATTCAGGGAATTCATGTAATTCACGGAATTAATGAGATTCAAGGAATTTATGGAAATTAAGGAATTCAAGGAATTCAAGGAGTTCATGACATTCAAGAAATTCGTGGAATTCGCGGAATTCACGGTATTCACAAAATTCGTGGAATTGAAGGAAATCACGAACGTGATGAAATTCAAGGAATTTACGGAATTCAAGGAATTCACGCAATTTATGTAATTGAAGGAATTCACAAAATTAGTGGAGTTAATGAAATTTACAGAATTCAAGCAATTTACCAAATTTATGGAATTCAAGGAATTCCAGGAATTTATGCAATTCACGGAATTCACAGAATTAAAGGTTTCAAGAATTCAACCAAATTCGAAAAATTCACGGAATTCACGGCATTCACAAAATTCGTGGAATTGAAGGAAATCACGAACTTGATGAGATTGAAGGAATTTACGAAATACAAGGAATTCATGGAATTCAAGGAATTCGTGGAATTCGAGGAATTCGTAGAATTTGAGGAATTCGTGGAATTCGAGGAATTCGTGGAATTTGAGGAATTCATGGAATACACGGAATTCATGGAATTCGCGGAATTCGCGGAATTTATGGAATTCAAGGAATTAAATAAATTCAAGGAATTCACGAATTTCAAGGAATTCATGAAATTCACGGAATTCATGGAATTCATGGAATTCACGGAATTCGTGGAATTGAAGGAAATCGCGAAATTGATGAAATTCAATGAATTCACGCAATCCAAGGAATTCATGTAATTTAAGGAATTCACGAAATTCATGTAATTGACGGAATTCAAGAAATTCACGGAATTCATGTAATTGAAAGAATTCTGTTTTTGTATTACTTATAATAATATTGTTCAAGAATACAGAGCTAATGCATTCTGTTCGCAGCATGAAGTTGGTTTTCAGAGATACTTTCGTTCTTTCATAATTTATTTTTGAGAATGGTTTTTTTTTGAATATTCATCTCTTCAGTTAGATCTTGAACTATTTTATTGAAAGTCCGTTTTCATATTTGAAATTTATTTATTTTAAATTAATATAATTTTAATTCGACTATTGGTTTGACGGTACATCTTCAGACGTAGAAAGTTTCAATATTTGGTTTGAAATTAAACTATTTGGTCAAAAGTTGGAATATTTTGTACGAAAAAGTCTTCCACTTTGGCCGAAAACTCAACTGGTTTCATGAAAAATAATTTTTTCGTTAAGAATTCATCTCCTTCGTTGAAAATTCAACTATTTAGTTAAAAAGTCAATTATTATTTCAAAATTTAATTATTTCGTTGACATTCATTTTTTTATATGAAATATAAACTATTATATTTTCCTTTGAAAGATCATCCTTTTGTTGAAAATTTACCTTTTATTGTTGAAAATTATATTATTTTTTATTCTAGCTTCGTGATTTTTCGCCGTAATAAAATAAAAAGTCATTTAAAAAAGGTTTTTCTTACGATAACATTTTTAACCAAAAGGATAAATTTCAAACTAAAATGATAAATATTACACAAGGACAAAACTGTTAAAAAAAATGTTATGCGAATTATGAGCTGAATCGAAAAATGATTTTTAATGTAAAATAAAAATTAAGAATATCTCTTTCTTTTTTCTTTCTTTTTTTATTTGTTTGGTGGTTATAAGAATATAATTTCCCTGCATTTTTCAAGAAAATTCAGAACATATTTTTGAAGATTTCAATTATTTGATATAAGTATCTAGAAAATTTATAAGAAATTTTTTTCTTTTCAATAGGATTTTAAAAAATTGGAGAAGAAATTTGAGTCAGTTTGAAAGATATTCAGGATTTTTTGACGTTTGGAATGAATTTGGGAACATTTCATAAATTTTCGAAAATCGTGTAAAGTTTTGAAATATTTTGAATCTCTTATAAACTTCTGAAGTTCCTACATCTTTTGTAAACTGACTTGAATTATTACTGAAATTGTTTCCAAATAATTATTTTGGAAATCATTTGGAATATTTTGAAATCTTTATAAATAATATCTTGAGTTCAATTTTGTAAAATGACAAATCTGTTAAAATTTACCCAGAAATCTTACAAAACAAAATATATTATAGATGTATATGTTTTCATATAATTTAACCAAGAAAATGATACCTTCAAAAAAATTACTCAACGCCTGAAGAATAAACAATTTTATTAATGGTAGTTGTGGTGTGTGAACAGTTCCAGGGGAAATCATGACAGTAGTTCCTAACTTATTTTTTATTAACAAATTGAAAGACTGAACGTTTTTTTTTTAAATAATAACTTCATAACAATAATTCATGGAGAGAAGTTTTTGCTTTCAAGAGATTAGATATTGTTTATATAATTACATTAGATATTGTTATTAGATATTGGATATTGTTTTTATATTGATCAATTGTAAATATAAATAAATTAATATAAAAATGGAACTGTACCATGGGTATTAAAAAATGAACAATAAATATTTTGACAAGGAGATTCTAAATCCGTTCCAAATTTAAGAATTTCCAGATTTTAGCGTTCAAAATTAAACTATTTCAATATGAAAGTCAGGTCATAAGGAAAATGTAAACATCTGATTAAAACTTCATGCACTGTTTTCATCTTTAAAAATTTTCAATTAAGAAAGAGAATATTTTTTCAATATTTCGCAATATTTGATTGTTCATTTAATACGTGCGATTTAAAACCAAAATTTCAAAAACAAAGAAAAACACACAATTTGAAACTGAATTGTTTGACATAGAAAGCCTTGAAACGTTAAAATTTCTAACAGATTTTAAACCTTGAACTTTACAATTCATATTGTTTTATTAAGAAAATGTTTAATGTGTAAGTGAAATTGTTGAATTTTAATGTATAATTAACAATTGGACACTTATTATTTGGAGAAAAAATTTGAGTACTTTCAAGAGATATCCAGAACATTTGAAAATATTCATACCGAAACTTAGTTGAAAATCGCCACTGCCTAATTTTTAACCAAAATGTAGATTTTCAAACAAAAATTTGAAACTATTTCACATTTTGAAAAATTATTTCAAGATAATATAAAAAATAAATAAAATTTTTTCTTTAAAATGTTTAGAAAAGAATCTGCAAGATTTTAAAGAATTTTTTTTAAATTTGCAGGATTTTCTATAAAGATTAGAAAAATTCGATTTATTTTAAAAGATTTTTAAAAGTTCTGAAAACATTTTTAAAATGGTTTTGAATTTAGAAAAATTTCTAACAGTTTGTCGAATTTTCAAGATTTTGAAGTGTAATTTTTAAGCTTTTGAAGGATGTTGAACTATTAAAGATCGAAATAATTCAACTTCTCATTTAAGAAGTGTTCAGTTTGAAAAAAAATGCAATTTTATAATCATTTATAATTCAGTTTAAAATTGTTCAGTTTTCAATATTTGATGTATAATTGATATTTTCGAACGAAATGTAAAATATTGCTAAATATTCAAAAAATTGTCTTCCTCATTTAAAAAATTTTAAATTAAATGGGTTGAAAATAGAATATTCTTAACGTCAAAATCTGTAACTTGTTTCATTTTGAACAGATTCAGAATCGTCCTGTCAATTCAATTATTGTTCAATTTTCAATAATCGAACTATAGTTCAATCTGATTATAATAGCAATAATAATGTGTTATAGCAAAAGTTCTTCGTAAAAGTATAATATTTTTTTTAAATTGTAGTTTCTTGTAGAAACTTATATATTACATATCCTACAAAAGTTGACATTAAAGTACAATTCGAAACGTTGATGTGGATTCTAAAAGTATTGTTTGTAAAAATGTATATTTTTCGGTTTAGATAAAATACGTTTCTACAATGAACCACCAATATATACGACATAATTTTATGTACAGTTTTCCAATATTTAAACTTTTTTTGAAATCCATTATTTTTCTGTAAAGATTTGTAATTTTTTTTACAATAATTTACGTAAAATTAAAGGTGTTTTTATGCCATCTAACACCCTAATTAAAAAAATTTTTAATGTTAAATTGTAGAAGCTTACACTTTATTCTTCATTTTTTCACTTTTCTGCAAGAAAATACAAGAAAAAATTAGTTATTTGTATTCAACTATATTTTTTTCTAAATTTTGTACATTTTTTTACAAAAAAGTACAGTTTCTAATAAAAAATTACAGTTGCAGAAATGTCGTACATATTTTTAGGTACTGCTTCGCTTTCTAAGAATACTATTAAATGTTTTAACAAGTGAAGATGGTTTGAAAAATTTATTTTAGTTTACTAATTTTATGTGTTTTTTATAGGCAGGGAGAACAATTCGGAAAATGACAAAAATAAAATATTTAAACATAATGAAATGCCTGAACAATTCAAATTTATTTAAACATTTACGAATATTTTTATAAAACAAATTAATACTTGTGAATATTAAAATCTGTCGAAAATTTGGTAAGATAAAGTGCTTCTCCTTCAAAAAAAATTTAATTTTCAACTAAATATTTAAATTTCCTACCAAACTGTTGAATCTTCAAACCAATTCAAAATAATTAAATAAAATAAAATTGTCCAAAGAATTTAATTTGTTTCAACATTTATGAGTGTTCCTAGAAAACAAATTGGTACTTGAAAATATTACAATCTGTCAATACAATTATTATACAACCAAGGAGTTCAATTTTCAATCAAAAAATATTAATTTTCAACGAAAAATGTAATATTTGATATTTCAACCAATAATATTTTAATTTAAAATCAAAAATAGTTGGGTTCAACCCAAAAAGACAAAATTTCAACAAAATACTTAAATACTCGTCTAAAATAGACTAATTTTTAACCAAACAATTGGATTTATACCCACAAAAATTGATTTGGTTCCAAACAATACGAATTTCAACAAAATACACCAATATTTGACCAAATAGTTGAATTTTATACGAAATTGTCTACTTTCCCGGCCAAAAATACGAATTCTTTTACAAAACAGTTAAATATTCAACTAAAAATGTAAGTTTTTAACAAAAAAGTTAATTTTCAACCAAAACAGATCAATTTTTAACCAGAAAGTGGCATTTTTACTCCAAAAAGGATTAAATTCCTACAGAGAGAGGAATACATCACCAAACTGAAAAGATAAACATTCAACAAAATAGTTGAATTTTTAATTTAAAAAATTTTTGTAAACAAAGAAACAAACTTTTAATCAAACTGTTGGATTATCAAGTCAAAAAGACGACTTTCCAACAAAACAGTTGAATTTTTAACTAATAAATATCACCTTTTAGGAAAAATTGTTGAATTTTCAACAAAATAATTCAATTTTGAACCAAAAAATAAAACTTTGAAATGAAAAAGATGAATTCTTAACGAAAAATTTAATAGTATACTTTTCAACCAAAAAGAATGAGCTTTCAACCAAAAATAGTTGGATTTTCTTATTAGGTTCTATTACCTAATGAACTAAATTAATAAATTTAATAATAAAATAAATGATAATAAATGTTGTGAAACTATTTTTACACTATTTGGAAGAAATTTGACACTATCTACACTATTTTTGATCTCTAAAGTGAGTCCAAGTCCTGGAAGTGCTATTAAGAACAATATTGGGCATGAGCATAAATAGGATATGTACAAAGCTGAACTGGTTTTAAGAAAAATCCATCATCCATCTGAACTCATGTCGACAATACCAAAAAATTTTGAAAGATTCCTCTAGTTATGTTTTATATTAACAAAGAATATAACAAACAACGTTAGATTGTTAATGCTTACGCTGTTTTGTTGGTAAAGTATAGAAGCCTTCTATCTTTTTTGCAGATAAACCCAATTATAAAAGATTTAAGTTTGTTGGTGATGGTTTCCAGGTAGGTGCGGAATTAGTACTGAACAAGCTGGAAACGCTGAAAACCTCACTTCCCTTCTTGTACTTCTTCTTTCCCTGTACTTGCTGTCCCCTAATTTTCCTTCACTTCCCCTTGTTTCCCCTCACTTCCCCCAGTTCCCCATTCTTTCCCATCTCTCGTTTCCACTTCTTTTTCTCACTTTTCCTACAACTCTTTATTTCCCCTAAACTCATTGTCCATAATTTCTCTTACTTCCCCACCTTATTTCTTCTCACTTCCCCTTATTTTTCATACTATAACTCCTTCCGCTCTCCTAATTTCCCCTTATTCACCTAATTCCACTTCCCTTCTTCTCATTTCCCCTACTTTCCCTCACTTCTATAACACCAACGTTATTCCCCCTACTCCGTTGTCATTTTCCCTATCTTCCCTTATACTCATTTCCCATACTTCCCCTCCCATCATTTCCCTTCATTTACCTTACTTTTCCACTCATTTCCCTACTTAATCTAATTCCACTCCCCTCACTTCACCTACTTCCCCTCTACTTATTTTCCTCACTTTTCCTACTCGCCTTTATCTTTCCTAAATTCCTCAACTTCCCCTCCCTAATTTCCCCTCTATTTCCCCTACTTTCCCTACTCCCCTTTTCTCATTTCCTCTTTGCTCACTGATTCTACATACCCTCAACTCACTTTGATTAAAATTAAAAAAGAAAATTAGTATTGTGTACTATAGCATACCTTTAGTTCGAACAGAAGAAGCAATTCATAATTTCCAAATTTACGTCCAAGAAAATTTTTTGTCGAGATCTACGGAAATTATGCCTTCCTTTTCTGGCTGCTCAGTGCAACTCAAGTTATTTTACGCGTCAAACAAGCAAAATTGTCCGTCCATCTGTCCGTCTGTTGTACTTCTTTCCAAGGAGGGGTAGTGAGAGGAAATGATTGTTGAGGAAGTAAGGGGAAATTAGGGGACAGGAATCAGAGGAAATGAGGTGTGGATAAGTAGGGGAAACGAGGAGTGGGTAAGTCGGGGAAATGATAGGTGGGTAAGTAGGGGAAGTGAGGGGAAATGAGAAAGGAGATAGTAGGTGAAACGAGGGGGGGAAAGTAATGGTAGTGAGGTGAAATAAGGGGAGGGGAAGTAGAGTCAGTGAGAAGTAATGAGGTGAGGGCAGTAGGGACAGTGTGGGGGAATTAGGGAGGGGAATTAACGGAAGTGAGTGTAAATGAGGGGAAATGATTGAAAATTAGGGTGAGTACGAGAAGGAAAGTGATAGCTGTGGAAGGGGTAGTACGGAAGGGAAAATATATACCCTAAAAGCTTCCAAATCCTTTGGAATCCCTTTAGATTATTGAAATCTATTAAAAATTCCTTGGAATCTTCTGGAATACCCTAAAAATTTTCAAATCGTAAGAAATCTTTTGAAATTTTCTGAAACTTTTTAAAGCTTTTGAAAATTCCTCGGAATATTTTTAAATACCCTAAGATCTTCAAAATCCTTTGGAATCCCTTCAAATTATTGAAATATATTACAAAATTCTTGGAATCTTCTGAAATACCCTAAAATTGTTCAAATCGTAAGAAATCTTTTGAAATTCTCTGAAACTTTTTCAAGCTTTTGAAAATTCCTCAAACTGATTAAAATCTAGTCAAAATTCGTTGGAATCTTTTAAACTACCCTAAAATACCTGTTTAAAATCCCTAAAATCTTGTGAAATCTTTTGAAATTTTTTAAAGCTCTGAAAAATTCCTTGGAATTTTTTACAATACCCTAAAATCTGTTATATTCTTTGGAATACCCTCAAATTATTCAAATAAATTGTGAATTCCTTAGAATATATTTAAATATTCCAAAATATTTCAAATCATTTGGAATAATTAAAATGATTGGAATCAATTCAAAATTCCTTGGAATCTTTTAAAATTCCCTACAATTTTTCAAACATTCGGAAATATTTTAAAATTCCTTGAAACTTAAAAATTTTTTAAATTAACTGGAATTTTGAAAAATGCCCTAACATATATCGAATCCTTTGAAATATTTTTAAATCTCTCTAAAGTTCTTGAAGCGCTTGAAAATTCCTTGGAATTTTTGGAAATACCCTACGATCTTTAAAATCCCTTAGAATATCTTGACATTATTGAAATCTATTTTAAATTCCTTTGAATCTATCAGAATACCCTGAAATATTTCAAATCTTTTAAAATATTTTGAAACCCCTTAAAGATTTTGAAAATTCCTTGGAATTTTTAAAAATACTCTAAAAACTTAAAAATTATATGAAATTATATAAAATTAATTATTGAAATTTAATTAAAATGCCTTGCAATGCCTTAAAGCTCTTGAAAATTCCTTGGAATTTTTAAAAATACCCCAAAGTCTTTGAAATCCTTTGGAATCCCTTCAAGTAATTGACATCTATTCAAAATTCCTTGGAATCTTTAAAAATGATCTAAGCTCTTTAAAATCATTTTCAATCCCTTTATATTAATAAAATCTACTCAAAGTTCCTTGGAATTTTTATAAATACCCTATTTAACGCTTATTATTAAACGCTTTTTAGAATCCCTTGGAATTATTGATTTTAAATCTTCAAAAATGGTAATCAAAAGTTCTAGAATTTTGAAGGTCAAGCATTGAAAATTCTTCAGTTTTAGCGATTTTCAATTAAAAATTCTTTATTTTTAATATTTTTAATTTTTAAAGTTAACACTAGCATAATTTTAAATTATAAATTTGAAAATTTGAAAACGCTTTAATTTTAAATACGTTAATCGAAAGTCCTAGAATTTCGAAGATCAATCATTGAAAATTCTTAAATTTTAGAGATTTTCAATTTAAAATTCTTTAATTTTGAATATTTACAATTCAAGACTCTTTAATTTTAGCGATTTATGAATGAAAATTCCTTGATTTTTATCACTTTGGCAATCAAAAGTCAAGCTTTTAATTCTAAATCTTTCAAATTGATGCAACTCCAAATCTAAATCATCAACATATTATAATTTTTTAATTTTAAAAATTGAAACTAGCATACTTTTGAATTATAAATATCAAAATTGTGAACCTTTTCAATTTTGAAGATGTTAATCATAGGTTCTAGAATTTTGAAGATCAATCATTGAAAATTCTTCAATTTTAGGGATTTTCAAATTAAATATTCTATAATTATGAATATATTGACAATTCAAGACTCTTCAATTTGAAAGATCTATAGATTAAAATTCATTGATTTTGATCACTTTGGCAATCAAAAGTCAAGCTTTAATTTTGAATCTTCCAAATTGATGTAATTTCAAATATAGGGCATCAAAATTTTAGAATTTTTGATTGTAAAACTTAAAAACAGCATAATCTTTTAATTCTAAATTTTCCAAATTGATGCAATTTTAAATCTAAGCCATCAAAATTTTAGAATTTTTCATTGTAAAACTTAAAGCTATCATAATTTTAAATTATAAATTTGAAAATTTGAAAACGCTTCAATTTTACCGATGTTAATCAAAAGTTCTAGAATTTTGAAGAGCGATCATTAAAAAGTCTTCAATTTTAGGGATTTTTAATTTGGAATTCTTCAATTTTGAATATTTACAATTCAAGACTCTTTAATTTTTTAATTTTGAATATTTAGAATTCATGACTGTAAATTTGAAGATTTAGAAATGAAAATTCCTTGATTTTGATCACTCCGGGAATCGAAAGTCAAGATTTGAATTCAAAATCTTCCAAATTGATGCAATTTTGAATCTAATTTATCAAGATTTTGGAATTTTCAATTGTAAAACTTAAAAGTAGCATAATTTTGAATTAAAAATTTTTAAATTTAAAAACTCTCTATAGATGCTGTAGTCCCCCCCCACACACAAGCTTAATTTGCTAGGGTAGAAAACAGAAGGGGTTATATTTCAAAATTTTGATTTTAAGAAATCAATTAATCTTTGATAATTCTTTAGTTGTTTTTGGAAAGAAATGTTTTTTTTCTGTAAATTGAAACGTACTTCATGAGAAATTGACAGATGAAACGGCTTCTATTCTCAAGGTACCAAAATATCCAGTAGATATAGATGTTTCTGCGTTGAATTAAGCATCCACTAAAGTGAAAACTTCAGTCATTGCAACAATTAAATCGCGATTCAATAATTACCAAAAATCATTGAATTGTCCTCTTGTTGATCTGGTAACCAAAAGCTACCTGCAATACCATTAGATTGAAGTGCATTTAAGATTCCATCTAACATATACCTAGCAGATCCTGAATTTTATAAACGCGGAGAAATACATGCACTTTTAGGCGTCCAAAAATTCTATAGAATTTTATGTTCAGACCTAATTGAGATTCAAGGTAATGAAACGATTTTCCAAGAAACTGAATTGGGTTTGGTAACGTCTGACGCAATTTATCGCAGGGTATCTCAACGTAGGAAAGAAGTTTCTCATCTTTCTCAGAAAGAAGTCAATTCGACCTCAGATGATCTCTTACAATTTTATGGGATCGAGCAAATTCCCTTTACAAAACAATTATCTAAGAAAGAAAAAGACTGTGAAGATCACTTTGAACTTTATACGACACGCTGCAAGACTGGTCGCTATATAGTATCTCTCCCCTTTAACGGCAAGAAAAATGACATTAGCGACTCCTACCAAATGGCCCTGCGAGGTTTCCAATCATTTAGGAATATAAGAGTCTGGATCACATATCTAAATCTCAAGACAATGTTTCCTCTCACAACGGTTTCTTTCAACCTCACCATGCTGTTTTGAAGGATAATAGTTTAAAGACAAAAATCAGATCAGCCTTCGATGGCTCCGCCACAAGTTCTATTGGTATTTCGTCAAACGATTCTCCTTTGGTCGGCTCAACCGTAAAGGGCGACCTTCTTACAATTTATACGCGTTTTCGATCATTTCTCTTCGATCTAACAGCTGACATCCAGAAAATGTACCGTCAGTTTGAGGTCACTTCCAAAGACTCAGCTTATAAAAGAATTCTCTGGTGAAAAAGTTCAGTAACCTACCGTACCGCTTCCGCATCCTTTCTCGCAACGCAATTCCTATCCGCTGCTATTTCGAAGATGCATTCGATCTACGCAACGAACTCGTTGAGCCATGAGTTGAATTTTTAACTAATGAAGATTTTTCAGTCAAGAAAGAGAAAATATTGCCAACAAACTGGTGAATTTTTAAGAAGAAAGACATTTTTTATTTCTCAAAAACTGTTATTTTTGATACAAAACCTTGGAGATGACCCTTCAAGGTCAAGTTTATGATTTTACAGTTTTTTGCGTACATCTCGAATTTTTTTGGACAGGTTTTAATCAATCTAGGGTAAAATTAAAGATCTCTTAAAAATAAATTCAATAAATGTTTTTCAACCATTTTTGGCGCGAAATTCCAATTTTCACAGAAATTCAAATACTTTAACTAAAATTTTTTCGAAATTAGCAAAAAAATTCTAGAAAGTTAAAAAATTTTTGTTTTATTTACGTTAATTTAGAGGCCCATGTTCTTCATACTTGTATTCAGTTTGCTCAACATTTTTTGCAAATCTTTGATTGACTCTGCCATAAGAATCTTAACATCTGCGAACGCTAACCCACGCACCCTCAGTGTCCCGAGATCCACACCTCCTTAGTCGATGAGTGCCATTCTTAGACACTTGTCCAGGTGAATAATTAATTTAGATAACATTTTTAAAAATACTGTTTTTAGCATGCACGTTTTTGTTTCTCAAAAGAAAATTCATTTTTTTGGCTTAAAAATTCAACATTTGAACTTTTAATTAATAATGAACTTTTAACCAAAAATAGTTGGATATTCTCATCAGTTCGCATTACTTTAATAATTTTAAAATATTAGGATAGCCAACTTGAAATGGTGTTTCAGAAGTACAGTTAATTTTCCATAACACAGCTCGGTTTTCGAAAAAATGGAAAAAAGAAGTACTTGTTATTAACTTATTGTTAATTAGAGTTCGATCAACTCTTAAAACGAAATTTCTTCAAATGTTTTTCAAAATTATCATTTACTCAGACAGGTGTCTAAGAATGGCCCTAATCGACGAATAAGGTGTGGATCTCAGGACACTGAGGGTACGTGGGTTAGCAATCGCAGGTGATAAGATTGTTATGGCCAAGCCTTTTTTTAAATTAAAAAAATACCTTTTTCTAGGCTTTTTTTGGCTTAAACAAAGTTTAGGTTCCTTTATTATGGAAAATTAAGGTTTGAAAATAGAATTATTACTTTTCATGCATGAAAATAAGTTTATTTATATTCTTTATACTATTTAAGAAATTCACATTCACAATATTGATAATTTAAAAATTGTTCAATTTTAATGGTTTGAATTTGAAATTGTCTAATTGCAAAATTTTTTTACTTTTTTGTTGAAAATTTATATTTTTGGTTAAAAATCAAACAACTTTAGTAGGCAATTAAACTTTTTGGGAAAAAATTGAACTATTTATTAGAAAATTAATCTATTCTGTTGAAATTATTTTATGAAATATTACATTATATGAAACTATTAATACCCGAAAAACTATATTATATGAGAACTATTCTGTTGTCTTTTGTTTTGGTTAATTTTTTTTTTTTTTAAATATAGCTGTTCCATTGTTAGTAAAAAATTTTTTCTTCTCAAGTTGAAAATTCAACTAGTTGAGAATATGTTTTTTTAATTGAAAATTAGTTGCTTAAACTGAAAATTTACGATTTCATTTTTGATTGAAAATTTATATTTTTCAGTTGAAAATTCATTTTTCTCGATTAAAAATTGAGTTTTTTGTTGAAAATGATTCTTTTCTGGTTTAAAGGTGAACTTTTTTCTAAAAATTTAGATTTTTAGCTTAAAAACTTATCTATTTTGTTAAAAATTGGTTTATTTGGGTAGAAAATCAATCTTGTTAATTAAAAATTGACCTATTTCGTTGAAAATTCAACCGTTTTCTTGAAAATTTGTCTTTTTTCGTTGAATTCAACTGGATGATAACTCGGTTTTTTTTTAAATTATAATTTTTTTAACTGCAGATTTAACTGTTCCATTCTTGGTTAAAAACGTATCTTTTTTAATTAAAGATTTAGCTATTTGGTTATGAATTCGTCTTTTTTAGAAAAATAATCTTCTTTGTAAAAAGTTAATCTTTCATTGGACAAAAAGCATCTTTCTTGTTTTAAAATTCATCCCTCTAGACTTAAAACGAACTTTTTGTATAGAAAATTCAACTGTCTTGTCAAATTTTCAACTGCCGCCTAAAAAATTAGTCTTTTTGGTTGGAAAAGTCAACTTTAAGGTGCTTCAAACGAGTCGTTTTTTAGAATAATACAAAATACAGCTACAAGGATAAATTGTTTGATGTAATATTTTTACCACATAGTCCGAAGGCTTATACATGCGCCTGATCAGAGCCCTTTTTTCAAAAAATGGTTCGGTTGTTGTTGTTTTTCTGTTAATTGAAAATATGCTGAATTTTTTACGCCTGGAAGCAGCCAACGCGCTAGTAGGAGTGTGCCCACGGTAAACCAAAAACAGGCGTTCACCGTTTCAATAAGGGCGCATATTTTTAATTAACAAAAAAACAAGACCATTTTTCGAACAAAGGACTCTGTTCACGCACATGTATGAGCATTTAGAGTTCACAGCGAATAAAATTAGTTGAAAAACGCAAAATAATTTTCAAATTTACAAGTGATTGTAAATAAACTGAAAATGTAATTTCTCTATTATCATAATGATTTGCAGCATGTACCTGATTTTTAAACATATAATTATGATAAATAAACCCCTCAATAAATAATCCCTTGCAATTTTTGAATGCACTTACAAACTCCTCGAAATATTTTTAAGATCCTGAAATCTCTGAAATCTTCTGAAATCGCTTCAATTTATTGCAATCTATTTAAAATTTCATGGAATTTCTTAAAGTGCCCTCAAATATTTCAAATTCTTTTTATTCCTTTGAATGCATTCAAATTCTGGGAAAATTTCTTTAAATATTTTTGAATAGCCTAAAATATATCAGATTTTTTGAAATCGCTAAGGTTCATTTAATTCTATTGAAAATTCCTATAAATATTCTAAAATACACTAAACTATTTTGAATCCTTCAAAATTGTGTTAATCCCTTTACATTTCATAAAGCTCTTAAAAATTTCTTGAAACCTTTAAAAATACTCAACAATTGTTTAAATTCCCTTCAATTTATTTAAATCTATTTAAAATTCATTTAAATGTTTGGAAATGCCTAGAAATATGTTTAATCCATTAAAATTCTTACAATTTATTGAAATCTATTAGAAATTTCTTCAAAGCTTTGCAAACACCCAAAAATAATTCGAATTTCTTGAAATCCTTTCAACTTCTTGAAATCTATTGAAAACTCTTCAAAATTTCTGTAAATACCCTTTGGTATTTCAAATCCTTTCATATACCATCAATTAATTCAAATCTATTCAAAATTCCGAAGAACGTTTTGAAATGCCTGAAAGTACTTCAGATCCTTGATTGAAAATTTAGATTTTTTTGTTGAAAATTCGACAATTTTATTAAAAAGTCATACCTTTTTGTTTGAAATTCAACTCTTTTAGTCCGAAATTACGCTATTTGATTGTAAATGAACTTCTTTTTTGAAAATTCATCATTGTGGATTGGAAGTACGACTTTTTTCAAGAAACTTGTCTTGTTGGTTGAAAATTTAAATAATTTGTTAATAATTCCTCTTTTTAGTTGATAATCATTTATAACCACGAAAAAATAATTTTTCATCAAGAAGTAATAATAGATTTAATACTTTCACGATGATTCATTAGGATAAATTTAAATTTAAAGCTTTTTCGGGTTTCAATCGTGTGCAAAACTACGAAACTTGCCGACGTTTCATGAACATTGCAGTTCATCATATAAAAAAAGAGAAATTGTCAACCAAAAATTGAATAGTTAAATTTTCAGTTAAAAAAAATAATGTTCAACCAAAGAGATGAATTTTCAAATAAAATGATGAATCTTTAACTAGAATAACTGAATTTTCAATCGAAAAGTTTAATTTTCAACTTAAAAAAGGTCATTTTTCAACCGAAAATTGAATAGTTGATTTTTAGTCAAAAAATAATTTTTTTTTTTTGAGAAATCATATTTTGCGGTTGAAAATTCTGCTATTTAAAAGTTGAACTCCTTTGCTAAAAATGCATTACTCTAGTTACAGAAACATTATTTGAGTTGAAAACTCATCTCTTTGGTTGAATTTTTTTTAACCGAAAATTTAACTGTTTGATTAAAAATTAGTTTGTTTTGGTTGAACTTTAATTTTTCAATTGAAAATATACTTATTCCATTTTTGGTAAAAAATGTATCTTTTTTGGTTGAAAATACAAATAGTTGGTTGAAAATTCGTCTTTTTCGGTTCAATTAAACCGTTTCTTATTTCAAATTAAAATCTTTTTTGGTTGAACTATCAACTAATACATTATTTGCTGAGAATCCATCTTTTTTGGTTGAAAATTCTACTACTTGCTTGATAGTTTAACTTCTCTGTTAAAAATTAAATTTTTGGATTGAAGATTTATCACTTTCGTTAAAAAATCATTCATTTGGTTGAACATTTTACTATTTTGTTGAAAATTTATTTTTTGGGTTGAAACTGAATTGGTTTAACTGAAAATTTTAATTATTCCATTTTTGTTTGAAAAATTCTATTTTTTTGTTTGTTGAAAATTCAACTGTTTCGTTAGAAAATGTATCTTTTTAAAATGAAAATTCAACTATCAGGTTGAAAACTCATATCTTTTTAGTTGAAAATTCATCTCTTTGGTTGAAAATTTAACTATTATGTTGAAAATTCATTTCTTTGGTTGAACATTTTACTATTTTGTTGAAAATTTATTTTTTGGGTTAAAACTGAATTGGTTTAACTGAAAATTTTAATTATTCAATTTTTGTTTGAAAAATTATACTTTTTTGTTTGAAAATTCAATTGTTTCGTTAGAAAATTTATCTTTTTAAAATGAAAATTCAACTATCTGGTTGAAAATTCATCTCTTTGGTTGAAAATTTAACTATTTTGTTGAAAATTCGTTTTTTTTTGTTGAAAATTAATTTCTTAACTGAAGGTTTAACTATTATAGTTAAAGATTCACTATTTTAATTGGTTGGAAATTTTTGAAACATTTTTTACTTAAAAAATAGTTGAATTAAAAAAATACGACTTTTATACAAAACGGCTGCACTTGTAACAAAAAATTTAATTTACGACCAAATAGTTGAATTTTCAACTGAAGTCATGAATCTTCAACCTCAAAGAAAGAATTTTGTTTACAATATATTTAAACTTTAATCCAAGTACTTGACTTTTGATTAAATTTTTTTTTATAAATATGTATTCGTTAATATTTAAACAAAAACATTTTTACATAAAAAACAGTTGAATTAAAAAGATAAGACTTTTATACAAAAAGGCTGCACTTGTAACAAAAAATTTAATTTACGACCAAATAGTTGAATTTTCAACTAAAGTGATGAATGTTCAACCTAAAAAAAAGAATTTTTTCACAAGATATTTAAACTCTAATCCAAGTACATGATTTTTGATGGAATTTTTTTTTTATAAATATGTATTAGTTAATATTTAAACGAAAAATTTTTTACATAAAAAACAGTTGAATTAAAAAAATACGAATTTTATACAAAACAGCTTCACTTGTGACAAGAAATTTAATTTACGACCAAATAGTTGAATTTTCAACTGGAGTGATGAATCTTCAACCTAAAAAAAAGATTTTTTTTTACAAGATATTCCAAATTTAATCCAAGTACTTGATTTTTGATTGAAAATTTTTCTTTGGATAACTATGTATAAGTGAATATTTGAACAAAACATTTTTTACATAAAAAGCAGTTGAATTAAAAAAATGCGACTTTTATACAAAACGGCTGCACTTGTGACAAAAAATTTAATTTATGACCAGATAGTTAAATTTTCAACTGGAGTGATGAATCTTCAACCAAAAAAAAAGAATTTTTTTTACTAGATATTCAAACTTTAATCCAAGTACTTTATTTTTGATTAATTTTTTTTTTATAAATATGTATTAGTTAATATTTAAACAAAAATTTTTTTACATAAAAAACTCTTGAATTAAAAAAAATACGACTTTTATACAAAACGGCTGCACTTGTAACAAAAAATTTAATTTATGACCAGACAGTTGAATTTTCAACTGAAGTCATGAATCTTCAACCTCAAAAAAAGAATTTTTTGTTACAAGATATTTAAACTTTAATTCAAGTACTTGATTTTTGATTGAGAATTTTTTTTTCGATAAATATGTATTAGTGAATATTTGAACGAAACATTTTTTACTTAAAAAATAGTTGAATTAAAAAAATACGACTTTTATACAAAACGGCTGCACTTGTAACAAAAACTCGTATACCTTTTTAAGAGTATCATATACCTTCTTTCGTCATTTACCAAAATTTTGTTTGTTGATCATTTGTTTCGCTGCCATTTTCACAATTTTCGACTGATTTTCTTTCGAATTTTCAGGGAAACTTTCCTAAAGTCTATCGAACAACTTGATATGATAAGTTATTTAAACTAAAAAATTTTGGAATACCGTCCCACTAGTCTGAATTGGCAAAACGTTGTTTTTTCGAAAATTATTTTTTATCGAACAACAATAAACATATTACTCTTGAAAACAAAGGACATTGCTCGTAGTCATCGCTGATGTTTTGAAAACACAACATACGAATTTTCAGGATTTTCATAAACAAACGGCCGAATAATCGCGAGTTGTGTTTTATAGCACATCGATTTTCGACTAAAAAATTTTGTAAATTTTCATTGTTCATTTTAGAGTAATAATTGACAAATGAAAAAGTTTGATAGAAAAAATTTATCGGTCGCGTCAAGGTGAATTCGAAGGTATATTTCATTACACTTTGCCCACTTTTTTTCTTTGATTTTTTTTCGCCCGGATCCTTCGCTGCTCCTTCTACTTATATTATTTCTTTTGTTGTGGCAAATTGTCTTACACAATTGAAATCTTTGGATAACGATTGCCTGACTTTTGATCATCTTTCTTCTTAATCCACGTTTCTATTAATTTTATGTAATTAAATCTTTCGACCAATCTTAACAAATCCATTTATTGCTTCCTGCCAGTTAGTACTTTCCATACAGGTACATTGCATCCCCTAGCTTTCGCCCCATAATTTTTACCGCTTTCAAAGGTCATATAAATTAATAATAATTTTAATCTTCTATTCTATTTCTCTTCTCCAAGTCCTTCTAGCTTGCCCATACTTGGTTAACCCTCAATCGTTTGTATCCTATTTTTACTTACTTCAACAGATAAAAGTAAAACAGTCCATACAGAAAAAAAACAGAAAAATCAAATCAACAAAATCAAAAGATTTTTCAAAGAAGTATTATAATTTTTTTCCAAATACCAACTGTATCCCTGATTCATGGATTTTTATATCGTTTTATATCTGAACCGTTAATTCTATTAAATTAGCGCTATATTCAGATTTCCAGCATTTTAATTTCATCTATATAATATCTTTGCTTGAGGGATATCGAATAATTGTATTTGTATCTATCCCTCTTGTATCACCAAACTGTTTTTCCTTTTTCTTCTTTCCTGAGCTTTAAATGGTCTTTTCATTTCCAAAAAGTCTAAAATTTCTCTTTTGGTAGAAAATTCATCATTTATGTTAGAAAAGTCATATTTCTGTGTTGAAAAAGAACTTTTTTTTTAAGATTTAACTTTTTTGGTTAAAAATTCATATGTATCCTAAACATCTCGTTTTTTTTACTTGAAAAGTTTTTGATTAAATTTGAATCTATTTGGTTTGAAAATTTTGACTAATTGGTCGCACCTTGTAGGTTGAAAATTCTACTATTTTGATAAAATCATCTTTTTGGATGAAAATTCAATTTTTTTGTTTTGTTATTACATCCTTTTGGTTTTAAAATTCATCTTTTATGGTAGAAAAGTAATCTTTTTTGGTTGAAAATTCATACTTTTTAGTTGATAATTGATTCGTCTGTTTGACTTGAAAATTCAACAATTTGGTAGAAAATTAAACTATTTGGTTGAAAATTCGTCTTTTTCGGTTTAATTTACCAGATTGAAAATTCTTTTTGTTTAAATATTTAATTTTTAAACCTAAAATTTTGAAAATTCCATGTTTGGATGAAAAACAGCTTCTTTAGTTGAAAATCCAACTATTTGTTTTAAAATTCATCTTTCTCAATTAAAACTTCATCTATTTGATTGAGGGTTCAACTATTTTGGTAAAATTTCCTGTTTTTGGCTTGAAAATTCAACTGTTTTTTGTTGAATTTTCCTTTTTTTTTTGTTTTTTTTCTGAAAATTTCGACATTTTTGTTGAAAATGCACCTTTGTAGGTTGAAAATTCAACTATTTTGACAAAGTCATCTTTTTTGATCTATAATAAAAAAGTTGAATTTTCGACCTGCAAAAATGAATTTTCAACCAAATGGTCAAATTAAATAAAAAGGATTATACTTCAACCATAAACTGTTGCATTTTCAACAAAATTGTTGAATTTTAAACAAAATATTTGAACATTTATCAAATATATTTAATTTTCAACAAAAAATATTTTTTCCAATCAACCAAAAAAGATGAATTCTCAATCATTAATTTAATAGCTGAAGCTTTTACTAAAAAGATTAATTTCACAGATCTGCAAAAAACGTCAGTTTTCTTAGATATCGTAACCTAAAAGTGCGAAAAATGCGTTTTTTTTTTGTATATTTGAGCTTATATTACATCGCAAAAAAATTTGGTTTCTGAAATCGGGCCATGCTATCTAAAAGTACAACTCTCAAACTCTGAAAAGCTTTTTTAAAATTGAAGATATCATTTTCCTTCGCAGAGATATCTTTCAATGAAGTTTAGCCAATAAGGAGGCCATCTTCAAGGTTATGCTTAAGGTCACAAATGAATACGCCTTGTTAAAGTTAGTAACTTTGCTCGTTACGAAAAAAATTTAGAAAGCTTTTATTCCCAGAGATATGCAAACCTTGTTCAAGTTTAAATGATCTTAGAACGACCTTAAAGATTACAATATACCTACATGTATGACCTGGGTATATATTTCAATGTAAAATTTCACGCTCTATCGATTGCCGATGTAAACAATTAAGTTTCCATTGAAGAAAAAAAGTAAAGCTTGAAAGAACCTTGAAGGTCATCGCCAAGGTCATGCTTAAGGTCACCACTGAATACGCCTCGTTCAAGTCAGTTACTTTGCTCGTTACGAAAAAATTTTGATAAGCTTCTATACCCAAAGGTGATGAGATGCAGACCTTTTCAAGTTTAAATGACCTTAAAGTGACCTTCAAGGTTATAATGTACCTATGTACGACCTGGGTACATATTCCAATGTAAAATTTCCCGCTCTATCGATTGCCCATGTAAAAAATGGGCTTTCCATTGAAGAAAAAAAGTAAACCTAAAAAAAACCTTGAAGATCATCGTCAAGGTCTTACTTAGGGTCATTACGGAATAGGCCGCGTTAAAGTTAGTAACTTTGCTCGTCACGAAAAAAATTTGAGAAGCTTCTATTTCCAGAGGTGATGAGATGCAGACTTTCTCAAGTTTAAATGACCTCAAAGTGACCTTCAAGGTTACAATGTACTTATGTATGACCTGGGTACATATTCCAATGTAAAATTTCCCGCTCTATCGATTGCCGATGTGAAAAATGGGGTTTCCATTGAAGCAAAAAAGTTAACCTTGGGAAAACCTTGAAGGTTATCGTCAAGGTCATGCTTAAGGTCACCACTGAATAGGCCTCGTTAAAGTTAGTAACTTTGCTCGTCACGAAAGAAATTTGAAAAGCTTCTATTCACAGAGGTGATGAGATGCTGACCTTTTCAAGTTTAAATGACCTTCAAGTGACCTTCAAGGTTACAATGTACCTATGTACGCCATGGGTACATATTCCAATGTGAAATTTCCCGCTCTATCGATTGCCGATGTAAAAAAAGGGGTTTTCCA
This sequence comes from Andricus grossulariae, assembly GCA_011634705.1. NCBI lineage: Eukaryota > Metazoa > Arthropoda > Insecta > Hymenoptera > Cynipidae > Andricus > Andricus grossulariae. The sequence goes on along the minus strand of JAABKJ010075445.1, from coordinate 195,940,305 downwards.
TTTTTAAAAAGAGTTGACTCTTAAAATGAAGTGGCACACACGCGCGAAGCGCGCGACTGATGATGTCAGTAATTAAAAAAAGTCGTGACTGTTCTCCGCTACTTTCAGTGGGGTCAAAAGTTCCTCAATTAAGTTGGGGAATATCCTCTTTGTAATGAGCATTCTGAATGTAAATAGAAAAATAAACGGAGTGATGCAATAGATTTAATTTAAATGTTACCTTACCTTACATTCAAGGTCTATCTGAACGGTTAAGGGATTTACTTACAAAATTTGATAGTAATGTTTATTTCAAATGTTGTTAAATCACCTTTCATATATTGATAATCGTAGCAAGTAGTCAAACGGCCAGTTGGGGATAAATAATCAAACATCAGCTTACGGTGCTACACGACGTTTCGCCAGATTGGTTTTCTGGCCTTATCAGGCTAAAAAGATTTTTTTTATCACAAATAAAATTCACATTGGAAATAAAAACTTTTCTACATCACAACTGTATCAAATGACACTGAATTCAAAATTTATCATTACCAATATGGTCCAAAAATTTTTAATGAGTCATATGCCAAATTGAAATAAGTCGTACGTTAGTTAAGGACGACACAACGAAGTGAGCGATAATAAATACAAGTGGTATATAATCTATCCTACATTTCTGTCTGTACGTGAATAAATATGTATCAAAGAATCTGAATGTGTATGAAAATGAAAGATTATGAATTAAATTTTTGCAGAATAAGAAAATATCGGAAATTTAATGCATGAATGTCCTCTTTTTTTATCTATACTCCTCGGATTACTCTTGATATGAATCATCTCAGAAATTAGACGTTTTTTGTGGTCAAACTCAGAATCTAATATTTTCGCGTTATTCCAATAAAATTTATTGTTCAATTTATTCTGATGTAAATTAATTACAGATTCTTCTTTTCCATATTTTCCATGCTCATTAATGCGGGTTTTTAGCGATCTCTTAGTTTCGCCTGCGTAAGAAGCCTCACAATTTTTACAAGTGAGTTTATAAACTAAATTACGATTCCATTTTTCAGAAACATCTTTACCAAGTTTAATAATCGAGCTTAGAGAAGATTTCAAAGAAGATAAAGTGGTTATGTTAGCTTTTTTAAGATGAGTAGATAATTCATAAAAAATGTTCGGTATGTAAGGAAGACTAACTTTCGGCTCTTGTAAAAAATTCGTATTACCTGAATTATGTTTTATTTTATTATTACGTGAAAATTTGACTGTATTCATACGAGTTTCAATATGTTTTTGGATGAACATGATAGGATAATCATTTTTAAGTAGTATTTGAGTAACAATTTTAAGATTGTGAGAATGGAATCATTTATGGGGCAAATTTATGGCCCTATCAACTAAATTAAACACAATATTTCTTTTCATATTTTTTGGATGACCTGAAAAGTAGTTGAAAAGTCAGAATGATAATTCTTTTCGAAAATTCCCTGAACCACATCAAAATTATCATTCTTTTCAAAAAATCCCTGTTCTGTGTCAGAATGATGATTCTTTTCAAAAATACCCTGTTCGCGGTTTAAATTGTAACTCTTCTGAAAAATTGTCTGTTCAAAGTCAGAATTATAATTCTTTTCGAAAATTGTCATTCTTTTAAAAAAATTCCCTTTTCCGAATCAGCATGAAAATTCTTTTCAAAAATTCACTGTTCAAAGTCAGAATTATAATTTTTTTCGGATACCTCTTCCTCGTTAGAATTATAAGTCAGTTGAAAAATTCCGTATTCCAGGTTTGAATGTTAATTATTTTCAAATTTTCATGTTCCAAGTCAAAATTGTAATTTTTTTGGAAAATTTACTGTTGAAAGTCAGAATCATAATTCTTTTCGAAAATTCCTTGAGCCACATGAAAAATATCGTTCATTTAAAAAATTCCCTTTTCTGAATCAGCATTCATACTCTTTTCGAAAATTCACTGTTCAAAGTCAGAATTATAATTTTTTTCGAAAATTTCCTCTTCCTAGTAAAAATTATAATTCAGTTGAAAAATTTCTTATTCGAGGTCTGAATGTTAATTATTTTCAAAATTCCCTGTTCCGAGTCAAAATGGTAAATCTTTTGGAAAATTTACTGTTCAAAATCAGAATGATCATTCTTCTCGAAAATTCCCTGAACCACATCAAAATTATCATTCTTTCCAAAAAATCCATGTTCTGTGTCAGAATGATAATGCTTTTTGAAAATTCCCTGTTTTCGGTCGAAATTGTAATTCTTCTGGAAAATTCTCTGTTCACAGTCAGAATTATAATTCTTTTCGAAAATTCCCTTTTCTAAGTCAGAATTCTATTTTTATTTCGAAAATTCCTTGTTCCAAGTAAAAATTGTCATTCTTTTGGAAAATTCCTCGAATCGCCTCACAGTTATCATTCTTTCAAAAAAATTCCCTTTTCCGAATCAGCATGATAACTATTTTCGAAAATTCACTGTTCAAAGTCAGAATCACAATTTTTTCGAAAATTTCCTCTTCCTAATAAGAATTCTAATTCAGTTGAAAAATCCCTTATCCTAGGTTTGAATGTTAATTATTTTAAAAATTCCCTGTTCCAAGTGAAAATTGTAGTTCTTTTTGAAAATTCACTGTTCAAAGTCAGAATGATAATTCTTTTCGAAAATTCCCTGAACCACATCAAAATTATCATTCTTTTCAAAAAATCCCTGTTTGAACGGCAATATGCCTTTTCTCAGTACCAGCTGATAATGGCAATTTTTTACTTCTAGATTAGAATATCTCGAAATCCTAGCCTATAAGAAGAATCTGGCGAATGGATTTTGTGAATTAAACAAAATTTTAAATGATGCTCGTTTAAAATTTTCTACATTTTTTTGAAAAAAAATTGAGCTAGGGGTTACAATTTTCAACCGGTTATAAATAATAACTTTATTGTGGCTGACTATGGAAAAGTGATTATTTTTCCAATTTAACAAAAAAATTGAAAAAATAGGTATTTTGGAAAATTCCAGTCTCCTATCCTGTTCGAACTGTTTGCAATTGCTTGAACATGTTCCAATTGAAACATCAACACTTGACAGTTGACAACAGTCACGAGTTGCAAAAATCATAGATAATTCATACATAGTGGGAAATATTATGTATAATTTTTATGTGTTTGATACATTATTTCAAAATACATTATCCAACAATTTTTTAATTATTGATCATTTTTAATTTTCGAAACAATAATTAATAATTCCGAATTGAAAACATTTGTAATTAGGAACAAATGCACATGGAAATTGAATATTTCTGATTAGAAGCGTTCAAAATCAAACAATCTTTCATTTTAAATTGAAGAATCACGAAATGGAATTATTTTGAAAATACGACAATTTTAAAACGTTAAAAACTCAAATATTATCAGGTTAGAGTTTTGAAAATTTGATTATTTAAAATATACAGGAGAGCAATTTGTATAATTTTTGAGTTAAGCGTATAATAATAGGCGTTCAAAAATAAATAATAAAAACTTTTCAACTTTTAAATTGAAATAATTTTCAATTCGAAGAGTTTAAAATCTGACGATTGGCAATTGAAAACTCGAAAATATGTTTGAAACTCAAAGCAGCTGGAATTCTACTATTTAAAACTGTTATTATATTTAAAACGTCAAGATTGATGAGGCAAATTGTTCTAAAATTAGAAAATAAATTTACTGTGAGTTTCACCGTACCAAATGGGGGAAAAATTAATTACAAATATTTGAAATTGAATCATTCTTGAAAAAAAGTTCAAAATAAAAAGCAATTTTAAATGAGAAACATGAGGAATAAAAAAATGTCTACGCTTGATCTTTAAAACTTAAACGAATGCGAACTTCATTTAGATCTGAAAAAAAATGATATTCGGGTTCTGGCACTGGGCCGGCTGGACGGTAATGTCGTAAATGTTAACTTTTTCGAAATGTTGGCTGGATTTTTGGGCCCAGTGGCTGACAACAGTGGTCGCCTACTGAAACCCGACGCAGAAACGCTTGGAAATTCTCTATCTAACTTTACTATCTAACTCGTTCTGTAACTTAGGAACCTTGTTGAAGAAATTGAGATTGACAGGATGGAATCTTTGAAATCGTATCTTCAGTTTAAGCCGATAGCACTTCAAAAATCTTCATGGATTCTCTAAATATGATGAAAAATTTCCAAGCGTTTCTGCTTTGGGTTTCAGTCCGGGGCCACCACTGGCAGCTACGAGAGCGGTGAACGCCGAGAATTTCTTAGATTTTGTACCTAAACTTCAGCTCGTGCCGTAACTTAGATAACTTTTTGAAAAAAATTGAAATTGACAGGACGTAATCTTTGAAATTTTATCTTCAATTTACGTCGATAATATTTAAAAAATCTTCACGCGTTTCCAGGATATGGAAGAAAGATTCTAAGTATGTCTGCGTCGGGCTTCAGTCCCCGATCACCACAATAGCATTACAGACTATGTCCTGCTTATAGCATAATATGAAGTGAAAAAAAAATTGATTGACTTTGAATAAAAAAGAAAAAAAGTTCCTAGCCGAAATAAAAAAGGTCCACCCAAGAAGGGTTTGAAAAAAGAGATCCGGTAACGATCCTGCACATCAATTTTAATTGACCTGCATTGACAATTTGTTTATAACAATCAAATTTTCCATAAAACGTCACTATACTGTTCCGGAATATCACTAGTAAACCAACTGAAACAAATTTCTGGAAAAAAGTACCTTCAACTTTAAAAAATTTCACAAACAGAGAATTTTTCTAGGAAATTTGTTAATAACAATAACATTTTTCATAAAATATCAATCTCAATCCAACTGAAACCAATTTACAAAAAGAGGACATCAAACTCTAAAAACTTGCACAAACAGCGAATTTGTTCATGCCATTTATTTATAGTAATCACATTTTATATAAAATATGAATGTCCTGCTCCAGACTATCACTGGCAAACCAATTTAAACAAATTTTCAAAAAAAAGTAGCTCAAAATTTAAAAAATTCCACAAACAGCGAATTTGTCTATGACAATCACATTTTTCATTAAATGTCAATGTGCAGCCCTAGAATGTAACTGGCAAACCAACTGAAGCAAATTAAATATAAGAAGTACTTCGAACTTTCAATAATTCTTCATTTGTTTATACCAATGACAAATATACTTTCATTTAGTTTGGTAATGCTTGCAAATGACTTTAAACTGGTTTATAGATAAAAGTAACCTAAAGAATGAGCATTAATGCGGAGATCTGCAAGTTGCTCCATTATTAGGAAATAATATAAGTGCAATACAAGGTACATGTATTATTTATATATATACTATATCATATACTATAAATTATTTATTACATATGATATTCGAAAGTTACAATTTATAAATATTTTTTATATATTTTTAAAGCATCGAGCACTCGGTGGATCTTGAGGGTAATGAAACGGTATTCTACTCGCTGCGATAATTGCAGATAATGGACTTCCAATACGAGGTAAATATATTTAAATGAGATTATTCTACGAGGAAAATAATAAAAATAAAAACACGATTGATTATCTATTAGGTATTTCAAAATTTATGGCGGGCGAAATGGCACAGACACGGTGCAAGGGCGTAAGTGTGAAAATGAGAATGTTGCAGGAGGGACAAAAAACTGTTCAACTTTTGCCCATTCAATTGAAAAAAAAAATTAAATGATGGTCTTGAAGTACTATCAGGGTACAACAAATGATGAAAAAAAAGTATAAAAAAATGCAACCGTTTCAGAGAGAATCATTGTGAAAGTAGCGACGTTTCCCAAAAAACGTCGCGCTTGACACTGGAAAATCTGCATTACTTTAAAATTTGAATTTTTTATTTAGACTAAAAAATCGTTTCATGCAATTGTTTTCTCCTATTGATTCGAAAAAGGATCGCCTGAAAAAAAATAACCACCTCTGAGAAAATCCTTATCAAAGGAAGGAAGGATCCCAAAAATGCCAGAGTTGACGCATAAAAAACTGCATAACTTTTTTTTCAATTTAAAAGAAAAACCATACAATGATCTCGAAGTGCTATTTGGTTCTATCGAATCGTGAGACAATTTGTTGAAAAAAAATCAACCGTTCACGAGAAAATCCGTTTCAAAGGAACTAATTGCCTCCTCTACAATGTAATACATTTTTTACTGATATTTGGTAATTATTTAAACAATTTTTATGTATAAAAAGTGTATGACAATTTTTTTGTTGATAAAAAATATAAAATAATTTTTTTATATTGTATTTAATAAATGAGTGTAACAAAAATTTATTTATATAATTCAATACTGTTAAAGTAACATGAATAACATGAATAAGCAGCGACAAATTAGACTTTTTTCCACCTTCGCTGTAAAAAGGCGCAAATGAACAACATCTGTTAATAATAAACAAGTGTCCTGAAAAATATAACACTCAACATTTGTTAATTGTGCTATCGATTCCTACTACATATTATAAATCCTTTTTTAGAAAAAAGATGAATTTTCGAGCAAAAGGGACGAAATTTTCACAATATTGATGAATCTTTGACCAAGTAGTTGAATTTTCAATCGAATAGGAATTATTTTTAATACGAGACACAATAATTGCTATTTTAACTAAGAAAAGATTTTAATTTTTATTAAAAACTTTTGAATTCCACTAAAAGGATGAATTCTTAAAGACAAATGTAGTAGTTGACATTTTAACCAGAATATATTTGATTTTAAGATCGAAAGCATTTTATTTTAACCAAAAAAGGAGAATTTTTGCCAAATAGATAAATTTTTTACCAAAAAATTAATTGTTAACCAAATTTTCACGTTGTCAAGCGGATATTTTAATTTACTGTGAAATTGTCTGATAAAACGAATTTTTAAAAACGTAGTTCAACTTTTCACCAAGTAGTCGAATTTTCTACCAAAAATACAAGTACTCAATATAATGGCTGAATATTCAAATTAAAGAGATAAGTTTTCAACATAAAGCAGAATATTCGTATTTTTAGTGGACGAAAAATAATTTTTAACTAAAACAGACACAAACTTTCAGTTTAACAAATTAATTTTCAACCGATAAAAGGAATTTTCAACAGACAACTTGTATGTTCAATCAAATAGTAGAATTTTTAAACAAAAGACTCTCGTTTGCAGATTTTATAAAAAATTAGAATTTTATGCAAAGGTTAGCTGATTCAGAATAAGATACTAAGATCAAAAATGCAGTCATCAGAGATAATCGTGTTTTTGAGTTATAGATTACATCAATGAGAAAAAATTTCATATTTTAAATTTTTTATTTTGTGATTTCAATAACTGGAAAACTATTCTTTTTGAAACGCATTTTTTCAAGAATAATAGAAGTAAAGAAAGATTCGACGTCAATTTTTACCTGTATTTCATTATTATCGTTCTACTGATCCTAGTATGTACTTTTTTGGAATAACGTAATATTAATAATTTGAACACAATAGGCAGTAAGTTAAAGAATTTTTAAAACCGCCAAACATTCGGACAACACATTTTTCAATCACTCGAAAATTGTGGCCAAAGATTAATAACAAAATTTCAGAATTTTTTTTTAAGTATCAGTTTGAGTGCTCACACTCGTAGAAGTATATGTTGATTCCACAAGCTTTTTTGTTCTCTAAATATTTTAAAGATTTAGTTAGCGAAAAGTGGACCACTGAAGATTAGAAAAAAATAATTAATTCGATTAGTCAAAATATTTACTAACTCAATAGTGAAGAGCAAACGCGTATACTAAATTTCATGTATGTGCATACTAAATTCAGTATATGCATATACTAAATTTACTGTACGCTGGTATAATCAATTTAATTTCCTGTTGTGCATTCTTGCTTCCATTACATGTATACTAAATCTAGTACAGATTTTTCTAACAGTGTATATAAAACAAATGAATATTATATACACTATATATATAAACTATATATACAATATTTCCGCCTGGGTATGGAACTTTGTAATAGGTTCTGGAGGATTAAGTAATAATTCAAGAGAAGATTTTCTGCAAGTTGCATTATAAAATTTGATAACAATGATTCTTTATCTGTAAAAGTAAATTTATATTACTGCACTTAACTATTTGGTTGAAAATCCGTTTTTTTTTTTGTTTGAAATTGAAACTGTCGGAAAAAGTGTTACATACTGAATAATGTGTACTTTTACATAGGGAAACCTCCACATAGTGCATAATGCAACCTACAGTGTATTATCATTTATTAAGAGCACAAATAGGTTATTAGTGATTTTTGAATAATGATTATTCCTTTTATGTAAAAATTTGTATCATCTAGAATGTACTGATATTGTTTTATTTTATATACCCAGGCGGAAATATTATGTATAATTTATATATAGTGTGAAGTAATATATATAATATTCATTTGCTTTATATAAAAAATGTATGAAACAAATGAATATTATATATAATACTTCACACTATATATGAACTATATATAATAATTCCGCCTGGGTAATGCGTATGCTCACATGTAATCATAAGAATAATATTAATGACCTTTAATTATATTTTATAATTTAATTATAATACATGAAAATGTTATTAGAATGCATTACTATTATTCCTTTTATGAGAAAATTGGCATTACCTAGAATGTAGTGGTTTTTTTTTTCATTCTATTCCATTCACATATTTATTATATATATTTATTTATTTTATTTCCATTATTTTAAAAATATTTTTCAAAAGAATTACTTTTAAAATGCAATTTTAATTCGAGCATATCTTTCAATTGTTACTTCCAAAATCAAGTAAGGGAGGGTGGTATCTATTATGTTAAAAATTTACCAGTAATAACTACTATCATAACTGATAATAACTATAATAGTAACAATAATATAATAATAATCAATAAACATAAATAATGATAATATGATATAAAAATATGATAATATATAATATAATAATAAATATAATCATTAATATATATTAATAACTATGATAGTAAAAAAAATTACAATTATTATCGTACTGACAATATTGGCTACTTTTATGGATCCTTCGGCATAATGAAATCGCCAATAAGCTACCACTGCATAAGCCTTTCCGATAGCATTACAGGCAGGGTAAAGCTCTACTAAATTCGGCTTTGACTATTTAACATAACTAATATTAACTAATACATTTTTTTGTAGAAGAGTCATCTTTTTTGGTGGAAAATTCTTCTTCTTATGTTAGTTGGAAAATAATCTTTTCGATTGAGGATTCACTCCTCTGGTGATGATGAAAATAGTTATAAGCGAGATGTTTTCAGGTTGTAATATTAAACAAATTTTCTTTTATCAATCAATGCTAATTGTGTTGTGAACAAATTTTCATAGATGTCACTTGAATTTGAATCAATTGAAGTACATGAATGAAATTGCAATTATGTTGTATATTTATTAATTACATGTTCCCCAGCCTTTACAGTTCAGTCTTCATTACTGCCATGCAGGTACTCATTTGGCTAGTGATTATAAAACCAAATATTAGATTAAAAGACGTTAGCTATGCACTAAAACCCATAATTATTAATTTCCTATTACATTGTGCATTACATTATTATATCAACATATAATGAAATTGTTAACAGAATTGTTTCAACAAAAACTTATAAAAACTCAAACTAACTTATCAAATTAATAATAATAATTTGATAATAATTTTAAATAAATAAATAAATTTAATAAATTAAAATAAAAAATTAAATGCATGAAGTTTCACTTTGTACGCTGGTGCACTTATTAATGTATGTCTTATGACGTCGCTACATATTCTGGACACGCCGTCGGACTTCAATTCTTGAAATTTAATTACGTTAGTTTCAGCTAATTGTTTCCCTTTTTCGATAATAGTTAGTGTACAATTAATTGAATGCTCAATTGACTCGAAACCCGTCCTTAAACACAAATCCATTTGTAATATTCACATTTTTTAAAACACTTGAACCACATATTTTGAAAAATATTATGTTATTACTTATTTTTTAAGCCATTGCTACTCACCTTTTTTTCTGTAATTTCCATTTTCGCTTAACTATTTCAAACTATAACTATTTTTCAACTATTTTCACACTTTTTCGCATCTTATTGCACACCGATACAGTCGATTGTCGCAATAGAAAAATGCTGTTAGTCGTCACTGCGGCGCCACCCGTTCACCTGCACATAGTCAATAGCTTCAGGAAATTCTGACTCAAATTCATTAGCATTTCTATCCTTTATATAAATGCTGTATAGGGTGATGATCGTTACGGTCGGGCCAACGTTAGGGCCATGAACATTTTGAGATATGTCACTATTAAGAGACCTGCGTGATCGAAAGTGCAGACCCGATCGTCCTGATCTGACGAGTCCTACTGTAGTTATATTTTAGCATTTCACTAATGGAATCAGTAATGAAATCAGTCAATTTGACTCAATGACGAAATCATTCATCTAAAATAATCCAATCTGTTGATTTTTCAACCAAAAAAAGGTCACTTTTCAACAAAAAATGAGATATTTATATTTTCAATCACCAAAACTGATTTTCAGCAAGAGATGAATTTCCAACTAAAATTATGAATTTTCAACCGAAAAAATGAATGTTTAACAAAGCCACCTCTTGAGGAATGTTCAAGATATAATTTTCACCCAATAACTTTTCATTTTAGCCCCCACAATCGCCTTGTCTTGTTCCCGGAAAATGCAGAAAAAAATGCAAAATAGCAATTTTATGTAAAATTTATGCTAAAGACGGTATTATTTGGAACTTTTTCAACATGAATTATATTCATTTGATAAGTGACAAGTCTCCAAGTATTTTCTGACTATTTTGTTATTGATTAAACAATTTTAATTTGTTTGAACAATCCCTCCCCCCCTGTTAATCGTGAAAAGTTATTTCTTCTGAAGTTAATGACACAATTAATGAAGGCAGGGTGACGGACGATTTTAAATTCCCGGTCATTTTTCGGGTTTTCCCGGTCAAGTTTTTCAATTTTCCACTCAAAAATATCAATTTTCAACAAAAAATGGAATAGATGAAATTTCCGTTTAAAAAACTAACTTTCAACAAAATATTTTAATTTTTAACCTAACTGATGAACCTTTAACTAAAATAACGAATCTTTAACTTATATAAAATTAATTATAAATAGTTATAAATTACTGATATAATATCTTAATACTTATATATCTGAATTTTAAACCGAAAAATGATTTTTCAACTAAAACAATGAATCTTCAACTGAAATAGTTCAATTTTCAACAACAACAAAATTAATTTTTACTAAAAAAAATCAATGTTCAACCAAAAAGATGAATTTTCAAGTAAAACTATGGAATATTCAATTGGAATGAATTAAATTTTCAGTTGAAAAATTACTTTCCATAAAAAAACTGTCTTTAAAAAAAATAGTTACTTTTTCAAATAAATTTATGAATTTTCAACTAAAATTTTAAATCTTTTGCTAGAATAGTTGAATTACAAACCAGGAAGATGACTTTTCAACTGAAATGATGAATCTTTTGAGTCTATTTTCACTCACCTGTGAAACACATTTCCGTGCAGTAATTAGGTGCAAAGGTACACAGTGTTTTTTGAAACATAGTGATTTTTCGCTGAAAATAAAAAAAAGTGGGCATTTTTCAATATATTATAACTCGAAGCCTATAGATGATAGAGGATTATTTCTCAAACAAAATTTTCTCATAATTTTGTCCTCTTTCTTTTTCCTGATGGACATTTTGCTTTAAAATGCAATGGGAAGTATCCCTCCAACCAAAAGTAATGCCTGAACACGTTTTTGTAAATTTTATTCAGAATCGTCAATATTAGATGAATCGAGTTAAAACACAACGTTTCTCTTTAAAAATAGCTATAGAAAACAAATGAAAAATTACTTTTTTGAATATAACCCCCATAAGTCCGTATTTATAGGGTCAAAAAAAACCTATAAGTGAAAAATTGGGTTTTGCGAGTTTTTTTGCTGTTTTTTTAATGCAAATTGTTTCTAATACGTAAAATAGAACTTTCTGCTAATAATTATATGTTTACATACATTGCTTAAGCAATTTATTATTATATTTAATAATATTATGTTTGAATTAAGCCTAATTGTTCATACAAATTATGATTGTTTATGACAATATTCTCCTATAGTAATTGCTATAAGACAGTTGCGTTTTTTTCGAAATTTTGAACTTTTTATCCACTTTTTACTTAGCGAGATAATAATTAATGTAAGTTAAGAAACATAATTGTTTATAACTATCTTCTCTAAGAGTAATGCTAGAAAGTTTCGGGTTCTTCTGAAATATTCAGCTTTTCTTAGACTTTTTAGTTAGGAACACATAATAAATATTTTTATAAATATTTATTTAAACAAAACAGCTCTCAGTAACTTTTTCAAGAAAAATTTACATATGTGATCCATATAGAAAATTTGATGAATGTGTCAAATATATGTTTTATTTCAGAAAAATATACATTAAAAAAAAAGAGATTGTTGAAAAATGATTTTCCTTAATGTTTATTCATTATTTTTTTATAACTGAAAAGCCCATATTTTGGAAAAAACCGAAACTTTCTAGCATTATTCAAAGAGAATTTTATTAAAAACAATAATTAATTGCTTTTTGGTACCCTATAAAACAGACTTATAGGGGCGATATTCAAAAATTATTTATTCATTTGTATTCTACAGATAATTCTAAAGAGAAATGTTAAGTTTAAACTCGATTCACATAATATTGACGATTCTGAATAAAATGTACGAAAACGTCTTCTTTGGTATTGAAACATACGTATTTTCATCGTCTTGTTTTTATAGTTATAAAAAAGTGTGCATCCTATACAAAAAATGTTGTAATTATACATTTTATTGCAATTTGTGTCGTTTCTCCATAAATTTAATTGGTTTATTTTCAACGTTATTTTCTTATGATTTAAACTAAAAATACGCATACTAGTTTAAAATAGTACTGAGCAAATTTGTGAATATAATTTAGGCGAAAAATGTTGTTAAATAAAAAGTTATTGCAGATTCTGTCATTTTTCCAAAAAATCAATTTTCAACTTTTTAAGTATTTTTATAGCAAGAGTTTATAACAAATTTGTAGATCTTTTTTGGTTGAACAGTTTTTGTC
>JAABKJ010075445.1:195855217-195927146 GCA_011634705.1 Andricus grossulariae | reverse complement strand
AGTCAATTTTTAATTTTTGATGTATTCTCATGGCAAGAGTTTATAACAAAGTAGATTTTTTTTTTTTGGTTGAACAGTTTTTGTCTTTTCATATATTTTTTTCGTCTCTTGTGTCATTTTTGAAAAATTTAATTTTTTTTATTTTTATGCTTATTTTTCACGATTGAAAAATATACTCGCCCCTTCTGAAAATTGCAAATAACAAATTTGTACATCCACTTTGAGGGAACAAGTTTAGATATTATTTTTTTTTCTTTCCTTGTGTCGTCTTCCAAAACATTACATTTTTTTATTTTATGTGTTATTTTTCACGAATAAAACAACAACTACGCGTCCTATCAAAAAGTGATTAATTATAAATTTGTAGACCTTTCTTGGTTGCACGATTTTTCTATATTTATCTTTTTTTGTGTCTTGCATAGTTTGACCGCAAAATTAAATTTTTAATTTTTCATTATTGTTTTGTGCGATCAAAATTTGAATTTTCGATTTTTCGGAAAGATTCAAAAAGTTGTTATGATAATCTTGTAGGTCTCTCAAAAAGAAACGTTTTTCTTCTCCAGACTTTTTTTCCTATGATGCGTTGTCCGGCTTGAAATATCAATTTTCTTTTCTTTTTTGAGATTTTGAAAATGCTATAACTCTGATAATTTTAATTTTATCTGAAAATTTCACAAGGATAAATTGTTTGTCTCTTGGAGGATTACTAACAAATAGAATTTTCAAATTTGAAAAAAAAGGGTATCGAAAATTTTCAAAATGTGCTCACTTTTTGAATTTTGATCCAAAATAGCTGGTTAACGCACTCGTTCTTTCCTTTTAGGCCTTCAAAAAGTGTGCTAAAGCACAATCTAATCTGATCAATCTTTCGAAAGTTATCGTGCCTACACGATACTTTTGAAATCGATTAAAATCATTGAAATGTTTTGAAATCTTTTAAATCTGTTGTACTGCACCCTTATTGAAATCTTTAAAATTTTTTTAATCTGTTGAAATCCTTATGAATTCTTTGAAATATTTCTAAATTCTTCTGAAATCTTTTGTATTCGTTTAAAACCTTTGAAATTTGTTGAAATCTTTAAAATCTTGTGTATTATATCCTAGTTAAAAATTTTGAAATTCTTGAAATCTTTTGAAATCCTCATGAATTTCTTGAAACATTTTTGAATCATTTCTGAAATATTTTGTATTCGATTGAAATCACCGGAATATTTGTAATATTTGTGAAACATTTCTGAAATTTTTTGTAATCTTTTTAAATCACTGGAATATTTGAAATCTTTGTTAAATTTTTTGAAATCTTCTAAAAAAAAGTGATATCGTTTAAAATATTTGAAATGTTTGTGAAATATTTTTTATTCTTTGTGAATTCGTTGTATTTTTTGAAGGATTAGAAGCCTTAGTGAAAGCTTGAAATTTCGGTGATATCTTTGAGAAATGTTTTGGAATTTTGTAAAGCTTTTGTAAAATCCTTGAAATCTTTGAAATCTTTGTGTAATTTTTTGAAATCTTTTGAAATCCTAATGAAATCTTGGAAAAATTTTTGAAATATTTCTTCAATCTTTGTTTGCGAAATCTTTTTTGTTCGTTTGAAATCATTGAAATCTTTTGAAATCTCCTTAAATGTATTGAAACCTTCTGAAATCGCTAAAAATCTTTGAAATCTTCGTGTAATTTTTTTAAATCTTTTGAAAAATTTTGAAATATTTTTGAAATCTTTCTTCAATCTTTGTTTGTGAAATCTTTTGTGTTCGTTTGAAATCATTGAAATCTTTTGAAATCTCCTTAAATGTGTTGAAACCTTTTGAAATCGCTTAAAATCTTTGAAATCTTGTGTATTATGTCCTTGTTGAAATCTTTGAAATTCTTGAAATGTTTTGAAATCCTTATGAATTGCCTGGAACATTTGTGAAATCTTTCTGAAATATTTTGTATTCGTTTGAAAATACTGAAATATTTGTGAAATCTTTTGAAATTTTTTGTAATCGTTTAAAATATTTGAAATATTTGATATATTTTGAAATATTTTGAAATATTTAAAATATATTAAAAATTTTTTTCTTCCTTTCTATTTTCTTCCTCTAATCCTTGTTTGTGAAATTTTTTTTATTCATTTGAAATCATTAAAATCTTTTGAAATCTTCTCAATTTGGTTGCTTCTGTTCATATCCTGAGAGGGGATGATAAACAAGAGTTGAACTATGATACTGAGAATGACAATAAAGCCGAAAAGCATAATTTTACAGTATAGGCAAAAAATGCTTTCTGTGGTAAGATTCTAAATAAAAAACTTCGAGGAAATTACAGAAGCTTCAAAAACTTGTGAACATTAAGAAACATTTTTTGTAAAAAACATTTCTGATTTTCACAATGTCAATTTTTCAGGGATGTGAATCCCTGTACCGTTTCGACCATTCTAGGCCCGCAATGGAACCAAAACAAGCATCGTGTTTTCCTACCAGGCCAGAACGATTCTAATGTGGAAAATTTTGAGCCCGGAACGAAACCGAAACTAGGATCGAAGAAATTTCGTTCCGGTCCCGAGCCACGCTCCATGAAAGTCAGTCACAAAACACAAGGTGGTTTTTTGAATTGCAGAATACGAATTATAGGTCAAAATTTCAAAATTTAACAACTTTTTGGCCCTTTTTGGATTTCTGCAAAAAAAGATCTGGAATAAGACACTCAGAAAATTCGTTGGTCCTGATAAGCTATCTAGCACCCAATTAGCATCCAAAAGGATGCTCTAGATTAGAAGGTCCAGACCAAATGCCCTAAATGGACGCAAGCCTGCCCCGTCAATTTTCTGTATGGGGCGAAGTTCAAATTATGAGTAAACACTGTTATCACTCAAATACCGGTTAATTTTAACAATTTGAAATTTGTTGAATAAAAAGTGTACAATATAATAATTCCGAGTATGTGATGTAAACAAGAAAAATGACTCAAGATACAAATATAAAAAAAACGGGCATTGATTATCATATCTACCGAAACCCATACCCCCACACAGTGGGGAAAAGCGTCAAAATAGTCCCGAAACAGCCTAGAGCTGACAACTCTTAATCGGTTTTGATTTTTTTTTTTTGAATGCTCTTAACTTAATTCCAACAAAATCATAAGAACCGATTTTCTAATATATTTTGAATGCACTTCTATATTACCAAATGAGGTAAAAAAGTGGAAATTTTTTAAACTTTTTTTCAATATCCCATGAACGAACAAAATAAACTCGGGATCTCTCGAAATAAGTATAGTAGCACCTAAAACATAGGTCCTAAGAGAATGAAGAAAGAGCTTCAAGGATTACACAAAACTTAGAGAGGTCTTATTTAAATTCCTAAAGTTCACAAAGAATTTTGAGATCTTATAGAATAGAGGACTTGATAATATAAGAATGATAATTTTACGAGGTTCTAAAATAAAAAGTCAAAAATTAATTTCGAAATCATCAAACTTTTCAATTTTCTTTTAAATTATTTGAAATCTTTTCAAATTATTTTTCAATTTTCTTTAAAACTTTGAAATATCTTTTAAAATGATTCCTATTTCTCCTGAAATTGTTGTGAAATACTGCAAAAAATTGCCTCAAAGTCTTCCAGATTTTTTTTACAATTTTGTAAATGTTTTGAAAGGTTTTAAATATTTGCAAGCATTTTCTTAAAATTATATAATTTTCCAAAGTAAAGAGTCAAATTTAATTTAAAAATCATAAAAAATCTCTATTATCTTTTCAATTTTTTGAAATATTTGTGGAAAAACAAAAAAATTCCAAAAAATAAAATTACCGATTAATAAAATTTCATAAACTACAAAATGGCCGAAATATAAGAATCCCGAATTTTGAAATTCCCGACACTTTATAATATTACCGAATTTGAAAATTTCGAAATAATAAGATTTCCGGCAAAAATTGTGGAATTATACAAAATCTGAATCATAAAATTCCACAATTTAAACAATTAATTAAACAACTTTTTTCATTAAATATTATTTATTTATTAAAAAAACAATGATCAAATAATTAAAAACATGTCCGCTTCGGACGAAACAAACTTTTTAGGATTCAGTTCAGCACTGCCTTACCTCAAAGTTTATTTTTATTTATTTTTTAATTAGTAATTCAGTTTTTGAGAAAATTTTTCGCCATTTTTCAAAACACTATGTAGATTTTCAAATATAATTCTTCATGCATAAAAATATTTTTTGTCAGTTACATTTTTATTTTAAATTAAATCAGTAATTTTAACTGAATTTGAACATTAATTTTTTTTCTTTGATATTAATATTTGAGTATTTTATTTTAAAAAATACTTATTTAACAACAATTTTTATTAATTATTTAAATTCGAAAATTTTCTAGTTCGTATATTTTATAATTCAGCAATTTTCTGCCGAGAATTTTATTGTTCGGAAATTTTCAAATTCGAAAATATTATAAACTTTCCGAAATTTAATTATTCGGGAATTTTCCATTTCGGGATACTCATATTTCGGCAATTTTATTGTGAGCAAAGTTTTAAGCTACGATCATGGTTCCTTAAAGCAACCAATCCCGACGCAACTGGAACGTGTTCGTCATCCAGTTCTGCTCCTTCTGTCTTAGAAGGTAAGCAAGAGCGGGAAATTTACGCGAGAAAACATCGTTCAACACTGTTCACTGGAGTCAGGTCTCTAGCCGTTTTGCTTTAAAATTTTCTACATTATTTTTCGAAATTTTAGAGAATCATTTTTAAATATTCTGTTGAAATTAATTCCCAAAATAGAACATTATTTAAATTTTAATGGGAATTTTAAGAAAACATTTTTATTCTCTTTAAATCTTCAAAATTCTCAAGAAAATGTTCGGCAAAATTCTGTCCATTATGCTCGTTCATCACAAAAAAAAACTTGATAAAATTTCAGTCTAAAAGCCTTAAAACTTAATTCTAAAGCAAAACAAAATTTAAAAGCCCGCTTTTATAATATAAAGAACACAAAATTTCACATTTTTCACACTTTCCCGATGCATTTGAATAATTTTCGGCCTAAAATTACAGCCAGCGCCACCCTCGGCCGTACTCAACATTTCCGTCACTTTCATTTTAGAGTGCCACGGGGCTGGTCAAAACCAATCTCTCACTCTTTCCGTGTTCTTTCTCCGCCTTTTTTATACTACTAGGGATCAATATATTTGAAAGCCAATTTAGACTTCCTTATCAGGGATTATCAATAGGAAAACTACATATATGAATAATAAAAACTAATGTTAATTAAAATTCTCATAATACCTGAAAATAATAAAGATAGCAATTTATACAAAAATTTACCTGATATAATTCTCATTCATTGGTAAAAATTGATTTCCATATAAAAATTATTTGTTATAACAAAAACAAAGAATCACTCTATTCAATTACTAACCCTATCAGAAACTTTCTTGTATTTTGAGAGATCCTTTTTTTTAAATAATAGCTTTGTTACCCTCTCTCTTTATAAATAAAATTTCCACGAATTCTCTCTTTTTTGAGTTTTCGTCCAATTTATCTTTGTTTCTAAAATCAATACTTACTTGTTTATTAATCTAAAAAGTCTTTTTAGAAAAACTCCATCAACACCAATAAAAGTTTAAAATTAAAAAATGTAAAAGGTTAACTCCCTGCGCAGAACTCCATACATGTCTAATATAATAAAAGAAATAAACAATTATTAAAAGAAAAATATTTATTCCTTTCTACAAGGTTTCCAAAATTCCAGTTTTTTGTGCATTTTTAACTGAAACCTGAAAAGTTGTGTTTTTGGAAAATACCTCGTTTCCTATGAGTCCCACGACGAAATTCCTATAGAATAATCTAAAGTGGAATCAATTTCACATCTAATGAAAGAAACCCGAGTAAAAATGCTTCGACTTGAGTTCGACTTGGCGCTGTCTTGAGTTCGTCTCCAAGACATCGATGTCTGGCAAAATTTCAAGAGAATTAAAAAAAGAAACTTTAAAATTTCTGTAGAATTCGTGTGAATTCTGCAGACTCAAAAATATCCAAAGAAAGTTAAAATAATTCAACGTGTATTCTAATGATTTCAAGATAATTAAAAAACATTTTTAAAATTCTGTGATACCGTGAATTAAGAAAATTGAAAACACTTCAGAGAGTTCAGAAGATTTTAAAACAATTCACAGAATTCGAAATAAATTTAGATAATTTTAAAAAATGCAGATAATACAAAAGAATTCATAGAATTTAAAATATGTCACAAAATTCAAAAGAATTCAGACAATTCAAAAATTATCAGAGAATTCAGAATAATTCAGGAGAGTTCACAGAATACAAAAAACTTGCAGAAATTCAGATCAATTCATGGTGTTTTATAAAAATTTCAAGAGAATTAAAAAAAGAAACTTTAAAATTTCTGTAGAATTCGTGTGAATTCTGCAGACTCAAAAATATTCAAACAAAGTTAAAGTAATTTAACGTGTATTCTAATGATTTCAAGATAATTAAAAAACATTTTTTAAATTCTGTGATACCGTGAATTAAGAAAATTGAGAACACTTCAGAGAGTTCAGAAGATTTTAAAACAATTCACAGAATTTCGAATAAATCAGGGAATTCAAAGAATTTGGAAGAATTAAGAGAATTCGATAGAAATCAGAGAATAGTGTAAGAATTCATAGAATTAAGAACAATTTAAAGAATTAGGAAGAATTTAGAAAATTCGGAAGAATCCACAGGGTGCAAAAGAATTTGCAAACTTCAAAAGCATTCACAGAATTTGAAAAAATTATAGATTTTCAAAGGAATTTACAGAATTCAAAGAATTTGGAAGAATTCAGAGAATTTGGAAGAATTCAGAGAATAGTGGAAGAATTCATAGAATCAAGAAGAATTAAAAGAATTAGGAAGAATTGAGAAAATTCGGAAGAATTCACAGAGTGCAAAAGAATTCACAAACTTCAAAAGAATTTGCCGAATTCAGAAAAAAAGTTAGATTATTTCAAATGAATGTAGAGAATGCAACAGAACTCAAAAGATTTCAGAGAATTTAAAAGAATTCAGAGAATTTGGAAGAATTCAGAGAATAGCGAAAGATTCAGAGAATTAAGAAGAATTCAGAGAATTCAGAAGAATTCACAGAGTGCAAAAGAATTCACAAACTTCAAAATCATTCACAGAATTCAAAAAAAAAAAAACAGAATTTCAAACGAATTTGGAGAATACAAAAGTGAAAATGCGTCTATTTGGCTGACTTACACTATTTTTTATTTCAGATTAACATCTTTTTTGTTTGAAACATGAAACACGTTTCGTTGAGAAGTCATGAGCTCTTTTGGTTCAAAATTAAACTATACTTTCAACTATTATACTTTCTTGTACTTTTTATACTTTTCTTTATACTTTATACTTTTAACTTACTATAATAAGTTAAAAGTTGGAAATGCATTTTTTTTGTAGAAAACTAATCTTTTGAGTTCAAAAAATCCCATTCTCGAAACAAATTTTGAAGTATCCAAAGAATATAAATAATGTACAGGATATTGAATCTAATTGTTGTAAACAAATTATATTAACAAAATGTTAATATATTGAACATTTTGCTTGCAAAGTATCTTTATAAGTTGAAATTGCTGAATTTTATCAACAGGATCATGTTTGATCATGAAAATTTGTTGTATGGTATACTTTGTTCATTTGATAAACAAATGATGTAAACAAATGCATAGTTTAGGCGGTTTTTGGAAGAAAGTTATCGTTTTTCTTTCTTAGTACTTTTAAATTATATGAGTGGTAATATTTAGTGATTAAGATTGGTCATTTGGTATTATTTGTTTATTTTATAAACAAATTTTATGAATAAATGCATAGTTTGTCCATTTGTAGATAGAAAGTGATCATTTTTCTTTCTACTCGTCTTCAAATTACATAAGTGGTGCTATTTAGTGGCAAAGAATTGTCAATCGATATTATTTCGTTTTTTTATAAACAAATTTTTAAAACAAATGCGTGTTGTCGTTTATAGACAGAGAGTAATACTTTTTCTTTCTAATCGTCGTCAAATTACAAAAGTGATGATGTTTAGTGATGACGAATTGTCAATCCACATTACTTGTTTATGTCACAAACAAATTTGAGAAACAAATGCATAGTTTGACCATTCATAGGTAGACAGTGATCGTTTTTCTTTCTAATCGTCTTCAAAGTGTCTTCAACGTGGAGCAAGAATGAATTTGAAATGGATCCTGAAATTATTGAAATGATTGATAAGTACAACTTGGAAGGTAATTCTTCTGGAACATCACAAAACATTGTCAATGATATGATTTGAAGGCAATAAGAAAAAAACAATCATTTTCTCATTATAAATCATCAAACTATGCATTTGCTTATTAAATTGGTTCATGACAGAAGTCAATAATATCGATTGACAATTCTTCGTCACTAAATATCACCGCTTATGTAATTTGAAGACGATTAGAAAGAAAAACGACGATAACGGTTAGTATCTATAGAAGCAAATTTTTTCCAGTGAGAATTTTTACGAAATCCTTAAAGAATTTCAAAATTTTCGTAAAATCATTATTTAATATATATCGTATATTTATTCCATATATTTTTTAAACAATGCAATATCTTTAAACAAATACTGTTTTCATCAGCTCGAGTGAATAAGACGTAAGTATTAGCTGACTACGTGCGATTTTGAATGAAAAATTTTATATAACCTCAACAAAAATCATTGTACTAGCAAACATATAGAATTATTTTTTAATTTCTAAATTTTCTTTCGAGAAGGAGAAGGAAAACCGGAAAAAAAGACAAGCAATGAAGTCATATTTTCGTGCGAAAAAATTGAACTGCTTTGTAGAAAATTGGTCTTCTTTTGAAAAACTTGATCTTTTTTGGCTTAAAATGCAACTAATTAAAATTAAATTAAACTGAATTTTCATGCTAAAAATAAATTTTAAGAGAAAATTGGCAAGGTTTTCAAAAGATTTTAAACTATTCTCTAAAATTTCGAAAAAGGAAAGGAAAGATTTACCAGCAAAGTCCTTCCATTAGCAAGATTGGAAATTTTATAAAATGATTTGAAAAAGAATGTTGAAAGTTTTCATGATAACAAAAAATATTTGCCATGATTCACGGGATGATTTGAACTTATTTTTAATTTTGCAAATTAATTTTGAGATAAAATTCAAAAAATATTTTCAACATTTCAAAATATTTCCAAAATCCATACGTCCATGGTATACACGTATGGACGTGCGGCCTCCCAGACTAATTTCAAAGCTTATTATTGATAAAAGTTGATAGAATTTATTAATTTCTTACTTATTTAAATAATTACAATAGCCAAAATAAGCACCAATGATCAGTCGACGATCCGGGTGCACCGGTTTGTGTACCAGGTAGCTTAGCACGTATTCTGAGAGAAGTTTTTTAAAATTTAAATTGTGACATCAAAAAGAATTAACAGTGGTGAGTCGACGAACCGGGCGCACTCGTATTTTGAAAAATTTATTTTCGATTTAACGTTTTAGTCATAGTTCATTTACATTTGACAATGTTTGAAAATTTCCAAATTTTAAGTAACGTTTATATTTTTTAATAAAACCTTTTGACATTTCGGAAAATTTGTGTTTGGATTTTTTATGATAAATTTTGTTAAGTTTTGATTTAAATCACAACTTCATACTTGGTTTAACTTTTCAGAAGTACAATTTTGTTTTTAATTTTCAGATTTATCAAAAAAGACAAAAATAACCAAATGAAAAAAGAGGGAGAAAAAGAGAAAAAGTCAACCAAAAACCAACCTCTCACTTTTTCCTCAGGGATCATTTATAGGAAAACCGCAAGGTCTAATTATGCAACTTAAATAATCAAAACATAATACCTGCAATTGAAAAGAGACATATACATACACGAATACACAGAAAAATACATACACATACATATGCATACATATGTATACTTTCCCTTTTAAAGATTACTATATATAATTTTGCATTGATTCGGTAAAAAAAGAAAAGTGAAAAAAGATATGAAAATTATTCTTTATAATTAAAATAAATAAGTATTTAAAATTCTATCCATTCGAATAATTATTTGAAATTAAAACAAAAATGACCCAGATGCTTAACAAAAATAAGTTGTATACCCTCCTTGCCTATAACCAAAGGTAGTCTGAGGAAGATGCCATATATAAAATATGTGCATAATTCTTTTTATGTACCAATGTGTACCTTTGTAATAAGGTTATGCTGAATTTATTCTTACATTTTTTTTATTTATGTCTCTTTATTCTCAGATTATTTTTTATATCTTGTTTTTTGTGTTCATTTCTGAAAAAATGATAGTGATGTTTGAACGATTTCTTATAGTTTGAGTTTTCCTTTAGATCTGTAAAAATTCTTGTAACATGTGCTATGCTTTGAGAGGCTATGCTTTGAGATTTTTCGTTTCAGAAAGGAAAGTTAGTTGGCCTCGTGACTTTGAATACTTCACTACCTAATTTTGATAGTAAATTTTTCATTTTCCAAAAAAAGTTTTTCATTTTTAATATATATCTAAATAAAATGTCCTCAATTTTCCGAGACTGTGTTTGCGACTTTCAACAGTACACTGTTAGAAATGTTTGCAATTTTAGTATACATGGGCGTATTAAATTTCCTATATGTTTACTAAATTCATTACACTTTGTAATTTTAGTATACTTACGTATACTAAATTACTTTTATGAAGTTATATGTATACTAAATTTATTGAGTGTACAGTAAGCTTCTTTCACGTATATGACATTTGTTTCAGTTCTTTGCAATGTTAAAAGGTTTGGCTTCTTTCTGCGAGGATATGCGAAGTCTTCTCTTTAAAAGGCATGTTCAGTTTATTAACGTAAATGTAGCTTAACCATATGATTATTAGAAAATTAATACTTTGTTCTTTAATTTAATTTTTCATCTGATCATGTTTACAGATGATGAAGATGGAACCCACACGGAACGCGTATACAGAATTTCACACATTACTACTTTACCACCGAGCAATTCACGCCTACCCCGAAAGGGAAACGGCTTAATGATATAATAATAAATAATAAAATAATTCAGTAACACCAGAGTAAATCATGTAATTCATAACATCGGCCTTTCAAAGTAAAGCGTTAATGTTATCATTTTACTTAAGTAGCCAGAATAATTTTGTAATGAATCAAATTTATGAATATTCGGACTGTAAGTGTGCTGAATTTACTGCGGGAAAAATATAATCTAACTCGTGTAAAAAGTACTTACTTGGCCTTTTTTAATATTTGATCACATATATGGGTTTTAAGTTTTCAATATGATTAGTTGATTGAATCTAGTAAAATCTTATTTTATTATGACTGCTAAATTGACGGGGTGCAGTGCTGCCAACTCTCAAAAGTGTTACTTTTACTGAATGAATAAGTAACTTTTCACTTGTTGTCAGTGACCGGATTCTAGCTATTTGATTCAGTGAGATTTCACTGACAATTAGTGACTTTTCACTGATTCAGATTTATAGAGTACGTTGGGCGGTTAAAAAGCGAATAACCCAGAGTTACACCGGGGGGGGGGGGCTAAAATCCCCAATAAGTGTTTTACGTAATACGCAATACTTGAACGGCCCCTTTCCCCATTTCATAAGGCTTTTCAATCTACCCTTCTCTTTTTTTAATTCAAATTTTTTTACAAATATTAACTTATTGTAAGCAACTCGTAACATAAATATACGACTCTTTCTTTCCCTTTCACCAGTAATATTGTTTCAAAGTTTTTAAGGAATGAAAATGACTTATTCTACTCGATATTTCACAGAATCCGGCTCTCCATTTACCCTTCAATCTTTTTCCAAATTGAAAAATTAAAAATTTAATATTTCACAAATCTAGAGCTTGAAAAAATGAGGATGAATATTTCTAATGGCTAGATGACTTAACATTACCTTAATACCTGATGGCACAGTACCTTCAGAGATTAGAATTAAAAAAAGACCATTTGAAGTTTTAATCTTTGTCATGACTCTAAACAAGAGATTGCGCTTACAAAATCCAGTTTTTACGTATGGACTATAGGATGTTTTGATTTCCAGGGTCAAAGCTTTGCAAAATTTAAAGATTTAAGTGCCAAACATAAAAAATAAAACGAATAGAAATGTAATTTATAAGGAAGTTTTATGAAATATATATATATATATATATATAATTAAAAACTAAAGGTTAACAACCACCGCAGGGTCCCACTGGGAGAAACTGTCATATATATATATATTTATATTTATATGTCTACAGTAATTTCATGCATAATGATGAAATACATTGTGCGTTATTCAGTGGCCATTTGTGGAACTAATAAACCGTCAGTGCGGCGGCGTTTCAAATAGTTGTCAGTAGCTGATACTGCTCGGTAAAGTGCTATCTAAACGCTCACTTTTCTAGGGCGTAATAGGCTCACAGCATGGTGGTTTCGAATAAATTATCTTCATTGCCTTATGATACATTCAAGTTGTTCACAGAGATATTTTTTATCTGAAGTTAAATAAAACCGTTGCAAACAATTCAAAACTACAATTATCTGATGACGGATAATTTTTATTGGGAATCGGAGAAAAATTATCCGACACCAGATAATTGTAGTAGTCAAAACCATTAATTTTCAACATAAAAAAACAAGAATTTTTATCAAAATAGGTGAATTTTTAACTACGAAACGATAAATTTTCAAAGAATAATTAAATAGTTAAAATTTCGGTTAAAATAATTAATTTCCAAAAAAAAGGAGACGAATTTTTAACTAAAATGATGAATCTTCAACCAAATAAATTATTTTTTAACAAAGCAATTCAACTTTCCACCAATTAGTTGAATTTTTAACCACAAAAAAAGATGAATTCTGGAAGAAAAATGTAATCGTCAATATTTCAACAAAAAAAGACGAATATTCATTAAAATAGTTGACTTCACAACCAAAATCAATTATTAATTTTTCACCAAACATTTGCATTCTTAATAAATAAAGATAAAATTTCTACCAAAAAAGACGATTTTTCTACAAAATACATGAATCTAAGACTAAGAAGTACATTTTTTTAAATTCTATTTGGTATATAAATATTCGTTGAAGTAGAATTTAAAATAATGTATAAGTTTATTTCGTTAATCTATTATTTTCAATGTGCAAATTTAAATAAACAAATATTTTAGCACTGCTTTTAGTTTACAAAGACATCAAAATAAAATATCGTCCATTTAAACATTCATAATCTCATGCACATTCCGATTGTATTATTCTTAGACTGCTTAGAAATCATGAATTTAGAATCAAAGAATCAAAATTGGTTAATGTAAGCGTTATTGTAAAATAGATGTTAATGTATTCCTTCATATGAAAACTCTTAATCTCTATTGTAGTTTTATGGAGGAAGTTTTCTTAGTCATCACTTCCTAAGTCATAGGGTGACCTCTATATTAAAATTAAAATCAACTGAAGTAAAAAAGTAGATTTCTCATTTTATCGATCGCACAGCAAAGGCGCCTCTGCAGTTTTGCAGAGGGGCATGACTGCGGGGCACACACACGTATCTCGCTAATCCAAGAAGCTTGGTCAGTTCGAAATACCATAAGGGGATTAGCAGGGGCTGGTATTTTTTGTTACAGGGACTCCAAGGCGGCTAAACCAAGGGCCTGCATACTGGTGAAGGTAGGTAATGCTGTCCCGTTGCTTGAGCTATGTTCGAGAGACCTGATGGTGATGCCACGAACCTCCGAGGAATAGTAAGGCTAGTTCTGGGATCCGCTCATTTTCCTTATGACAGCGACAACAACCCAGCAGTGGAGGTATGTACACTGGTGGAATATTGCAAGTTTAAGGGGATTTCTTTTCTGTTGGGATGCAATGCTAATTCCCATCATACTTTGTGGGGCAGCACGTACTTCAACTCAAGAGGTAATGACTTACTGGAATAATTAATCACCACTGATTTAGATATTCTCAACATAGGGTACACCCCGACGTTCCGTAACTCGGTTAGGGAGGAAGTCATTGACATAAATCTTTGTACCAGTAGTTTTAGAGATAAGAACAAGAGGTGGGGAGTTTCAGATGAACCCACTTACTACGATCACTCACAAATAGAGTTAGTGTTGGCATCCATTTTACCCGCTGGCCGTAAATGGGTCATAAATCTGAAAAAACGGACTGGGATCAGTTTTGCACGGAACTAAGATGTGCACTCTCAGAGGTTCCCAGGTCAATTCGAGAAGTGGATACCCTGGAGATGGCCGCCAAAATTTTCACCCAAGTCATCAAACCTACTTCTGAAAGTAATTGTCGACCCACACGAGTCCGAAAGGCTGGGGAGACACACTGGTGGAAAGGGAGGTTCGCAGAGCTTCGCAAGGGAACCAGAGAGAGTTTTAGACGTGCCAGTACAGGAAAAACGAAGAAACTGTTCAAAATTATGAGGGATGAATACAGGGGTGCAATACGTAAGGCAATACACATACATAAAGAAGGGAGCTGAGGCGGCTAGAATGGATGAGCTGCTTTCTTGAAATCCGGACGCTATTCTCGGCACTCTAAAATTGCCCGGTGGAGGGTACTCGGAGTCGGACGAGGATACCTTAGCTTACCTGATTAGGGCACATCTCTCGGGCTTTTTAACGTTTATAGAAAAGAGGACGACACCTCAGATACAACCAAAGTCGCCTACGGCTCAAATGGGCCCGAAACAGCAACAAGCCAACGAGACTGTCACACCTGCCAGGTTCAAGTGGGTCCTAACTCGCGCGACTCAGCAAACCATTTTAAACTTGGGCTGGGAAGTTCTCCCGCACGCGGCATATTCACCAGACTTGGCCCTAAGCAATTATCACCTGTTACGGTCAATGCAACACGCTTTGGCAGATAGGCGTTTCCAAACTCTGGACGATGTTTGAAAATTCGTCGATGACTTTATCGGCTCGAAGACTCCAAGTTTCTTTCGCGATGGCATACGTAAGTTACCTGCTAGGTGAAGCAAGGTAATCGAAAACAATGGACAATATTTCGAGGATTGATCTGACATTTATATATTTTATAATATAAAATATTTCTTTTTGAAAAAAGATAAAAATTGAGTTATACACCTAATACTTTTGGGTTGAACTTAATCGAGACTAGCTGTGAGTAGCATTACCAACTTAGTAGATTTTTTTTACTAATTAACAGTAAACGAATCAGCGCTATTTGAATTAGTAGAAAAACTGCTACCAATTAGTAGTTTTCTTCTCATTCAGATTTGGAGAGTAGCTACAAAACTTCCGGTCGCCGCCCCCTCCACTTCTCTGGATCCGCGCCTAATAATCCTACGGGACAATAAAAAAGAGGAAATTATAGGGTGCAAGTCAATATTGACAAAATAGCACGTGGAATATTTTGAAACGAGAGCTTTTAATTCGTAAATAGAGATATTATTCCGATTACGTAAGTTCAGAGGGACCGCTCATAATGACCCGGATGCGAAGAGCTCCTCCTAGCCGTGTCGTATTCGTATTCGATTCCAAAGGCCCTTCGAGTAATTTCAAGTTATACCTATAATTCTCGATTATTCAACCCCTTCTTGTCCACACTCCTGATCCTGTTACGAAATCTTTCAAGCTTTGAACCCTGCCGATTTCTATAATCTTCACCAAAGATCAGTTACCAGAGTTCCAGCCCTTTGACTATACGGTACGTTCTATAATAAATTAAAATCGACTATAGCGGCCCTTCTTTTATATTTCAAATTAGGTTTTCAAGGATTTTCAAAGAAATCGCAGCTAAATCTATTTCCTCAGTTTTTTACACGGTTTTTTCAGAGAGGGTTTTTTTTTTCTTATATTGGAAACCCAACACGTGCGGCTACCTAGGGAGCAGTGCACAAATTACGTAATGTTTTTTTCTGAAAATTTGAATTACGTACACTGCCGGTCAAAAGTTTAAGGACATCTCTTTTTTGATGACTGACAAAGTTCTCTTAATTTCAATTATGTCAGAGCTAAAAATTTTCTCTCTAAAGGGTAAAATTAAATTCGAAACCTCTCAAAAAGTAAGAAATTTCACACAAAAGATTTTCTAATTTAAGGTTTTGAAGCAAAAAAAATTGTAGTTTCAAAGCCTGGCAAAGATTAAACTGTTGTAGAATTGCTCATTCAGAACTATAATTTTAAGTTGAAATTATATACATGTTACAGCTAATAAACATAATTATTAGTACGTATCATATCATGTGGCATCAAGTCAGATTTGATATGACTTGATAGATTTTTTTGCTATAAAAACGTTTAAAATTGCAAAAATTTTAATATTGCGAAAAATATTGTATATGTTTTCTGATTGGAGACTTTCCAAATTAATGAATTCAAACTTAAAGATGTATTAAAAATTAAACAATTCCAAACTTCCTTTAAAAATTGAAGAATTCTTAAATTAGGATCTTGAAACTAATCGTTTAACATAATTAATTTTCAAATTGTGCATCACGATTTTTAAATTTTAGTAATTTTAATCTAATGTAAAGTGCCAAATAAATAACTTGAAAATGAACAATAAAGATTCACAGTCATTTCCCTATTTCCCTCTTTTTCTCGTTTTCCACTTAAATGCAAATTGAATTAATAGAACTCAATAAGAAAATCTAAATTTTTTTGTTTAAAATTTCATTATTTTTTGTTGGAAAATCTACTATTAAATTTTTGGCGAAGAATTCCTCTTTTTTTGTTAAAAATTTTATTATTTGGTTCAGAATTGAATTATTTTGTCCTACTCCATGGTCTTTCTCGTTTAAAAATTCATTTAATTCTGTAGTAAGTTCACTTTTTCGGTTAGAAATGCAACTTTCTGATTAAATATTAGACTGTTTCGGTTGAACATTTAATTTTTGAATAAAAAATCAACAAATTAGTAGCAAATGTAACTATATGGTTTGAAATTTATTAACTTTGTTGCAAATTCGTATTTTTTGGTAGAATATAAAATTTATTGGTAAAACATGAAATTATTGGGTTAAAAATTCTACATTTTTGAGTAAGGATTCAACTGTTTGATTAAAAACTCGTCTAATTTTTTTCAATTCAGCTATCTTTAATTTAAAATGAACATCTTTTGCTGGTTAAAATATCAAATATTACATTTTTTTTAGAACTCATCTTTTTCCGTTGCAAATTCTACTACTTGATTGAAAGTTGAACTAATTTTATAATTCATAAGAAGCAGTTAGATTTACCCCCCCCCCCCATAATTGTTTTTATGTGCCAATGAGTACTTTTGTAATACTGTTATGCTGAATATATAAAATATCTAGCTTCCTTGCGTGCATAGTTTCTTGTAATTCCCTCACCTTAAGATCATTAACTGCTCTAGCATCCCAAACACCCAGTGTCCATTCATCGCCTAAAACTCGACCTTTACATTTACCGTGTGTATGCGTTTCGTCAATCAAATTTTCTGTCCATTCCGAGGCAATTTTATTGTTTGTATTATTTATTGTTTAGATTGTACACCCAACTACCATATTATGCGCCTAATTTCTTTTGCGAGTCGAAATCATCTCCAAGTTAAGTAGTCATCCGTCGTATGGTGAAGAGTCCAGTTGTAACTTCAGTCCCACCGAACTTCGACTACTGAGGGGGGTTGGGACAGGGAATGGAAACCAAGAGAGTCACAAATGGTCGGTGTTTTATGCTGAGAAGGTCACCAAAATCTAGGCACGGAACCGAAAACATCTCAGATGAAATTTGAAGAAGAAAAACACAATGGTCTTGTAAAGTTCAAAGTTAATTTTGATCCTACTTCAAGTTATCAGGATTATTTTGTTTTATTTTATAACTTTTTTATTGAATTAATAATACATAGTCAGCAGTTACACGCAATTTGCAACACATTTTATAAAAAGTTGTGGGAAGATTGGGTAATATATGCCTGCATAACCTTCCCTTATTTCGTTTGATACCATATTCTCAACATCACCGCCTATCAAAAATATTTTCATTCTCGAATTATATCTACATGTCTTATATATTCCACGAGGAATATCAGTGTACTTCAGTATTTAAGAATATTACTATTCAATGTTGATAACACAATATATTCTTGGTTTGGCGTGGAAGCAAATTTACCATATTCCACTAGCAATCGAATTCCTTTCACGGCAGAAAAGCGTTTCTTTAAAACTCGAATTGCCGGTTCTGAAGAGAAGCCGGCCTGCCCGGAGGAGACTTGGACCTGGCATGGAGAGGAGGCTACTCAGGAGAAATCCGGTCAGGTAAATATTGTCCGTCACAAGAAGAAGAACCAGGATAACGTTTTCCATTGGAATTTCATTCGGACTCTAGCGAATCGTAATTGGCTAAAGCTCTAATAAAATTGTTGGGAAATATTGGGTGATATTTTCCTACTGGACAACACCTTATTTCATCTGCAGTCAAATTATCATCTGCGCTGCTTATTATATTTATTTTTATTCTCAAATTATTTTCATCTGTCCTATATATTCCATGAAGAGTCCCACTATAATCCAATATTGCAAAAACGTCACCACTGGATGTTGATTCCTAACAACTGAACCACTTTTCTCTATAAAAAAACCTTTTCTGGTGGAAATATTTCTGTCTGACCGCGTTTTACCAGATTTACTGTCATGACTGGACGTTACCGGTCAGGTCAGGTATTACCACGGTCAGGCCGAGCAGTGCCCAACACTAGTCATGACCGGACATTACTGGTCAGGTCAGTTATTACCAAAGATATTATAAGCCTAGATGCGGCATGGGGTGTCAGAGTGGGGGGACTATATATATATATATAGGACATCGCATTTTCTGCCATATCGAAAGATTTCTTAAGGTTAGAAAAGTTTGACATGTATCGCTTCAGAAACACTGCACTTCCGAATCTAATAATATATAGCGCAAAGTCTAGGCACACCGAAAATGCATATTTGGAAAAAATAATGAAAAATTAATAATGACAAGCACTGATATGCTGGTAATAAATAAACTGAATTGTGAAATTAATACTCCCCAAAGATAATTACGTTTATAATTGTTAAAAAAAATTTAAATAATAATTTCTTGTACTTTGAAGTTTAATGTTCATTACTAGACTGAACCAAAATTTAAGTACATTTAAGAATATATAGAATTTTTGCAGATTTGAAGCTTGAGACAGATTTTTTGTGCATAGTCTTTTTAAAAAATGATAAAAAACGTTTTCTCGAAAATCGAATTTTTATTTAAAAAAAACTAAAAAGAAATTTTGTGATAAACCTTAAACCAGTGCTGAACACAATTTTCTTGAATATTTTTTAAAATTAAGTTAGTCAAATATTTATACCAAAGAAAAAACATTTATATTGTTTTTTAAAAATTACAAAAAATTTCCTCAAAAATCGAATTGTTGATAAAAAATTAAAAAATTAAAAATACACTTCGATGTAAATTAGTGCCGATGTAAATCCTACAAAGTTTATTTGGGAAATGTTATCAGGTTCGAAAAAAATTTAGGAAGAAATTTTTTTTCCGTTTCAGGCGCACGTGTTTTTACAATTATTTGTTTATAGAATTTCTGTAGAATTATTTTAATTTTAAATTCAAACAATAATTTCTAAAAACTAGATTTGAAACAAAAATTTCTGAGATAAAAGTATTTTATTATCGTATTTGTAATAAATAGTATTTATTAAGAAACAATATTTCAATTATTCAAATTCTGTAATTTTATAATTATGGATTATTATAGTTCGGATATTTCATAATTTGGTAATTTTATGTCGGAAATTTTATTATTTGGGAATTTTCAAATTCAGTAATATTAGCAAAATAATTATCCATTACCTTTAATAGAAAGTGTTATTAAAGAAAGAATTAATGAAATTTACAATAGTTCCACGAAACATAATAAGTGGTCAGATAATTACAAAAAAAACTGATCTAAGAGTCTCGTTACCATATGTACAAGGTTTATCAGAGAGATTAAAAAGTGCCTTAAAAAATTTGACATTAACGTATATTTTAGAAATAATCATAAATTGGAAAATCGCTTTATAAACAAGAAAGATTCAGGAAAAATAGAAAATTTACCAAACGTAGTTTATTTAATGAAATGTAAAGGTTGTAATAAAATCTACTTTGGTGAAACTGGGAGAAGGTTAAAAACGAGAATAACTGAACATCAAAGAGATTTTAGAATTGGTAATTTAAACACAGGTTTGTCACAGCACTCTTGGAATTTTGACCAGCTTTTTGATTTTCATTTCGAGAATATACAGATTTTAGCTGAAGAAAACAATACTTATAAAAGAAGAATTTTAGAATCGATTTTCATGAATAAGTTCAAGAATTATTCCATAAATTTAAAAACAGAAATACTTTATATAAATAAATGTTATCACAACATAATAAATTAAATCTTCAAATTCCCAATGCCTTGGCGCGCTATTTTCATTGTAATTGAATACGCCCTCTATATTGGAAATGTTATACTATACTTCCAACGTAACCTTCGTCTTGTTTCCTCTCACTATCACTTTGTCCGTCGTTTGACTATTGCGGTTCGCTCTTAAATTTTGAAAATGTAACCTTTTAATTATTGGGAGTCTCTTTTTTTTTTGAGGTAAAATTTGTATATTTGTAAATTTGTGAATAAATCTGAATTGTAATGTGATCAGTATCTTCATCTGATCGGTCATTACCATCCTTGATGATAATACACATTTCTCAAATTTATTACTAATTAGAATAATTAAGATTGTCTGAAAAAATTATTCATAAAATAAATTGCAAAAAAAAGAGTTCTTTTTGTGAAGATGAGGCTAATATTTACTAGCTTTTTGATAAAG
The DNA here is from genome assembly GCA_011634705.1 of Andricus grossulariae. Classification (NCBI taxonomy): domain Eukaryota; kingdom Metazoa; phylum Arthropoda; class Insecta; order Hymenoptera; family Cynipidae; genus Andricus; species Andricus grossulariae. The sequence continues at coordinate 195,906,297 of JAABKJ010075445.1, read as the reverse complement.
CTTTTGGAAAAATCTGAAGATCATAAGCTGAGCATTCATATAAAATAAAAGACCCATTATTTTCAAAAATGGAACATTGCCAAGACCTCTACAATTTACCAGTGATTTATACTACTATTTTCAGGAATGTTCACTTCTTACGAGCACTTCTCTGATGAAATATTGCAAAAATATAGTACAATATTGACATTAAGTAGAACTTTAAAGCGAATGATGTATTTGAATGCAGATAATAATTTTTAAGATTAGCACCTGCTCCCGGCGAAATCCTGCGGTTGTCCTTATGACAAACTTTTAACTATATATATATATACGTACTGAAAGACCCAAGTTTTCAATATTTTATAACTGCGTTTCAATTTTTCATATGCTACGCTTTTCAGATTGCAGATTAATGCAAGGCATTCATGCAGAAAAATTCCAATTTAGGTTATGAATATCGGTCTGGAAAAATTCCATAATAATTCCATATTCGACGTGTTATGTTAATATTCTCGGTCGATTGAACAAATCCATTTAGACTTCTTACCAAGTTCAACATATTCCTTTAATAGGTAAGTTTATAAATATTCATTTTTTTAAGACATTAAAATTCACATATTTAAATTTTGAATGCTTAAAATTGTAATATTTTAGTTTCGATTATTTTGTATTTAAAGTACGTTGTGTATTCTCTGCCGACATATTGTTCCGGAGCTTAATTTGCTCTTGCGACATATTTGTCTGAATTCTAAGGAGAGCAGAGAGAGAAGTACCTGACCTTTAAATTTCTATTCCAGTATCTCTTATGAAAAAGAAGTATTGGTAAGTATTGGATCGAGTACTTTTTTCGCGAAAAAGTATTGGATTTCCAATACTTATTCGCGAAAAAAGTATTAGATCTAATACTCATCCATACCTCTTTTTCATAAGGGATCTTTTGCCTGAGATACATTTTTTAACTTGTTGGAATTATCCTTCAATTTTTTTGGAAGTTAGCATATTTTTTTTAGAATTCTTTAGAATTGAATTACGTTGACGATAAAATATGCCGTGAGAGAAAATTAAAACCGGTATATTTTGCCGAAAGGCAATACTCGATCTTTAAAGTATTCAGTAATATCCCTAGGACAATTTAATCAATTTGATTAATTTATTAATTGAATCTTTTTGTTAATTTTATTCTTTTTAAACACTAACAGCTTAAATTTTCTATCCAATCTTTTTGCAAATCAGAACGAAATTAAAAATTCTTCAAATTCAAACGCTATTGAAATTATTCTATTTTAAAAATTTTAAATTATATGATCAAACATTATAAAAAATATTCAATTCAAAAATCGTTCAGTGATTCGATTTTACATTATTGAATTTTTAATATTTCAATATTATGTTATTACATTCTCCTCCAGAGAAGGTGTTAGATTTGTGTAAAATTTGGCTTCCCCGGTTTTTGTCAAATGTCCACGTTTTGAGACCCCCTGAACCCAAAAAACAGGTTTTTACGAATGTGTCTGTCTAGTCAGAAGAAACTATTTCCACGAAGGTGTCTGTCTGTAGTCTGTCTGTAGTCTGTCTGTAGCCTGTAGGCACTATATCTGTCGAAAAAATGATCAGATTGGATAGTGCTTTGGCACACTTCTTTAAGGTCTAAAAAGAAAGAACAGGTTTGTTAACCAGCTATTTTGGATAAGAATTCAAAAAGTTATAGCATTTTCAAAATCCAAAAAAAAAAAAAACCAAAATGAATATTTTAGACGGAACAACGCACGATATGAAAAAAATCAGAATAAGAAAAATGTTGCTTTTTGAAAGTCCTACAAGATTGTCATCACAACTTTTTGAATTTTTTCGAAAAATAAGAAATTCCAAATTTGATCGCACAGAAAATAATTAAAAATTCCATTTTGCGATCAAACTATGCAAGATACAAAAAAATATAAGAAAACAAAAGGTATGTACTTTCATCAATAAGTTATGTAACTTTGTTATTTCGAATGGGAACCCCAATTTTTTATCACAGATTCAGATTCTCCTTTATGAAATACGTGTTATTCGAAAAATTTTTTTCGATTCGTGTAGAAAAAAAATCCACCATCCCCTGCCTCCTGGGGGGGGAGGGGAGTGAATTTCTTCAAAGTCGCTTTCCCCCTCAAAAATAAAAAGTTTTTATGACGGATATTTTTTTCATAGGATGCGTATTCTTTTTACATATTTTGGTGTCTCAAATTAAAAAAAAACACCCAGTATAAAAATAAAAAAATTTACTTTTCGGAAAAACGACACAAGCTGTGAAAAAAAATTAATAGGCGGAAGTTGTTCGCTTGAACAGGATCTATGATTTCGTTATTTATAATTTTAAGAAAGGGCCAGATTTTTTTTCAATCGTAAATAATAAGAATGAAAATAAAAAAAATTAAATTTTTGGAAAAACGATACAAGTTTCAATAAAATGTATAAGAAGAACATTTTTTGTATAGCATGCGCACTTTTTTTTAATTATAAAAACAAGACTATGAAAATACGTATGTTCCAATATCAATACATATTATGAATTGTGATAATATAAATGCATTGAAATGATAGATTTTTCAGGGTAGCTGATAATAAATTATGAAAAATATAATATGTACATTATTTTGCAATATCTGATTAAGCAGTACCAGCTTGAGATACAGAAAAAAATATAATATAAATTTGATATAATAGTGTTAAACATAATGTAGAAAAGTTCGCATTTTGGACAAAATCGAGTGCGGGGCACGAGATACGTGTGGAAAATTAAATTTCGTATGCATGTATACTGAATTTAGCATACGTGTATACTAAATTTCATGTAAGTGCATACTAAATTCAGTATATGCATATACTAAATTTACTGTACGCTGGCATACTAAATTTAATTTCATGGTGTGCATTCTTGCTTCCATTACATGTATACTAAATCTAGTCAAGATTTTTCTAACAGTGTATAGGAAATTTAATATGCCCGTGTATATTAAAATTGCAAAAATCTATAATAGTGTATCCTGAGGTTACGCGGGGTTAAAATAAGTTAAAAAAATTCATAATTCTCCGAGTTTTGTAGCACGTTTTAAATTGTTTATTTATGGCAATACAAATTAAGTCTTCGTTGGGGTTTTAAGTTAATGTTTTTCAATTTTTTAAAATAAACTTATTATAACCTGTGTAACATTTGAAATAGATTGATCAATATCCTGAGGTTCCGCTGGGCTAAAATAAGTTTAAAAAATTCATATTTTTCCGTATTTTGCAAAAATCGCTAATATTGATTTTGTTGTAATTTCAGAAATTTGTTAAATAGTTAAAAAATCTGTAGAAATTGGACTGAAAAAATTGAAGCTTGGAGTTAGAAACATGCTACATCCGCGTTAATCAACCGGAATGGAACGTTGCCCTTTGTATAATTATGTAGGTCCAATATTCAAGGTCACTTTCGATTTCTTCACTGGTCTCGAAACCTTGTCAAAAACCGGTCTCATCTTGACGAGAGCCACTGGACCATTCAGATTAGCCTTGGATTAGGTTATTTCTGAAGATTCAAAATATAGTCAGGGTCAGTGTAAAAATGCAAATTACAAACTTGGATTAAGATAATTAAGTCGAATTAATACATATGCAGATCACAGAATCCTTTTGCGACGAAATACGTTGTTGAAAAATTTAATTTTTAAAATTCCCTCGTTTCCCCTAATCAATTTTTCATTTTTTCTCACCATTAGTATTCAAAACCCAATATTTTAATCTTGTAACATCTTTAACATAGAATCTTTAATAAACGGAACAAAAACATTTCTAATTGATCACAAAATCAGGTAAAGGAAATATTATAGTAGCGATTCATAAGGACGTTTATATTCAAAAAATGTTGCATATCTTCAATGATGAAGATAGTTTCAATTGATTCCTAATAATCCCACGAAAATGCTTCAAAAAGGAACTTTTGAAATTTTAGACAGAATGAGAACTAATAAACACTTAGGTAATAATATTGAAAGATGTGATATTGATACAACGAGTACTGTGGGGAACCACACATAACAATTTTGTGAGGCTCTCCACGTGGGGTGATCGCTAGAGAGATTGATCAGCAATCTGGGTCGGAGCAGTGTTGCGAAATGAACGTATTATTTAAATAAATAGCACGAGAATTCTAGATCAATCTAAAATATCTATACCTTACACCTATATACCTATCCACCCCATTCCTATATACCCATCCACACACTACTACTTTCCATCCGAGCACTTCACGCCTACCCCGAAAGGGAAACAGCTTAATGGCCTATATAATAATACAATGGCTTAATGGCTTATATAATAATAATAATGCAGGAATAAAGTACGGCCAAAATTTCGACTTGGGATGATGCTATAGTTATGGGCTGCTTGATACGTGCGAAGGCAATTTTTACATGCTCACCCCCTAGGCCCTTTTAGTATAATTTCAATTACATTTTAATATTTAGACTATAGTTATTTAAACTGTGTAACATAGAAATAGAATCAATACCTGAAAAATGGTTTTGAGAAATAAAATTCTGGAATTGGAAAAATGGAATTATCAAGAAACATTGAATGCTCTGAATAATCTCGAAAGTCTAAGGAGCCCACATTATATTTTATTATATAATTATCATATATATATATAATATAATATATTATAATACTATACTATATAAACAATACAGTAGATTGACAATAAAATACATGAATCCAAAAATAGATTTTTTCCAGTCATTTCATTTGTGTCGCTTTTCCATGAAGACAATGTTGAGACGATTCAGTTTCATTTTTCCTCGTAACCCTGCTGGGTTAGCCAAATGAATTAATAGAAACAGATTCTGCAGCGTCTGCGTTTATCTTTGACACGATTTTGGCCTCGTTTTTAGCTGAAAATGACAGAGCTCTTACAAATAAGTACCCATCATATTGGAGAATTTATTTTTCCTCTTTTTTTTTAATTTTTTCATCACGTTCGTACATTCTGTTTTGCTTGAAGATCTCGTATGAGGGCCTATTTTGTGAAGAAACGGCGATCGAAATTTCGCCTATACTTGAAAAATCCGCGGTTACTGACGAGCAAACGAGCTTAAGAGCAGGTGTAGAGTATACTTTCAGCGAGACTTTCAGACAACTTTGAAAGGGTATGAGCTCTTGACTGCTTGTAACACGTTATAACCTTCCAATGTAAACGGAGATGTATGTACTTACTTAAGGTTCTATCGACCTTAAGGAACACATTCTCATCAAGACACTCGCGCTTCGCGCTCGATATTTGGTTTGACACTGTACTTCTCCCTTGTTAGACCTCATTTAGAATACGCTTCCATAGTTTGGTCACCTCAACACATGATTGGCACAATCAGACTGGAACGCGTACAGAACCGCTTCCTGCGCTTCGCGGCTCGGCAGCTAGGCCTGCCTATGCGTAGATGTGACCATGATTACGGTGCAATTAGGGCCCTGCTCAACGTTCCTAAGATAAATTCAAGATTTGAGTTGGCGGATCTGACCATTTTGTACAACATCTTAAATAATTAGATCGATAGTCCTAATTTACTGTCAGAAATTTGCTTGCGTGTACCCAGGAGATCATCAAGAAATAGTATATTGTTCAACATCCCATACCATCGCACTAATTACGGTCGAAATTCTGTGATCTCGAGAATCTGAAAAGCTAATCTCTACTGCGATACTATCGACTATTTTGACGATTCTCCGGCGCATTTTAAATCATCTCTCAAGAAAATTATTAATTCAAGAGACAACAGTGCAGCTTAGGTTTAGTTTTAACTATAGTGGTAATAGTCTCAACAATCGTATTGATACGAATATTTATTTAAGTTAGAGTTTAAGATTTCTTTTCTTTCTTTTTGTAATAAAGGGATTTGCCCGTGGATTTCTCAAATAAACAAAACTTCTAAATATATCTCAAACTTACTAAAATTTTTTCGAAATTAATAATTGACTAAACATTTCTTCAGTTTTTATTGAAATTACGTTTTTTTTTTGTTGAACATTATTTTTTTTTGTACCGAGAATTGTACTATTCCATGTTTGGTTAAGAATTCATTTCTTTGGTTGAATATGTGACTATTGTTTTGAAAATTCTTTATTTTTAAATAGTGTTCTGAAAATTCATGTATTTTGTCAAAAATAATCTTTCTGCTTAGAAAATGAGTCTTTTCGGTTAAAAAGTCAACTGTTTGATTAAAATTTGTTTTTCTTTTTTGTTAAAAATACATTTTTGTGGTTGAAGACTCATCATTTTAGTAAAAAATTAATTTCTTCTATTGAAAATTTTACTATTCTGTTGAAAATGCGTTTTTATTCAGTTAAAAATAAATTTTCGAAGTGCAAATTCAACCATTCAATTTTTGCTCATAATTGATCTTTTTTAGTTGAACATTCAATTATTTTGGTAGGAAATTCATATTTTTGTGTTGAAATTTAAACTTTTTTGTTCGAAATTCATATCTTTGGGTTGAAAATAAAACTGTTTTACAGGAAATTCGTCTTTTTGGATTGAAAATTCGACATTTCGACACTTTTAATCACCGTTCCCTAACATTATTTCAATAGAGATATTGTATTACTCTTGTGTGTATAAAATATAAGTTTAAGTTTTCTTAACAAAACATTTTATTTATTTGTTTTTTAGTAGGAAGATCTTTAATCCGTTGGGATTGGTCAAATGATATGCGGTCCAATGTAGACCAAATGTCAAATTTGAGAGTGTTTGATAGGAAAAGGTTAGTTTTTAATAGTTTTTTGGTGGTAGTGTGCAAGACAAATTTGGTATGTTGCATACTTTCTTTCAAGAGAATCAAACTTGTTTTATGTAGAATTAATTTCGATTTAGATGTTCCCAAATGGTTTTTCAACTTTAAGAATTTTGGAACAATGTTATTGTCCCTACACCGTATTAAGAAAGCTAAAGATGTTATTAGCTTAGCTTGAGAAAACCTGAGCTTACTAAAAGTGTTAGTTTTAGTAAAAAAAACTCTCCCCGTAGAGTTCTTTATTAATATATTTAAGGCTTTTACGATGATTCATTATGATAAATTTAAAATTTAAAGCTTTTTCGGGTTTCAATCATGTGCAAAACTATGAATCTTGCTGACACTTCGTGAACATTGCAGATCACTTCTTCAGGGCTGACCTGAAACTCACATTTTATTTATTTACACAAACCTTCCACGGCCACAAAATATGTTATTTCTTTTTCAATACTCCACAACATTTTTAATAGTAATTAATACTAATTATTATAATTTTTAATTACAATAATTATAATTGATTTATGTATCATAGTTAATAATTGTATTTGTAATTATTATTTATTAAATGCTAATTAAATATTTCATTTATAATTATTAATTGTTAAGATATTCAGCATTGTATTATTCATATTTTTACTACGTTTGCTATTATTATATTATAAAAAAAGTACATTCAATGATAAAAATTATAGTTAAACTTGCAACACTTTATGCCAACAACATTTTTAACAATAATTACAGTCGAACTTCGATAACTCGAATTTTTGATTACTCGGACTTTTTTCTCGTTCTCGGCCAAAAGTCCTATCTTATAAGTGTTAAAAATATTAAATAACTCGAACTTTGATAATTTGAATTTCGCGATATCTCGAGCAAATCCAGCGGGCAAAAAATATGGCGGCGTTTTTGCGGGTTGCTATACAATCGAACTAAATATCGATTCAACCAAATGCCATTTCAACTAAAAATCTATAGTGTGTGCACCGCGTGTAGTGTTGCTCGGAAGAGGGTCGTGTGCGTAGTTCGCGGTCCTACTGGGAGCCGATGTCATTTTTTAGATGACAGTTGCTCCCAGTGGGACCCTGCGGTGGTTGTTAAACTGTAGTTTTTAATTATATATATATAGATATATGCTACAGCTTAATCTAAGACATGAGAATTAGTTATAATTTTAAGTCAAATACAATTTCATAAATTTAATTTAGTTTAATATCAGTTCGAAATACATATAGTCGCAGCATTCGGAACGCATTGATTTTAAAGTAGAGATTGCTCAGTTAAGAGGTGCCGAAAAATATATGTTTTAAAAGTCTTCAAATTCTCCTCTTTAGGAATATTTTCAAAAAGAGAATCCCAGAATAAAGTTGAAGATGTAGAAAAGGAGTCATTGTATATAGAATTTGGGGAAGGAATAATGTAAATTTCCGTCTCGCCTTGTAGTTGCAAGCCTAACATGATCTACATAGATAAACATCTCTCTAAGATGGGTAGGATTACCTATTGTTAGAATACTATATAGATTTGTTGCGATAAAGTATTTGCGCCTATAGTTTTGACGTTTAGCCAGCCAAGTGAATTCAAATACGGTGAAATGGAGGAATCTCTAGGCACATAAAAAATAAAGCGCACGCAAGCACTGAGTGTTCGTTGTAAAATAACGTTTCGCTTTAGTGAAATATCTTCATAGAACCCGGTTACACCAGAGGACGTAAATTCAGCGCGCCTAAAGTAAGCTAGCTTAAATACGCGAGTGGCTCAGCTTTGCGTCGGCAGCAATAGCGTTTTCAGCAGTGGCTCTCTGTCGCACACGTGGAGTCACTGCGATTTCTGCGCCGACGCGAATCTGGGTTCTCTTTTTAAGCTAGCTTACAGGAAGTCGGCCTACTGTAGGCTCGCCGGTGTAACTCGTCCATACACTAAACAATAATAATGTAGCCTTGCAACGGGAACATACCAAGATCAGAAATCAATTTTATGCGAAGTGACATGTCTAGAAATTTTGTATTGACACTGAAAATCCCATTTGAGTGCAATTTCGGGTCTGGTCCTACACGGAGAAAAATGTCTAGTTGGGGTAACAAGAATTCTGGTTAGTAGGGCTAACTAGCTGTCTAGTAAAAGTAACCGAACATTTAGCTAGGCTTACATTTTCGTTTTTAGTTTATTTAATTATTTTTCTGGTAAAATTTACCAGATGTATATTATTAGGATTTTTTTTTAGTAAAATAAGTATGTTTTGAGGATCTTTGGGATAGGTTTAAAAATTTACACAGCAGATTAAAATGATTTAGTTGAACTATTTCAACGAACCAAATTGTAACAATCGTGTAAACAATATGAAACAATGTACCTAGCAAAAATAGGCACGGACGGTGGAGAGAGATCATCCCGTGTCGGAAATTGGTGTAACACCCGCTAGACCGTCGAGTTCTCCATCCACCGTTCGCCAGTGGTAGCGTCGGGCTTTAGTAAGACGGCACTTTACGCTGCGGTCCGTAGAGCGGTTCCACTAAAGTCGGGGCTAAATATCGAAGCCCCTCACATCCTCTGATTAAAACTTGCACAACAATTTTTGAAATAGTCTAATAAAAAGCATCTGAGAGCTTAATGTTTTCTGAATTCAACGATATGATCACTTTTATCCTTGAAAGTTTGTCTCAATAGTTAGAGAGCAAAACATCCCAAAATACAGGGGTTTTCGGCCTTTTTTTTCAAGCGTCCACATTCACCTGTTCCAAGAAAAAGGGCGAACTTAGGAAAAATGTGCAAAAATTCACAGATATTTTTTCAACATTCTTTAATGCAATACATTTTTGAAATTGATGAAATATTCAATAATTTACTTTCTACGGTGATTTATGTACAAAAAATTTATATTGAGAACGAATGAAGATATGAAGCCGTGTACTAGCTCCAAATGTGCAGTTTTTTAATGCGAGCGCAGTGCGATAATTAAATTTACGATAAAACCATTCTTACGCTAGAAATATAATTTCGAATATTTTTGACTTCAATCAGCGGGACAGATGGAAGAAAAAAGTACCCTTTCGATGACAATAGTAACGAAGTCGGCTTGCTTCTGGAGTGACTATTGCCATTGAAAGGGTACTTTTTTCTACTACTTGACCTGCTGTGACGAACCATGCGCCAACACTGATTGAAGTCAGAAATATTTAGAATGATATTTCTAGCGTAAGAATGATTTTATCGTAAATTTAATTAGTGCACTGCACTCGCATTACAAAAATGCATATTTCGATTGATAGCAAGGCTGCCTATCTTCATTCGTTCTCAAGATCGAATTTTTGTAAATCAATCACTCAACCAATTGCGACTCTCGGTTTCCTTTCCTTGCCCCCCTCCCCCCTGTCCGGTAACAGAAGTTTTGGTGGGACTGACGTTACAACAATGTCTCTGCACCGTACGACGAATCACTTCTTAACTCAGACATGATTTTCGGCTCGCAAAACTAAATACACGCATAAAGGTGGTAGTTGGGTGTACAATCTAAACCATGAATAATACAAACAATAAAATAGCCTCGGAATGGCATATAGCAATAACAATAATTTCTAATTGAATCAGTATACTTTCACTAATTAACAGTGACTCTATTCTAGCTACAGCAATTAGTAGAATTTAACTGATAATCAGTTACATTTTACTGATATAAATTTAAAGAACAAGTTTTTTTTTCTCTCAAGAAAGGGTAATTAGTGCGCGCATAGTGCGCACAATGTTGTAATTACATTGAAAAAAATGTTGCGTAATATTTCTCGAAAACTCCTCCTCTTCCATGGTAACAGGACCATAACAGTTCCTCTTGAACCCTCCCACGCCCCTAAAACCGTTACGTAATATATGAACGACCCCATATAATGAGGGGTGGAAAAAAGAAACATATTTTGAATAATTTACAAGGTCTCCCTTCATTTATCGTGATGTCTCTCGGGTGTTATAGCTTTGAATCTGGCTTCTTTATACAATGGTAATATACCCCAGAAGGGTGCTTTACAAAATACATGCTGAGTGTGGCACCATAACGGAAAAGGGGGTCTTCGACTTCTGCGGACTCAGAAAGCAATTCTGAATCGGTTACGACTGTCACACATCCGCAAATGTTACGATGTCCTTACGAGAAAAAGAAACCGTTTATACCTTCTTTATCTTACCATTTACTTCCCTTTGACAGTGACCTCCTTTAATCAGCCGATTAAAAGTAGGGGAAACTTCCCTACAGTGGATAGTGCAACCTACAGTGGATAATCATTAGTTTAAAATACTAATGTATGTAAAATAATTATTTTAATTTAATTAATAGTTAGGATACTATACGTGTTAATAAATGAAAATGAAAATTAATAATTAATCTTTTATTTGTGCTCTTAGTTAATGATTATCCACTGTAGCTTGCAACGTTTAGAATTTCATTTTTTATATCCTAGACAAAATTTTTCATATACTTCCCGTCACTTGAATTTAATGCTCAGTAGTATTAGAAAGAAAAAAAATGTTAACTTTCAAAGTTGGTTGTTATAAACAAATTGTATCAACAAATAATCGACATTAGGGGATATTCGTCCTCAAATTATATTTCTCCTCTGAAATTGCTTGCTCTCATCGTTAGGATGATACGTGGCCATTAAAATTTAAGAGTGAATTGAATGTATTTTTGCGGTATATAATAAATAATGTTCATTAAGGCCTATTCCGCTTCTTTTGGTGTTGAAAAATTTTTTTATTAAAAATTTGCCGACATGTTTCAACCTGTAATTTCAGGTCCTTTTCGAGGCTTATTCTAGAAGGAAAAGATGTCACAACACGTAAGATCATGCATATGCATAAAAGCTTGCATATCAATTCGTCAGTTCCGCGATTATACATTTCCAGCCGTTAAGGCGGACGCGGACTTCTGTATCTCCAGTGTCTTCATAACCGAATTGTGTTGAGTACAGCTTACATCGTTGCAAATCGAAAAGATCCTCTCCTAAAAATGGTCAGAAATCACTAGATGGTTGGCAAAGGAGCGTTCCTTTACAAAGTCGCGGAGCAGGCAGTTAAAGCCCTTGGCCTGAATTTTAACGTCAGAAGTGAGGAAAGTGCATTACTCCATCTAGATACTTCACTTCTGAAAGCTGAAGTAAAGAAAGCAGAATTTGAAAAAATCTATCAAGAGCTGTTCGACAAGAACTTGCACGGAAGTCTTCACAAGAATGTAGAAAAACAGTCCTTGTCGAAGTAGCAAACTTTTGCTTTTCTCAAATCATCAGGGCTTAATTCACGTACAGAGGGTTTGATTTTCGCATGCCAAGACAGTGTCATTCCCATCTTCGCGTACTACAGATATAATGCTGCCCTAAGAGTGCTTTGTTACCATCTGTGTCGCTCTTACGGTGTTGGCCGCGACCCTGCCCTGCCGAACGCTCCAAGGGAGATAGAGTAAATTGTCCGAAACGAGAAGTGCCAAGTTTTCTGGAACTACGATTTTCGGACAGCAGTCTCCGTTGCCCACTCCAGGCTGACATTGTTCACCAAGATTTCGTGAAACGAACTATATTCGTAATCGATTTCTCGGCCTAGGTCTTGATACCTTTCCTCCTTTCCTTTCTCCTTGGCACTTCTCGTTTTGGACAATTGATTCTATCGCCCTTGCAGCGTTCGGCAGGGAAGGGTCGCATCCAACACCGTAAGAGCGACAAAGATGTTTATAAAGCACTCATCGGGCCGCATTGTGTCTTTAGATATACGTCGTACCTGCATGAGTGGGACACCTCGATAGCATGTGTTCTAGGTATTCAACGTGTGTATGACACGCTCTGCACCTATCGCTTGAAACTTCTTGACATAAAATGCGGTTACCGAATGCTAAGGTGGAAATGACTCTTTCCTGGCATGCGAAAATAGAACCCTCCGTACCTGAATTAAGCTCTGATGATTTGAGAAGAGCAAAAGTCTGCTCCTTCGATAAGGACTGTTTTTCGACATTCCTGTGAAATTCAAATTCTGCTTTCTTTACCTCGGCTTTCAGAAGTGAAGCATCTAGATGGAGTAATGCACTTTCCTCACTTCTGAAAACACGTTCACATATTCATATTGTTGAACTGGATTATTACTTTTTCACTCAAGATGAACATTTTATCTTCAGCTCCTTACATACACTTATAAGTGTTACGTGGTGTATGTCGAATCTTATATCTTCTGATTTATTAGTGTACACCCTAGCTCAACATGCATGTGGAATATTTCGAATTTTGAGGTAATTTTGACGGAAAAAAGTGGATCGTTAAACTAACTCTTCAAACGAATTATGCACATATGTGTACCATTTAAAATAGTGAATGACAATCTCGCTGAACACTTAGGGGCCGTCCATAAACTAAATTGCCAATTTTTGTCTATTTTAATCCTCCCCCTAAGTAACGTAGCCGTTGAACAAATACTCAAAACAGGGGAGATAGGGTAATTTTTCACGACAGTAAGGGAATAATGTGGGAATCAATTCTTTTAACTAAAAATAATGTAGCTATCATGTTGAATTGAATACAAAACGCTTTAAGTTCCTAAGATTCCCAGTGGAAATATATTGCATTTTCAACAAAATAGTTGAATAGTTAAAGTTTCAATAGAAAAAAATGTTTTCACCAGTCCACTTGAGTAAAAAAAGAGAACGAATTTTCCACAAATTACCTGAATTTTCTACCAAATATTTGAATTTTCAACTTAAAAAGGAAAAAGATGAATTTTCCTTCAAAATTATTATGCTATTTTTTTCAAACTTATGTCTCGGGTTTCCTCCCGGTCTTTTCGTCATCATCCGTGGACTAAGTCAAGTACCTAACCTTTCAATCGTCAAATTACTGTGGTGTATTCGGTGCTTCGACATTTCTACGCGGATGGTTTTGTTTAATCGTTCAAGGTCGGCGTTCTACCATTTTATGAGCCCTGAAGAGTACGTGAGGACAGGGATGGCATAGGTGTTAATTGCCCCGATCTAAATTCCCAGTTGAGAGAACTCTTCAAACCCAATCTGAGTCTCGTAAGGAAGGCAGTCATTAGGCTTTTCCTAACTATCGTATGCTGAATATGAATACCCTTAGTTTCAAGAATACCCAGATATTTATATGACTCGCTTTCAGCCACTGCCTGGATGTCATTCTCGTTTTCGTTCTCGTTCTCTAGATCTGCGGTCCCTCATTCTCCTCTAATTAGATGCACTGTTCTGCATTTACCTAGACTGAACTCCATATGTATATAATCGGAAAACTGCTTTGTGACATCGAATGCTGCAGTTTCTGGTTTGAACTAGCGTATAGCTACAGATTATCCATATATAGAGTATTTCTCATGTCTCTTTAAATTATCGAATCTTGAATAAGTTCTGGAACAACTTGAACATGTGGAAGTCATCTTGACACTGGCACAGTGAAAATGGCTGTTCATTCATGAAAGTTGAGTTTATATCCTCGTCCTCCTCATGTCCTCCTGTTTCAACTCCTCCTCCTCCTCCTCATCATCATACCCTCCTCCTCATGCCTTTCTCTTCCAACTCTTCCTCGTCATGGACTCCTCCTCCTCCTCCTCCTTCTCCTAATGCCCTCCTCGTTCAACTCCTCCTCCTTCTCATGCCCTCCTTTTCCAACTCCTCCTCATGCCCTCCTCCTCCTCATGCCCTCCTCCTCCTCATGCCCTCCTCCTCCTCATGCCCTCTTCCAGCTACTCCTCCTCATGCCCTCCTCTTCCAGCTTCTTCTCCTTCTCATGTCCTCCTCTTCCAACTCCTCCTCCTCCTCCTCATGCCCTCCTCTTCCTCCTCCTTCTCATGCCCTCCTCTTCTAAACCTATTGCTTCTCATCCTTCTCCTCTTCCAACTCCGACTTCTCCTTCTCGGGCGTGAGGAGGAGGAGCAGCTGGAAGAGGAAGGCAGGAGGAGGATGAGGAGTTGGAAGAGGAGGGCATGAAGAGGATGAGGAGGAGTTGGAAGAGGAGGGCATGAGAAGGAGGAGGAGGAGGAGTTGGAAGAGGAGGACATGAGAAGGAGCTGAAAGAGGCGAGCATGAGGAGGAGGAGTTGGAAGAAAAGGGAATGAGGAGGAGGACGGCATGAGGAGGAGGAGGAGTTGGAAGAGGAGGGCATGAGAAGGAGGAGGAGGAGTTGGAAGAGGGCATGAGGAGGGGAAGGATGGCATGAGGAGGAGGATGAGAAAGGCATGAGGAGGAGGATGAAAAGGGCATGAGGAGGAGTTGGAAGAGGAGGAGGAGGGCATTAGGAGGAGGAGGAGGCTGAGTAGGAGAGCATGAGGAGGAGGAGGAGTTGAAAGAGGAGGGCATGAGAAGGAGGAGGAGTTGGAAGAGGAGGGCATGAGGAGGAGGAGGATATAAACTCAACTTTCATGAATGGACAGCCATTTTCACTGTGCCGGTGTCAAGATGACTTCCACATGTTCAAGTTGTTCCAGAACTTATTCAAGACTCGATAATTTAAAGAGATATGAGAAATACTCTTGCTTAGCAAAAAATCATGAGCAGGATGAGAGAGACTTCCACGAAATTGCAAAGGTACCTGGAGGTCTAAGGACAATGCAAGACAGTAACAGGTTGTCGGCCTAAAAGTACAGCCAGCGCCACCCTCGGCCGTACTCAACATTTCCGTCACTTTCATTTCAGAGTGCCACGGGCAGGGTTGCGCACGTAATATACCTTAGGTAATTCACGTCGTTTTTCACACGTAAATTACCTACGTAATTTACGTCTCTTGTTTTTTACATGTAATTTACGTTTTTAAGATGGCGACTGCGCTTATATAGAAAATAAACATAATCTTATTATTTAATACACCGAAGATTCTGACTGACTTGCTTTACAGCTTAATTTATTAAAAAATGTTTAGAGGTGACAGACCCAGAAATTCCTTTTGGGAGGAGTTCATTTTTATTTTAAAGAGGGAAAATGTCAAAAATTTTGCTGTTTGCCCCGGGTGCATTCTTTTGATTTACTCATTTTTCTCATTTTATAAAAAATAATTAATTTGAGCTTGCACTTAATGCATTCCGGAATAAGTGAGGTTATATTATTTTTTACGTTGATTACATTTTTTACGTATAATACGTCAAATACGTATAACACGTATAAAAGTTCGAGTTACGCGTAACCGTGCAACCCTGGCCACGGGGCTGCTTTCCACGCTTCCACTCTCTATTAGTATTTCCATCAAGCCATAAAATTCCAAAATGGCCGAATACCTCAGGAGAAACATTGCATTGTATAAATTGCGCCATGTGTATTATCTTAGTTAAAGAATTGTGTTTATCGGCAAATGAAAAATGTCTAGTGAATACTTTTTGAGTTTATCTCGTGAAGTGAAGGTCCGTTATTATAATAAACTAAGTGTAATTGACAATTTAGATCCCTACGCTCTGTAAAGTAAAGAATTTTCCACTAGTAATAGTGAAGTACCCGTAGTGAGTGAGTTCGATCTTGTATCGTATTTTACGTAAAATATGATACAAGATCGAACTCACTCACTACGGGTGCGTCACAAATTCTAGTGGAAAATTCAAGAGTATAGATTGGTGCCGTTTAAGAGCAGACGGTCTTTTTAAATCCGTGCCCAGAGCATAACCTAAATTTTGGCAAGGAATCCAGTCTGGATTGTTTACATCGGTCACATCAGCTGGACGCCCTAATAAATTACCAAGAAACGAAACTTGTCAGAGAAAATTGATTTAATCCACTTTTATATTGTCATACATGAGTTGAACAAAAGTTACAGCGACTTGTAACGGGAAGGCTGTTGGACTCGAGCTCTAACCTCAAAATCTTATCACCTCACTTTACTGAATAAATACTAGAATTAAATCATTTTAGAAGCATCAAAACTTTTCACCTTTTTTAATATTTGATCACATTTATGGGTTTTAAGTTTTTACTATGATTATTTTATTGAATCTACTAAAATTTTATTTTATTATGACTGCTAAATTGACGTGGTGCAGTGCTGCCAACTCTCAAGTGTTACTTTCACTGAATGAATAAGTATGAATAAGTCTGAAGCAATTATTATAACCTATCTAATTATATTCGTTATTACTCGCTACCATAAATTACAAAAACTTTATTTTGTTTAAATATTATGAGATATTACAACACATAAAATTACACATAGGAAAACCTCTTGTTAAGTGCATGTCCCAGTGGGACATGCATATGCAATAATATTGCATATACAATAACTAAAAAAAAACTGTCGAAAAACTATAAAAATAACAGAGTGCATTCATTATATTCTTATCGTGCATATTAACAAAATTTCGAGAAAACATGTGTCAAATGTAAATGTCACTTGATATATCACATGAAATTATTGCAATTTTGAAAGACTTCGATTTGAAATTCTTTAAAATTGTTTCAGTCTTGAATTATTTAAAATTATATACTCCATCTCAACGCTTTTTAAAGCTTAAAACTATCTTTATTATTAAAAACAATCTCTTGAAAATAGTATCCTGATTAATCTGTAAAAGTGATAAGACTATTTCTATTTTCTATTTAATGAGTATTCATAACGTGAATCCTAATGTATATACAGTATTGTCTGATAATGAGGGAAATTACGTCACAGTCCATAAATGGAACACCTGCGATTTAACTATTTATGTTCATATGACCCTACGTATCGAACATCAATAATCAAGGGATGAAACCGTCTGCATATAAAAACTAAAACCACTTTTTCAGTCACTGAATAATTATTGTTTAATCTTCTCCTGGAGCTCAGTCGTTTTCAGTTTTTAAAATTTAGACCGAGGTCGGTTTTATTGAATATTCTGGAATCAAGCAAGAATCAGTTGTTACGTAGAAACAGTTTCATAAAAAGAACTTTAAGCCACTACATATATGGAATCTCAGTTCCTATGAACAAAAGAACTTTCGCCTCAAGAGTCACCGACGCTCTGCATGTGCAAACTAATCTGAAGTAGTTTCCACTCGTATTTGAAAAAATACAAATTCATTAATTAATCATCGCACCTAGTTAAAAAAATGTATTATTTACTCTCTAAATCTGAATTAGTAGAAAACTACTAATTGGTAGTAGTTTTCTACTAATTCAAATAGTGCCGATTCGTCATAAGTGCGATTTTAGATACCGTGAGCGATAGTGCAGCGTACTATAAAATAACTGACACTTTGATCTGATTGGCTAACGGACATTTGCATCTGTACTTTATGGTACGATGAGTGCAGTGACCGAAACTTTGGCATATATACGCACATAAGTGGCACTTTGCCTAGTGTAACAAATTGCGGTACTCGTCCTTCGTCTTGGGAATTGAAATTAAATTGAATGAATTGGAATGGAATAGAATGGAGAAAATTGAAATTGAATGGAATTGAGTGGAATTGAATGGACTTGAATGAAATTTATTTGAAATAAATTGAATGAAATTTAATGTAATTTAATTGGATGAAATTTGATTGAATTGAATTGAATGAAATTTAATTGAATTAAATTGGATGAAATTTAATTTAATTAAATTGGATGAAATTTAATTTAATTGAATTGAATGAAATTTATGGAATTAAATTGAATGGAATTGAATGGGATTAAATTAAACCGAATTGAATAGAACTGAATGGAAGTCAATCTAATGGAATTGAGTTGAAAGGGAATTAACCGGAATTGAATAAAATCGGATGCAATTTAATTGAACTGAATTAAATGGAATTAAATGAACTCGAATGTAATTTAATGGAATTAAATGGAAATGAATTGAATTGAATTGAATGTAATGGAATTGAACTAAACGGAATCGATTTGAATTAAATGGAATAGAATTTGATAGAATTGAATGGAAGGAAATTGATTTGAATTGAATGGAATCAGATTGCATTGGATTGAATTGGTTTGGGTTGGAAGCCCTCTTGGGTTTTCAGATGAGGACTCTATGCAAGTCATTAGCACTTATGATGACTGGTGTGATAAAAAATAGTGTGTCCCAATCGGCCCCTGAGTGGCACTTCGCCTCGTGTGAATTGGAGTACTCGTTCTTCGTTTCGGCTAAGCCTCGAATCCGACTCGTACTGTAACTTTCATACTCGGTAGAAAAAGTGCCACTTAGTGTCCTTGTTTCAGAAATAACTATTAGTTTGCTGTCGCGTGTTGTTTTTGCAGCCATTTGCCTGTTTACTGAAGCATAATTCAGTACATACAAATTTCTGCAGATAGCACTGCAT
Source organism: Andricus grossulariae (assembly GCA_011634705.1). Classification (NCBI taxonomy): domain Eukaryota; kingdom Metazoa; phylum Arthropoda; class Insecta; order Hymenoptera; family Cynipidae; genus Andricus; species Andricus grossulariae. The sequence continues at coordinate 195,887,283 of JAABKJ010075445.1, read as the reverse complement.
TATATATTATTATTATTATTATATCATTAAGCCGTTTCCCTTTCGGGGTAGGCGTGAATTGCTCGGTGGTAAAGTTGTGATGTGTGGATGGGTATATAGGTGAAGGGTAGATAGGTATATAGGTTTAAGGTATAGATATTTTAGATTGATCTAACCTGACCGGAAATCAGTTGACCCGGTGTTCGAATCTCAGCGGAGTGAAAGTAGAAGATCTTTTTTCTGAATACAATATAACTAAAAAGCTTTCAATTTATATTTCCATATTATCTGGAATGACGTTGAAATATTTTCTGTATAGGAGAGTATAACTTTGGTTGATATGGTAGGTTTTCATGTTATGTGTTGATTTCTGTTCTTGATCCGTTACCTTCTCCAATGTTACTACAGATTTCTATTAAAAATTGATATGTAACATCTTGCTAAATGAAGCGTGATTCGCAAAAAAGAATTCTTCCTCTGAACTCTCAAGCAGCGCAGTGGTTAGAGCACCTGTCCAGAAATTTGTTGACCTGGTGTTCGAATCGCATTGGAGTGACAGGAGAATATTTTTTTTCCTGAATAAAATTTAATTAAAAAGTTTTTAATTTATATTTCTATCTTGTTTGAAATGATGTTAAAATATTTTCTGTACAGGAGAATATAATCTTGTTCGATATTTTAGATTGCCATTATATGTGTGGATTTCTCTTCTCGATCTGTTACTTTCTTCGATGATAATACAGATTTCTAATGAAAATTGATACGAAACATCTTGCTAAATGAAGCGCGAGTCAGAAAAAGAATTCCTCCTCTGATCTCTCTAGTAACTCTGTGGTCAGAGCACGTGCCCGGAAATCAGTAGACTTGATGTTCGAATCCCAGCGGAGTGAAAGGAGAATAACTATGTCTGATTAAAATTAAATTGAAATGTTTTTAATTTATTTTTCCATCTTCTCTGAAATAACTTTAACATATTTTCTGTATAGGAGAGTATAACTTGGGTTGACATTGTATATTTCCATTTTATGTGTGGATTTCTCTTCTCGATCCGTTACCTTCTCTAATGATAATACAGATTTCTATTAAAAATTGATATGTAACATCTTGCTCAATAAAGCGTGATAAAGAAAAAAGAATTCTTCCTCTGATCCCTCTAGTAGCTGAGTGGCTAGAGCCTGTGACCGGAAATCAGTTGACATGGTGCTCGCATCCCAGCGAAGTGAAAGGAGGAGATCTTTTTTCCATATAAAATTTAAATAAAAAGTTTTTAATTTGTATTTCTGTCTTGTCTGAAATGACGTTAAAATATTTGCTGTATAGGAGAATATAACTTTGGTTGATATTTTAGATTTCCACTTCATGTGTGGATTTCTCTTCTCGATCCGTTACCTTCTCCGATGATAATACAGATTTCTATTAAAAATTGATATGTAACAAAATTTAGTTTATCCTTTTCAACTAATAAACGCAATATAGTTTTACATATAGTTAAAGATGTTGAGTCTGATATTAGGTTGATTGAAAATGTAGACGATAGGTATTTGCTTGGGCACAGAGTTCTTAATTCGGCACATTTTTTACAGAATAATAACATTTCACAGTCTGATAGGTTTTTTGAACAAAGTGTCAAAATAACAGAATGTTTTATAAAATCAAATAAACAACTTTTAATTACACATGCTGACAAAGGTAATATCACTGTTGTTCTTAATAAATAAACGTATAATAAGAAAATGCATAATTCATTAAATGATGTTACAACATATAAGAAATTAGATGAAAATCCTGCAAGAGCACTAACAAAAGAAACTTTTAAATACACTCGAACTAAAAACATACTAGAATCTCCGGAATCGGGAACTCCAAACATACGTGCGTGAAAGGGTCTCCCACTCCTGCGACGTTTAGATTTCGGGGTAATGCGTGAGAACGCACAAAGGACCACTACGCGCGTGCGCGCGTATGCAATTCGCAGTGAACAAACATCGAATTCAGAGCAGCGCGCATTCGCGCGCGTCTCACTCTAGGTTAGAGTGAGGGTACAGGGGAAAGAATTCCGCTCACTTCTTTGGATCCAGGACGCTCGTATCTATGGAGCGCTCGTATATTTGGAGCTCGTATCTCTGGAGTTCGGGTGTACTTGAAGTCATGGAGAATTAGTGGTTATTTAGGTGAAAATATATTACGTCGTCATATATTAATTCATAACACTAACGTCCCTAGAAGATATGGTTTACCTAAAATTCACAAACCAAATTGTCCATTACGACCTGTTGTTTCTTTAATTAATACTCCTGCTTACGAAAAGGCTAAGTTTTTTAATTATATTCCTAAAGAAGCTTTATTGGTACCGGAAAGTCAAGTTAAAAATTCTTTTGAGTTTTAAAACGTAATTGTTAAAAGAACAGTTCCTCCTGATCATATTATGGTTTCATTGGAGGTATCATCTTTATTCACTAATATTCCTACTGCTTTAGTGATGAACAGAATTTTAAGTTGATGGATTTACATTCAAAATTTTGCTGGTTTACCTTTGACTGAATTCAAATTCAGATGGAAAGGAAATAAAGTTTTTGATGAATAAAGCAGTTTTTCAATTAATTAATAATTTTTACCGACAAGTACATGGGACTCATACACGGAAAAAAATGGAAGGTTAGTTGGGCTATCTAGATGTGGAGACAGACTACATTGAAGGTTTTCCAGTATTCAACAGCTGTTCTTTTATATTCAAAATCCACATCAGTGTCTTTCTGCGAGCAAATTCCCACAAGTCCATTCTATTCTGTCCAATTGATTTTGTTGTCATCATCATCATCAATTATTTCAATTTCCGATTCTTTGAACGGTTAAAAAACGGGTTAAAGATCTTTCTACTCAAAAACAAAAAATAAAATTTGACAAATTACTTCCAGTATGGAACGCACCATTAACTAACACAGTAAACAACATCTCTAATCATCCTCTCAGCAATGAAATGATTTCAGCCTTATCTAAGGGACATAATTTTGCAGTAGCTTCCTCAAAAATCCCGAAAGAAGAAATCATCAGTAATTTTGAATCCACAATATATCGCCTTCCACATGAAAAAGCGAAACATACTGCGTAGGACGGCCAACATCTTACGCCAAGCCCAACCTCCCTCCTCAAACTTAACAAAAGATGAAAAAGCAGCAATTGAAGAACTCAACCAGAATAAAGATATCATAATATTGCCCGCAGACAAAGGCAATACAACAGTAATAATGAATAGAGAGAACTATAACAATAAAATGATGGACCTTCTAACTGCCGATACATATGAAAAACTTTAGAAAGGCCCCAGAAAAACTATAGTCAGAAAAACAAAAATACTTCTAAAAGACTCTAAACTTAACAGCAAAACAATAGATAAATTATTACCTACTAGTCCCTCCTCTCCAAGACTTTCGACACTCCCAAAAATCTTCAAAAACAACATTCCACTCAGACCGATCGTAAGCGCAATAAACTTACCAACTTACAACCTAGCACGCTTTCTCCCAAAGAACTGAATCTTTTCACAGGAACTCTGTCACACACGTCCAAAACTCTTTTGACTTCATCAGAAAGATACAACAGATTCACAATCTACCCCAAGACATCCGAGTGAGTTTCGACATAGTATCTGTCTTTACGAAAGTACCAGTCTCTGATACAATCGATATTATTAAATCCTTTGCAAAGTCTCAAAAATACTTACTTCTCTTTAAATAATCAATTCTATTCAAAAGCAATCGATCATTAATTCCCTTGTATACAGAGCTGTCTCCATAACAGATAAAGATAACTTACAAAAGGAATTACAAAAAAAAAACGACCAACATCCTACCCTACATTCGAGGTATCACAGAACAAATAGGACGAATTCTCAACAAACACAACATCCAAACCATATTTAAACCACCTGCGAAAATAGGACAACTTCTAAACAACCCTAAATTTGTGCCAAATATTTATTGCAGAATTTGTTCAAATTTGTTCAACCAAAATTACAATTTGTGCAACGCTGGAAGTCCTTGATAACTCAAAAAAACACTGGACGGGTCCGAGAAACGTTTCGCTGGCCTCGACATTATCTAAAATAAACTTTGTATGAGCCTGATATAATCGCCTCAACTTTTTAAAATTTTTGCAACCAACTTCAACCCCTAAAAACTACCGTCTATGCGGCAAACATCATGGCCGGACCAGCGAAACGTTTCGCAGGCCCCGAGATTATCCCAAATCAACTTTAAATGAGCCTAATATAATCGCCCTAATTCGTTCAAACTTGTGCAACCAACTTCAAAACCTAAAAACTACACCCTATGCGGCAAACACCATGGCCGAGCCAGCGAAATATTTTGCCAGCCAATCCCGACATTGTTCAAAATTAACTTTATATGATCCCAATATTATTTGCCCTAATTTGTTCAAATTTGTGCAACCAACTTCAACCCCTGAAAACCACCCCCTACGCAGCAAACACTATGGCCGGGCCAGCGACACGTTTCGCTGACCCAGAGATAATCTCAAATCAACTTTATGTGAGCCTAATATAATCGCCCTAAATCTTTCAAAAATTTACCAAACTTCAACCCCTAAAACTACCCCCTATGCGGAAAACGTCATGGCCGGGCCAGCGAAACGTTTCGCTGGCCCCGCCATTATTCAAAATCAACTTTATATGAGCCTGATATAATTGCCTTGATTCGCTCAAATTTGTGCAATCAACTTCAACCCCTAAAAAATACCCTCTATGCGGCAAACATCATGGCCGGGCTAGTGAAACGTTTTTCTGTACTCGACATTATCCAAAATCAACTTTATATAAGCCTCATATAATCGCTTTATTTTTTCAAATTTTTGCAATCGACTTCAACCCCTAAAAACTACCCTCCATGCGGCAAACACCATGGCCGGGCCAGCGAAACGTTTCGCTGGCCCCGAGATTATCTCAAATCAACTTCATATGAGCTTAGTATAATCGCCTCAATTTGTTCAAATTTGTTCAACCAACTCAACGCCTGAAAACTACCCCCTAAGCGGCAAACATCATGGCCGGGCGAGCTACACGTTTTGCTGTCCCCGACATTATCCGAAATCAACTTTATATAAGCGTAATATATTCGTCTTAATTTGTTTAACTTTGTGCAACCAACTTCAACCCCTAAAAACTACCCTCTGCGGGGCAAGCCTCATGGCGGGCCTTCAAAACGTTTATTCTAAAAAAAAAGTGGCCTATCCTAGAATGGGTGACTAGTCAAGTAAAGTTTCGACAACTTATTTTTTCCGTGTACCGAAGTAGATCTCCTCATGGGCATCTCGAGATCTGGAGACCGTCGGAGACGAAGACGCGGCACCAGGAGCCGTTCGAGATATAACTCGAGATCTGGAGAGCGTAGGAGAAGTAGACGCGACACCAGGAGTTACAGCCGCTCTAGGTCGAGATCAAGATCTGCTAGCAGAGCTACGAAAAATGCACGACAGGGTGAGTTCGATTTGGCTAAATTGATCGAGGTGCTTACAACTATTGTCAAAACAGGTTCGAAGAAAACAAATCATTATATAAATGAAAAAGTTTTACCTAAATTTGATCCCGAAAAAAAAGATTTTTCGGCAATGGAATGGTTAGAAAAAGTACACATGTATTCTGTTATGTATGATTGGGATGATGCAATAAAAATATATTTGGCTGCATTGAAGTTAAAAGGGATAGCGAAAAGTTGGTATGATGGGCTCAAGAATACTCCTGTAAGTTGGGAGGCATTTACCGTGGCGGTCGTTAGACAATTTTCAGGGGAACAAAATTTTGGTCAACTTTATGAAATTGCTAGGAACTACAAAAGTGCACCGGGTCAGTCTCTGTCTGCCTATTGTTTTGAGAAAGTTAAAAGATTAAACCGTCTAAATTTAGAAATACCAGAAGATAAAATAGTCGAGTTTGTAGTTTATGGTACTCATGATGACCAATTACAGACGAGTTTAATAACAGCGAAAAAGAGAACGCTTGCTGAATTGAGTCAATGTTTGGTGTCTCCCAACGTAGAAAAATCTAAAGAAATAAAAAAATCAAAAGACGGAAATGATAAAAAGCGGTTTGTAGAACACGAAAAGTCGAAGCAGTTTGCGAAATGATACGATCGGGATGCTTGTTTTAAATGTGGTAAAAAGGGCCATAAAAGGGAGCGTTGTTCAGAACTGGAAGGTAGCGAAATGAATGAAGATGGTGAATGTTTTCAAAAAAGTAGTGGTATCGGGAGCGAGGAAAATACCTCGTTGAAATCTGATAAGGATAGAATAAAATGCGGCTATTGTAGCGTAGTAGGACACCTAGAAAAGGACTGTTTAAAAAAAAAGAATAAGGATAGGAAAGAAAAGGCGGCATCACTACTGGACGAAGGGATGTCCTTACAAGAGGAGTCGCCCCTTAGCACTTCTCAAGTTTTACAGGTTGAGTCAGCCAAAGTAAACAAACCTATCAATCGAATTTTCGGCACCAGCTGACAAAAACATCATAGCCAAGGAGAATGAAAAGAAAGAGCGGTATAAAGACCTTATAAGGGAGTTGCGACGGTTACACCCGGACTATTCTGTTAAGCTAATCGTCCTGATCATCAGCGTTCTTGGAGGTGCCAAGGTTTCACTGGTTAATAGCCTGAAAATAATCCCTGCGTGTCAAGAAAATGCTGAGACACTTGCGGGGAAAATGCAGAAGACGGTCGTCCGTGGGTCGCTTCGTGTCCTCAGGGTACACGAGACTTTTGCCGGATCGTTGTATTGAATTCGTTGCAGACTGGCCTCCCATCTCGCGGTTATGAGACGTGGTTACAGCTGAAATTTTACCGCAGGATTTCGGCGGAAGCAGGTGCTAATCTTAAAAACTGCACCCGCTCCCAGCGAAATCGCTCTGTGGCACGCACAGGTATGTATAGGTCTCTCCAGGGCCAACGTATCGTATGGTGCTTCTGTCGACGAGCTCAGGGTCTTCCGGGACGCCATTAAGTTTCCCATTCTGCAAATAAACCTTGTCGCATTTTTCTAACCCGAACTCCATTCCAATCTCTTGATTGTACTCTTTGACAGTGTCACCTTAAAGGTGACACTATTTGTGATCACACGATGTTTTCCAGATGAGATTGTAAATCTGGTTTTCCAAAGCGGCATTAATTTCTCTGTACACCTCACGATGTGTGGATGAACCTTTACGCTTTCCAACAGACAGATGATAACTCTATGGGCGGTTGAATCAAAAGCTTTCCGGCAATCAATCCAGGCCATCGATAGGTAACGCTGATAGGATGCCGCGTCTTTGCAGACACATCTATTGATGAGCAGGTTCTCCCGACATCCTGCTATGCCTTTCTTTGCGCCGCATTGTTTGTACATCTCTCGCCACACAGGTCCAATTGCCCGAACAATCCTATCATTTGGGATGGCTGTGAAGATCTTATACAGTGTGTTCTGACAAGTTATTGTCCTGTAATTTTTATGGTCAGCTAAGTTGCCTGTCTTCGGCAGGAGCACTGTGCGCCCTTCAACCAGCTACTCCGGAATGGGCTCTTCCGACTTAAGATGTGAGGTGAAAATTCGGGCCAGATGCTGGTGGGTTGAAGGAAACTTCTTCCACCAGCAGGTCTTGATACCATCTGGTCCCGGAGTGGAATATTTCTTCATGCCTCTTAATACGTTTTTCACCTCCTCGGTAGTGATAGGTGGGCATTCCTCCTCAGGTGTTATGAGGGCTTCACCTATCTCTTACGGTTTACGAGATAATTGTTGTTAAAAATAACAATAATGGAAGGTTCCCCTCAGGTCCCAATAGAACGTTCCTGAAACGTTCCATTGGAACATTCCCAACCGGCGGACATTTTACACCTCCCGGGAACTTTCATGGAACGTTCCGCTGGAACGTTCCGAAGGTGCCCGCGGTACGTTACAGGAACGGTTCTGGAACGTTCCGTGCCATCAGGGTGCTGCGTCTTTCAAAAACAGAACAGAAGATGGATTAAAAATTTATCCTTTTCCACTAGGACAAAGAGAAAGACTGTCAATATGGATTATATATTGTAGACGCGACAAATGGGAACCGAATTATAATTCAAAATTATGTGGAGTAAGTACTCATATTTATGACTGAAACAATATAATTTATATATCTGGGGTCTGAAGCTTATAGTTATATGTCATTAAATTTCCTGTTAGCATTTTTTTGGCATGTTTCAGCGAAATAAGATCCAGAAGAAAGTAAGGTTAGGATCCCGTATTTTTTTTTTTAATTTAATAAAAACATATATTTTTTGCTATATGTATGCATTTTTATATCATTTCGAATTACATAAAATATTGAATCAATAGTTGAAACCCAAGTGTTATCGGTAAGTAGAATAATTTTCAATTTTTTCTTTTCAATTGATCCTTATATTATAAAGTTTAAAGACAATGACCTTACTAATTATATTATTATTTTGAAATATTACAGCTAACTTTACTTCAATTTTGTTGTACATAACTATTTAATTAGGTTCTAGACTAAAATTTATCTCTTAAAAATTCGATATCAAGTTAACGATTTTTAATTTCGCGGGGAACCAAGATGGCAGCTAGTAATTCCCATCTAATATAGTAGCTAGTTGGAGTAGATCATTTTACCTAACAATCGGAAGTTTATTTGCGCATGTGCGGCTGCCATGGGGCTACCGCGTCATATCTTTGACCGCGTCGTGTAACAGCATGCGCTGTTTTAGAACTAGAATGCCAGGGCGCTAGAACCCTATTGATGGATACCCACTAGCTAGTACTACTTACTGCTAGTACTGTGAAGTGTAAATAAAAACAATTTAATTAAAAATGGTTTAATTAAATTGAACTATTAAATTTTCAAATTCGGATGACATTTTTGTGAACCTGTTTAGATTTTTAAACTAGAATCAAATAAAAACAGTTAATTTGTTCTCAAATTTATTTTGTGCAGTGTAATCATTTATTTTTGAACCTTGACCAGTTCGTTTTGGAACGTATCGGGGCTAATGAATAAAGATGAAGGATTCTGGGAAGAGGTGAAGAAATGGGATGTAGTGATGTTTAGTGAAACCTGGGTAGATGAGAAGCATTGGAGGAGAGTGAAGAGGAAGTTACCCAAGGGTTATATGTGGCAGATGCAAGAGGCAAAGAAAGAGAAGATAAAGGGAGGAAAGAAAAGTGGTATGGTGTCAGGAGTACGGAATGAATTGGTGGGAGAAATGAGAATTGAAATGGGATTTGAGGAAACAGATGGAGTAATGACGAGAATGGTGAAGACAGGAAGAAGAAAGGTAAGGATAGTTTGCATTTACAGGAGAAGGGGAGAAGAAGGTTGGAGTTCGATTAGAAAATGGGTGCCGAAAAAGGATGATGAATTGGTGTTGATAGGAGGTGATCTGAATGCGTGAACAGGGGAACAGGGAGGGGAAATATGGAATGAAGAGAGTGAGACTTTCAGGAAGAAATCGAAACATAAACAGGTGGACCAGGAGGGTAGAATTCTGTTGGAAATCCTGGGTGAAACAGGATGGTTCATTTGTAATGGGAACTCGGAAGGGGACGAGGAAGGCGAGATCACGTTTGCAAGAAAAGGGGAAACAGTAATAGACGACATTCTGGCCGAGGAAAAGATAAGGAGGCTGTTGGAAAGAATAGAAGTTGGGAACGAAATAGGGTCAGAACACTTCCCAGTCATTGCAACGTTGAAATGCGGGACTTGGAGAAAAGAGGGAAGGAAGTAGAAGGAAGCAACAGGGAAAAAAGCAAAGATGGGGAAATGGGGAGTTGACAAGCTAAGAGAATATACGGAAAGAATGGATGAAGAGAATGTTTTGATTGAAGATGGGAGAGGCGTGGGTGAGAAATTGTGTAAGATGAGGGGAATGGTAGAGAAGATAGTGGAAGGAATTAGGCTAAGTCGGTGAATAGGAAAGTTTTGTGGAAGGCAATCAAAGACAGGGAGGTGGAAGACGAGCTGATTGAGAGAATAAAAGAGGTCTTTACGGAGACGAAGACAAGGGTGAGGATCAGGGAACAGAAAGGAGAGGAGTTCTGGACAGGGAGGGGTCTCAGACAAGGGTGCACGTTAGGTCCATTGTTTAGCATATTGTTAGCAGACCTAGAAGAGAAAACGGAAAAGAAAGGTAAAGGGGGTACAGTTCTAGGAAATGAAAGAATATACTCGTTAGCGTACGCGGACGATGTGGTGCTTCTGGCAGAGGATGAAAGTGGAATGAGCTTGTTAATAGGGACGTGAACCTCTCTTTCTCTAATAACTGTCAACTACAAGCATGTGTTGGCCCACCAAATTGTATTTTTTAAGTTTGTAAAAATGACGGTTTGAAGGGAGAGAAACAATAAGCTCTTGAGAAGAAAACGTATTTTGATTATAAATTTTGCAACAATAATTGTATAAATGTACAGCAACTCATTGATCGAGAGTACGTTTTGGCATCTTTCTCTTGCTCTCTTAAACCATTCCATCAGAGCAGCATCCAAAACCATAGTAGCACTTGTTTTTGGCGATCTTTGGTTTCTCTACGCAAGGTCAGAGATACCATATTTCTGTAAAATGTCTTGTTTGGAGATTCATGCTTTCACTTGACCTTAAAGCTCACATTTCTCTCTGAGTGACAAACGCTGTCTCTTGTTTTCCTTCGAAATTTTTACACATAGTAAAAAAACCGAAATCGAGACACCTTGCTAAAAACTGGAAACAAATTGACGCTTGTGCTGACAGCTGACGCACTTATCCGCTACTGATGAGCCAGCATGATTGACAACCTTCCCTTGAACCCGCGAGCTGAGAAACTGTATTATAAGAAATTCTTTGCAAAAATTCAAAATTGAACAAACCTAATAATTTTATAATATTAGTATTATTATATTATATCAATCAAGCTTTTGAAAGATTGAGCTAGAAATATTCCAAGTTTGAGAGAAAAAACATAATATAATATATCAAACATTTTTTTAAACAAAATGTAGAGTTTTGAAGATTTCGAACACACAATGTCGAAGCTTTTCAACAATTTTGATAAGTTTGAAGGAAATAAAGAAATTTTCTCAAGATTTCTGGAAAAATTTCAAATCTTAAGAGGATATTTAAAAAGATTTTGAAAGATTTCTAACATTCTCCAAAACGCATCCGCAAGATATAAAAACGATTTCAGGATGATTCGAGTCAGTTTAAAGGATATTCAAGAATGAAAAATTTTTTAAATATTTTAAAACTTGGAAAGATTAATGAAAATTTATCAATCTTCCAAAAAACTTTTCAAACGTCAGAATTTCCTGTAAAATGAAATAAACATTATTCGAAATTTCCTGGATACTATTTCGACAAATCCGAAATATTTACAATAAAATAAAATTAACCAAAGTGAACAAAGGAAATAAAAAAATGATTATTTGAAATTCTTATTCTGTCTTCAAATTTATTTTTCCTCTAAATTATAATTTGCCTCTAATTTTTTTTGTTTTTTGACTGAAGAATCATTTTCGTTTGAAATAAGGGTGCTTATTGGGTCTTTTATATATAAATATATTGACCGACCCAATAAGCACCTTTATGTCCATCACACATTAGAGTTCAAGCGTACTTTATCGGGTACTAAGTATTTAAATTAAATTTTTTTACTGTGGCTAATACATACTAAATTGGAGTTCATCGATATTTCTGTAATAACTTGAAAAGTATATGTAAAGTGTTGATTTTAATATGTAAATTTTTTTGCAAATATAAAGATGCAATATTGTATACGTAATATCTCAGATATATTTTCCATTGTAAATTATCTTTCTTGAACCGTACATCACTTTCATTTTGTTATGTAAAATATTTTTACATGTTTTCAAGCTAAAGTTTTTTTTTTTATATATATAAGGGTGCTCATTGGGTCTTTTATATATGAATATGTTGGCCGACCTAGTAAGCACCTTTGTGTCCATCACACATTAGAGGTAATGCGTACTTTATCGGGTCCTAAGTATTTAAATTGATTTTATTTTACTGTGGCTAATACATACTAAATTGGAGTTCATCAATATTTCTGTAATAAGTTGAAAAGTATATGTAAATGGTTATTTTAATATTTAATTTTTTTTGCAAATATAAAGGAGCAATATTGTATACGTGAATATCTAAGACATATTTTCCATTGTAAATTAGTTTTCTTGAACCGTACATCACTTTTATTTGGTTATGTAAAATATTTTTACATGTTTTTTAAGCTGAGATGTTTTTTTATATATAAGGGTGCTTATTGCGTCTTTTATAGATGATTATATAGGCCGACATAATAAGCACCTTTATGTCGATGACTTATCAAGGGTAAAGCGTAGCTAATCGTGTCCTAAGTATTTAAATTGAATTTTTCTTTTACTGTGACTTATACATACTAAATAGTAGTTTATAGATATTATTGTCATATGTTGAAAAGTCTATGTAAAGGGTTTATTTTCATATGTAAATTTTTTTTGCAAATATAAAGAAGCAATATTGTATACGTTAATATCTAAGACATATTTTCCATGGTAAATTAGCTTTCTTGAACCGTACATCACTTTTTTTTTGTTATGTAAAATATTCTTTCATGTTTTTTAAGCTAAAGATGTTTTTTTTTTATAAATAAGTGTGCTTATTGGGTCTTTTATATATAAATCTATTGGCTGACCTAATAAGCACCTTTATGCCCATCACTCATCAGGGGTAAAGCGTAGTTTATCGGGTCCTAAGTATTTAAATTGAATTTTTCTTTTACTGTGACTTACAGTAGAATTCGTAGAAGTTTTCTATGAAGTTTTACTTCAATTGACCTAGCTGTTCATTAAGTAAGAGGTTTTTTTTTTGTTAGACGCGGTGCAATGAGATTCAATTCGCAGCGCCGCGCGCCGTAGCACGCTGTTATCCAGGTCTAGGCGTGGAAAATTTTATTCGCAAACATAAAATCTTTATATCAATTGAATATTTTTTCAAATTATTTATTAATTGAAGATACATACACTTCCGTCGGAAATTGTCGGTAGTGTATGTATCGAAGGTACTATTAAAAATCATTGCTGACTTTGAAACGTGATTACTCGTTCAAAAATGGAGTGAGAAACTTTTAAAAAAACCGTTGAAAAGCTTATTGAATTACTCATCAATTGAGCTTAAATAGCGATATTTTTGACATTTTGGAGAGAATATCCTGCGTGAGAAGTTTTACAAAAAAATTCAGGAATTTCTCGAATTGTGTACCTCCACTTCAACTTGTGCATGATCTAGGAAAGTTGTAGCAAAAATCTCAAATTCACACCAATAAGTCTTTGAAGTCTTATCTTTGATTTGAGCCAATACAACTTAAAATATCTTCACAGGTTCTCGAGGCACGACTAAAAATCTCCAGGCCTCAAGTGTCAAGTTTTAGTCGTCGATTACTGCTGTCAACCGCGAGAACGGTGGTGGCCGAGAATTTCTGAGAATATGTTTCTTAACTTTAACTCGTGCTGTGGCTTAGAGTACTCAAGGAAAAAAGCTGAAATTGACAGAACGTAATCTGTGAAATCTCATCTTCAAATTAAGACAATTAAACTTACAAAATATTTAGGGGTTCCCAACATATAATAATGAATGTCCAAGCGTGTCTGCCACAAGTTGAAGTGGAGCTACACAATTCGAGAATTTCCTGAATTTTTTTGTAAAACTTTTCACGCAGTATATTCTCTCCGAAATGACAAAAATATCTCTATTTGGGCTCAATTGACGTGTAATTTAATAAGCTTCTTAACGGGGGTTTAAAAAAGTTTCTCGCTCCATTTTTGAACGAGTTATCACGTGTCAAAGTCATCCGTGATTTTTAATAGTACTCCCGCTGATCGTACTGACAATTTCCGGCGGTAGTGTGATAATATTGAATATTTTATTAAGTTTTTGTCATTGTTAAAAATTAATTATACTTCCCTATCATTACCTATTGCCGTAGAACTCGTAGAAGGATTGTTTTAAAATATAATTTCATCATCATTCACAATTTTTAATAAGATTTTAGTTTCTGTTACAGGGTAGGGGGGAGGGGGGCAAGGAAAGGAAACCGAGAGTCGCAATTGGTTGATGTTTTGTGCTGAGAAAGTCACCAGTCTTCAGCAGCGTTGTAATAGATAGGAGGTCAAATGTGAAAACCATTAATAATTTAAAATAAAATAATTCGAATCAGCAAATTTTATCAGTCAAAATCTCACAAAAATTAGTAAAAAAAAAGGCGGACTAAGCTTTTGACTAAAAGAAAACTTTTCCAGTTGATACTGAAATTTTTCACTGATTTAAGAGGACATCGAGGGATTTCCGGGTGGAAATTGGACGCAAGTTGAAGTCAGCGTGGGAATCTGGGTGGAAATCGGACGTAGCCCAGAAGAAGATCCGACGTTTTTGGCCGGATTTTGCCGTGGTTTTTTACCCAGGAGGCCAGTGACATTGCTGATTGTCAGGGGTTTGCAGAAGGTGGTTGCTGAGGCCATGGTATGAAAATAAAACAAGAAATTCCCTCTTAACCACCGTAGGCTACAAGGATTATGAGTCAAGGATCCAGGATCATTCCGTCAAAAGGGTTCTTTAAGCGAATAGTAAGTTCGTTGAATTGGTGTGACGACGACTCTTTCTTTGGAAATTCCACCCAGTAGGCGCATTTTTATGGTTTGGGACCCGGAAAGAATGACAAAATCTCCAAAGGTTGAATTATTTGCAGAAGAATTAGTAGATGGAAATGGAATTTTCTTACTAGATACAGATACCGAATTAAGTATTATTCGAAGAAAAACCCTGTAAGATTTCATTAAAATCAATGAAAGGCCCAGATTTATTTTCAGTGGAATAGGAGGAAAATCAGTAATTACATTAGGGGAGGTACTGCTAACTATGAAAGGTAGTTCGTGTTCCTTCCAAGTAGTCCCCGATAAGCTTTCGTTGCCAGGAGATGGAATCCTTGAAATGCCATTCCTTAAGGATACATCAATTCATCTGAAAGAAATAGAACGCTCATTAGGTACTTTTCATTTTGCACCGGGAAATTTAAATGTAGAAGTTGATGTACAAGCAAGGACTAAACAGTTCATAAAATTAGCAGTTGCAAATCCAGAAATAAAACAGGGTTATCTGCCCTTAATAGATTTGGGTCCAGGCATATTTTTAGGGAATCTTTTAGGGTCCCTGAATCCGAATCCGGTGTCCAAATAACCCAGCTGGCTCTTATTTTTCCGAAAAACGCAAAAATAGACGTAAAATCGAACAAAACAAATGACTGTGAACAAAACAAATGACACGTGCATACCTTCACGTAACCCCATGGCGCATATAGATTTGAATATTGAGCTATGGTTATTATTAAAACCATAAGTCCCATCGAAAAACTGAAGATACCCCTATATTCATCTCGGCAATATCTCCATGTATTTTCTTCATTTTTTGAAAAAGTCATTTTTTAAACAATCATATTGTTTATAACTTTCAGGAATTTATTTAACAATAATGGAAAATAATTTAAAGTTATTTACTAAAACTCAATGTACACTAAGGTATCATAATTGGGAAAAAAATTTCAATTATGAAAAAAAGTTAGTGTGAACATTGTTATTACCCCCTCCACGTGCATACCTTCACGTAACCCCATGGCGCATATAGATTTGAATATTGAGCTATGGTTATTATTAAAACCATAAGCCCCATCGAGAAACTGAATATACCCCTATATTCGTCACGGCAATATCTCCAGGATTCTTCTCATTTTTTTTTAAAAAGTCATTTTTTAAACAATTATATTGTTTATAATTTTCAGGAATTTATTTAACAATAACGTAAAGTAACTTGAAGTTACTTTCTGAAACTTAATGTACACTAGCGTATCATAATTGGGAAAAAAATTTCAATAATGAAAAAAAGTTAGTGTGAACATTGTTATTACCCCTTCCTCGTGCATACCTTCACGCAACCCCATTGCGCATATAGATTTGAATATTGAGCTATGGTTATTAATAAAACCATAAGCCCCATCGAAAAATTGAAGATACCCCTACATCTATCTCGGCAATATCTCCAGGTTTTTTTTCATTTTTTCAAAAAAGGCATTCTTTAAACAATTATATTGTTTATAATTTTCAGGAATTTATTTAACAATAACGTAAAGTAATTTAAAGTTACTTACTGAAACTTAATGAACACTAAGGTATCATAATTGGGAACAAAATTTCAATAATAAAAAAAAGTTAACGTAAACATTGTTATTACCCCCTCCACGTGCATACCTTCACGTAACCCCATGGCGCATACAGATTTGAATATTGAGCTATTGTTATAAACAAAATCATAAGTCCCATCTAAAAACTGAAGATACACCTATATCTATCTCGGCAATATCTCCAGGTTTTTTTTCATTTTTTCAAAAAAGGCATTTTTTAAACAATTATATTGTTTATAATTTTCAGGAATTTATTTAACAATAACGTAATTAATTTAAAGTTACTTACTAAAACTTAATGTACACTAAGGTATCATAATTGGGGAAAAAATTTCAATAATGAAAAAAGAATGGGCGTCTCCGACTTTAAATATGAGGTGAATATGCGGGCTAAATGTTGGTGTGTAGAAGTAAACTTCTTCCACCAGAAGTTCTTGATACAATCTGGTGCAGCACCGGAGCAGTTCTTCGTGCCTCTAAGTACTTTTCTCACCTCTTCGGCAAAGATTGATGGACATTCCTCTTCAGATTTTATGAAGTTGTCGCAAGATTGCTTGGAGCGGATGATATCGTCAGTATCTTCTTTCAACTTGAGTGTTTTCAAGATCTTGTATACCTCTCTCCAAAAAGTCTCTATCTCATTGGGCTTGGGTGGATTTTTGACAGAAACAGGGTGTACACTGAAGAGGTGAGATGGCTCCGCGAGAAACACTTGATTCTCCCTGATCCATTTCTCCTTCTTCTGTATTCTCCTCCTTGTGTCAGATAACATTCGTATATTGTCAACAATATGCTGCTTGATTGTCAGCAGCTTTGACTTGTTCAGTATGTGACTCAAGATCCTCAGTTCTTGGGCGAACTTTCGAACCCTTTCCGTGAATCGTCTAACAGATGCTACGTAGTCAATCAATCACACATTGAACACGGGACGCATTTTGTCTTGCCCATCCAATCTTCTTGTTCAGTTGATGAAAGCTTCTTTTGGTCTTTCGATCCATCGTCGGTTCGAGCCTTCGATTTGAAGCAGCCAAAGCTCTCGCTGCATCATAAACTGAGCAATTGATGGTCCAGAGGTCGGACTCTTGCGAGATTTCTCCTTTAATGTTAATGTTCCTTCTTGTCCTGGAATCGTGATCATTTCTCAGCAGGTGCGTGCTTTCTGCGGTTGGTATTATTGCCGCTTCCTCATCTTCGGCTGCTGCTTGATCAAACATCAGTTGGGGAAGCGCTCCGCGTACATATCCACTTTTCGAGAGGTAGGCACGTTGATTTGGTAAGGATTGAAGCGAAACGTGCTGAAGCTCCGGGTGTTTTTGACACTACAGAGTATGCATACGTGCCATAAAGCCTCGGTAAACAGGGAAATTGGTGGCATCGTAGCAGTCTAGCAAGTCATCCTTGAGTTTATTCGTCCACTTAATGTGGGCGTTTCGCCGGCTCGTCGTCGTGTTCCCATCTAAACTATTTTCAACACCCTGAACTCTAGAATGATCGGCATTCTTGCCGACTCATTGTCGGGTGCTCTGCGCGTTTGATCGTTTTGAACCGCATCTACAACTTTTTGGTGTTTTGGTGGTATCATTGTTGTTCCCACGAGCAGCTAGGGAAAGGATTTACCAAAATATATCAGAGATAAAAAAGCTGTTGTAAATATCCAAAATGATGATGTTTATTGCTTTTTGTGGTCGCTAATGGCCGCTCTTCATCCTGCGAAAGAGAATGTATCTCGTGTCACTTCCTACCCCCATTATAATTCACAACTCAAACATGATGGAATCTCGTTTCTTATAAGTCTTGAGGATATTCCAAAATTTGAGAAAATAAATGAATTATGCATAAACGTGTACGGTATAGAAGAAGATAAAAAATATAAGAAAAGGGAAATTGTACCACTGTATCTGAGCAACGAAAAGTCAAGATTTCCTACAATTCATCTATTAATGATTGAAAATGCGAATATTTACTTTAACCATTTTGATGAAAATAAATTAAATGACAGTAATCCAATATATTACTTCGCATTGATTAAAAACTTATCCCGACTAGTAAAATCCCAGATTACAAAAGATCGGAGTCGTACGTTTTTGTGCGATAGGTGCCTATGTCACTTTAAATTAGAAAAATCTTTACAGACTCATAGACTGGATTGTGAAAACATTAATCAATATCGCATGATACTGCCTGAGGACAATGAGAGAAATTTGAAATTTAAAAATTATAGGTTCCAGGAAAAAGTTCCGTTTACTATTTTTGCTGATGTTGAGTGTCTCTTGCAAGAAACTACCAATATTCAGCCAGGTACAGGGCCGTATCAAAAGCATGTTCCATACAGTGTTGCGTATTATTTACATTGCGGCTTTTATGATTCTCTTTCAAAGTTCAAAATTTATCGTGAAAAATATTGTATAGAGTGGTTCATGAAAGAATTACATGAAATTTCTAAAAATATTGATTCTGAATTAACACGCATTGTACCAATGGAGAAACTCAGTCCAGAGCAAGAAGCAGAGTTTAGGTCTGCTAAAAACTGTCATATTTGTGAACAACCCTTTCAGCAAGATGATATAAGACATCACGACCACTGTCATTTGACTGGCTAGTACCGTGGTCCAAGTCATCAGGACTGTAATGTAAATTATAAAGATTCGCACACTGTACCAGTCGTTTTTCACAACTTATCAGGATATGATTCCCATTTTTTCATTAAAGCTCTAGCTAAACAATTTGAAGGTGAAGTCAAATTATTACCTGTGAATAAGGAAAAATACATCTCGTTCACGAAATATGTTGCCGGTACAAAAGTAAATCTTCGGTTTATAGATTCGTTTCGTTTCATGTCGAGTAGCCTTGAAAAATTATCTTCTTATCTGGGAACAAATTTTCAATATAATTATATAAATCTGAGGTAAGTGCACAACATTTTTTCAACAACAACATTTTTTCAGTTTTCCATGTTTAGTATTAAAAATAGTTATCTGATGGAAAAACAGAAAATAGAACATCATCATGAGTTTTGAGAAGATCGCATAGTAAGAGCTTGCAGAGAGAGAGAGAGAGAGAGAGAGAGCGCATATACATGCTCAGCGTAGCTGTAGTGGAGATACCTAAGAGGTGTCTTCAGAGGAAATTTTAACAGGTTTTTTTCAAATTTTGTAGGTCTAATTCGGTCAAGATTTTTTCCCGACTTTGGGATAGGTGAATAAAGTAGCTTTGATGTTAAACATAAGAAGGATTTAACATGACCTAATTTCTTCAATATTTTTATATATATCCTGTGTTGCCGAAAATCAGGTTTCTAGGAAAAAAAGTTTTCTATCATTTTAAAAAGTGAAATCACATTATCAGTCATGTCTTATAAAAAAAACGCTTCTTACCAATCATTTGAAAAATGATTTTTAAAAAATTGGTAGGATTCCAAGGGATTTAAAAAGATTGATGAGTTTTCCAGGAATTTTGAGAGGATCGCAACAGATTTTAGGGGTTCTTAAAGGATTTCAACAATCAATCGAATGAGAGAATTTTCAAACAACGAAATTAAATTCAACCACAAAAAGTTGTTTTTTGTACAAATAGGCGAATTTTCAAGCCAAAATGCCTTATTTATAACTTAGAAATAATCCTTCATGTACTTGTGTGGTGGCCTCTACAGGGCCCGTTGGTTTATCAATCGAAGTCTAGAGGGTGTTCAACTTCCGGTGATGTTGAAGAGGTTTGTATTCCCTTGAAATACTTCTTGAGGACGAACTCCCGTTCCTCCCGGTTACGAAGTATGTCCAAGTGTCCTTCAATATCCCCCAGATAGGCTAATGCCTCTGGTGTGAAAACCAGGCGGCGTTTTATTTTCGTGTACAACGAGTGAGACGTCCTCCGGATATTCAGTACGCACGCCAGGTGTTCCTTCGAAAGAGGTGGCGGAGGTCGTCGAGTGACGGGAGTGTCGAAGTTTAAAGCTTGACACGGTTTTCGCTTGGCTGATGATAGCGTCCTTAGAGCAGCCGGTCTATCGGCGTCGGTAACCTTTCTTCTACTGGCAGAGCAGTGAAATATTCCCTTTCCCGAAATTCTTGTACTTCGGCCGCCCGTTGACGCTGAATAGCACGCGCC
This sequence comes from Andricus grossulariae, assembly GCA_011634705.1. Classification (NCBI taxonomy): domain Eukaryota; kingdom Metazoa; phylum Arthropoda; class Insecta; order Hymenoptera; family Cynipidae; genus Andricus; species Andricus grossulariae. The sequence goes on along the minus strand of JAABKJ010075445.1, from coordinate 195,866,968 downwards.
CATTTCCTGACGGGGGTTGAGTCCCATCCGTCATGGAATTCAAGGAATTCATGGAATTCAAGGAATTCATGGAATTCAAGGAATTCATGGAATTCAAGGAATTCATGTACTTCATGGAATTCAAGTAATTCATGGAATTCAAGGAATTAAAGAAATTCATGAAATTCAAGGAATTCATAGAATTCAAGGAATTCAAAGAATCCAAGGATTTCATAGAATTCAAGGAATTCATAGATTTCAAGAAATTCATAGGATTCATAGAATTCAGGGAATTGAAGGAATTCATGGAATTCAAGGAACTCATGGAATTCAAGGAATTCATGGAATTCGAGGAATTCATGGAATTCAAAGAAATCACGGAATTCAACGAATTTAAGGAATTAAAGCAATTCATGGAATACCAGGAATTCATGGAATTCCAGGAATTCATGGAACTCAAAGAATTCATGGAATTCAAGGAATTCAGGCAATTCAGGCAATTCATGGAATGCAGGGAAGTCATGGATTTCAAGGAATTCATGGAACTCAAGGAATTCATGGAATTCAGGGAATTCAAGGAATTCATCGAATTCAAGGAATTCATGGAATTCCAGGAATTCATGGAACTCAGGGAATTCATGGAATTCAAGGAATTCAAGGAATTCAAGGAATTCATGAAATTCAAGGAATTCATGGAGTTCAAGGAATTCGAGGAATTCATGGAATTCCAGGAATTCATGGGAATCAGGGAATTCATGGAATTAAAGGAATTCATGGAATTCCAGGAATTCATGGAACTCAAGGAATTCATGGAATTCAAGGAATTCATAGAATTCAAGGAATTCATAGAATTCAAGGAATTCATAGGATTCATAGAATTCATAGGATTCATAGAATTCAAGGAATTCAAGGAATTCATGGAATGCAAGGAACTCATGGAATTCAAGGAATACATGGAAATCAAGGAATTCTTGAGACTCAGGCAAGCCATGGAACTCAAGGAATTCAAGGAATTCAAGGAATTCCAGGAATTCAAGGAATTCATGTATATCAGGGAATTCATGGCATAAAAGGAATTCAGGGAATTCAGGCAATTCATGGAATGCAAGGAATTCACGGAATTCAAGGAATTCACGGAACTCAAGGAATTCATAGATTTCAAGGAATTCATAGGATTCATAGAATTCAAGGAATTGAAGGAATTCATGGAATTGAAGGAACTCATGGAATTCAAGGAATTCATGGAATTCAAGGAATTCATGGAATTCAAGGAATTCATGTAATTCATGGAATTCAAGGAATTCATGGAATTCATTAATTATTGTAACCATATTCAGCAGAAACCCTTGGTACAGGGACCCTCTATCCGCAACCCGAGGAAGCGTTCGGTAGCTTTGTCATAGGCCCTTCAGTTCTATTCGAAAGGAATAGAAACCGAAACCGAATATATATGTATAATAGTAAAAATACATAAATATAAATAATAATCGCTCGATTTATAATGTAGAGGTCACTCTACGACTTACTGGCGACTGTCACGAAATCTTCCTCAATAAAACTACACTGGAGGTTACGAGTTTTCATATGAAGAAAAGTACCATTGAAATATGTGGTACGGTGGTTGTAGAAAGAAAATCTGGTGATGCATGGTGAAATGATGAAATTAAGGCAGCCCAAAAAGAAAAGAACGAAGCGTGCAACAGAACGTTGAATACGGTACCCAGCGGACACGTTCTGTAAATATTATATAACAATAAGGTAACATTTATACATAACATTGTTACAGTCATGTGCCATAACAACTACAGAACATAGAGGTCAAACTGTTTTGTAACGCAGTTACTGTGAGGATACGTAACAGTTCTGGAATTCTGTAATGTAACCAATGTAGAACAGAGCGATAGAACTGTTATGTCACTAGACTGTCACAAGTGTTCCTAGAAAGGAACATAAAGGTCACACTATTCTGTAACGCTGTTACTTTAAGGACTTGTAACAGTTCTGGAATTATGTAATGTAACTAGTATAGAACAGAGTGTCAGAACTATTATCTCTCTAGAATCTCACACGTGTTCCAAAAACGGAACATAAAGGTCACACTGTCCTGTAACGCAGTTACTGTAAGGATACGTAACAGTTCTGGAATTCTGTAATGTAAGCAATGTTGAACACAGCGATAGAACTGTTATGTCACTAGAATGCCACAAGCGTTCTCAGAAAGGAGCATAAAGGTCACACTATTCTATAACGCTGTTACTGTAAGGACGTGTAAAAATTCTGGAATTCTGTAATGTAACTAGTATAGAACAGAGTGACAGAAATGTTATGCCACTAGAATGTCACACGTGTTCCGAAAAAGGAACATAAAGGTCACGCTGTTCTGTAACGCTGTTACTGTAAGGATATGTAACAGTTATGGAATTCTGTAATGTAACTAATACAGACCAGAGTGATAGATCTGTCATGTCACTAGAATGTCACACGTATTCCAAAAACAAAACATAAAGGTCACACTGTTCTGTAAAGCAGTGACTGTAAGGATACGTAACAGTTCTGGAATTCTGTAATGTAACCACTGACCGTGTGATTGCTCTCAACATTGCAAACGTCTCGAGACAGGCTTTCAGGCGTGACAACCATACTGCTGATGAATTGTTTGCAACATTGCGAACGCCTCGAGACAGGCTCTTAGGCATGACGATACTGACTCTCTGACCGTGTGATTGTTCTCAACATTGCAAACGCTTCAAGACAGGCTCTCAGGCATGACAACCAAACTGCTGATGGATTGATTGTAAGATTGCGAATGCCTCGAGAGAGGCTCTCAGTCATGACAAAACTGGCTCACTGACCGTGTGATTATTCAAAACATTGCACACGTCTCGAGACAGGCTTTCGGGCATGATAACCGTACTGCTTATGGCTTGTTTGCAACATTGCGATCGTTTTGAGACAGGCTCTCATGCATGACAAACTGTCTCACTGACTTTGTGGCTGTTCTCAACATTACAAACGTTTCAAGACAGCCTCTCCGGCATGACAACCATACTGCTGATGCATTGTTTGCAGCATTGCAAACGCCTCGAGACAGGTTCTCAGGCATGACGAAACTACGCACTGACTGTGTGATTGTTTGCAACATTGCAAACGCCTCGAAACGGGCCCTTAGGCATCCAGACATATTGATGATGAATTGTCTGGAACATGGCAACGACCTCAAGACAGGCTCTCAGGCAGGACAATCTGACTCACTGACCGTCTGATTATTCTCAACATTGCGAACGACTCGAGAAAGGCTTTCAGGCGTGACAACCATACTGCTGATGAATTGTTTGCAACATTGCGAAAGCCTCGAGACAGACTCTCGTGCATGACGATACAGACTCACTGACCGTGTGATTGTTTTCAACATTGCAAACGTCTCGAGAAAGTCTCTCCGGCATGACAACCGTACTGCTGATGGATTGTTGGCAACATTGCGAACGCCTCGAGGCAGGCTCTCAGGCATGACAAGACTGACGCACTCTCTGTGTGATTGTTCTCAACATTGCGAACGTCTCGAGTCAGGCTCTCAGGCATGACAACCATACTGCTGACGGATTATTTGCAACGTTAAGAAGGCCTCGAAACAGGCTCTCTCGCATGACAAACTTACGTCCTGACAGTGTGATTGTTTGCAACATTGCAAACTTCTCGAGAAAGCCTCTCAGGCATGACAACCATACTGCTGATGGATTTTTTGCAACACTGCGAACGCCCTGAGACAGGTTCTCAGGCATGACAAACATACCTACTGACTGTGTGATAGTTTGCAACATTGCAAACGCCTCGAGACGGGTAATTTATCTAATCTACTTGTAACCCAGCGTCATCCATCTGCACTCCACTTGTGATATAGAGTAATTTAGCTAATCTACTTGTAAGTCAGCGTATTTCATCTACAATCCAGAGTAATCCAATTGTGAAGCGGAGTAATTCAGTAAATCTAGTTGTAAGCCAGCGAAATTCATATACAATCCAGAGCAATTCGCTTCTAATCAGGAGTAATTCAGATAATCTGCTTGTAACCCAGCGTAATCCATCTGCACTCCAGGGTAAGCCACTTGTGATCTAGAGCAATTTATCTAATCTACTTGTAATCCAGCATAATCCATCTGCACTCCAGGGTAATCCACTTCTAATCTGGAGTAATTTATCTAATCTACTTGTAACCCAGCGTCATCCATCTGCACTCCACTTGTGATATAGAGTAATTTAGCTAATCCACTTGTAAGTCAGCGTATTTCATCTACAATCCAGAGTAATCCAATTGTGAAGCGGAGTAATTCAGTAAATCTACTTGTAAGGCAGCGAAATTCATATACAATTCAGAGCGATTCGCTTCTAACCAGGAGTAATTCAGATAATCTGCTTGTAACCCAGTTGAAACTTGAAATAATTTCTTATCAATTCGGTTTTCTGATAGAAAATGATTGATTTTACTTGAAAATGGTTTAATTGATAATTTAACTTTTAAACTTTCTTAACATATGATTGAACTGTTTCATTTTTGGCGAAAATTAATAATCTTGCCAGATAATTCGACTTTTTGGTTGAAAACTTAACTATTTTTTTGAAAATTCATCTCCTTGGCTGAAAATTACTTGCTTTTTTTTGGTTGAAAATTAGTTTTTTCAACTGATAATTGATATTCTCGGTTAAAAATTTAACTGCTTAGTTGAAACTTAGAATACTTTCTTATAAATTAATTTTTCTGGTCGAAGATTATTAATTTTAGTTGAAAATAGTTTGATTTAAAATTTAACTTTTAAACTTTTCTAAAATAAGATTTAATTATTTTATTTTTGGTGAAAATTTATAATCTTGCTAGAAAATTCGTCTTTTTAGTTAAAAATTTAACTATTTTGTTGAAAATTCATCTTCTTGGCTGAAATTACTTGCTTTTTTTTTTGTTTAAAATTACTTTTTTCAACTGAAAATTAATATTCTCTGTTGAAAATTTAAGTGCTTAATTGAAGCTTAAACTATTTTCTTGAAAATTCGTTCTTTTGGTAATGAAATTTTTTTTTTAAACAAAAAATTTAACCATTTCATTTTTATTGATGACTGAAGAAATATGGAACAAAAATTATTTTATAAATGCAAATACTGAATATTTTCTAATACTAAATATTTTGAAATAATACATAGTTTCAGTTTTCAATTTTTATATTACATATGATCTGGAACAATAATAATTGTTTATCTTATTTGAATGCGAAATTATTGGTTTTTACGTATTATCTAATTTGATGGCTGAAGAAATATGGAACAAAAATTATTTTATAAATGCAAATACTAAATATTTTTGAATACTAAATATTTTTAAATACTAAATGTTTTCAGTTTTCTATTTCTATATCACATATGATCAGAAACAATGATGATTATCTATCTTGTTTGGATGCGAAATTATTGGTGTTCACATAAAATGGAAAAAAAATATTTTATAAATGCAGATACTAAATATTTTCAAATACTAAATATTTACAGTTTTACACTTTTATATCACATATGATCTGAAACAATAATAATTATCCATCTTGTCTGAATGCGAAATGATTGGTGTTCATATATGTAAAAATTTGATGACTGAAGAAATATGGAACCAAAATTATTTTATAAATGCAAATACTGAATATTTTGAATTACTGAATATTTTCAAATAATAAATATTTTCAGTTTTCAATTTTTATATTACATATGATCTTAAACTATAATAAATATCTGTCCTGTTTGACTGCGAAATTATTGGTGTTCACGTATGTACAAATTTGATGACTGAAGAAATATGCAACAAAAATTATTTTAGAAATGCAAATACTAAATATTTTCCAAAAATAAATATGTTCAGTTTTCAATTTTTATATTATATATGATCTGAAACAGTAATAATTATCTGTCTTGTTTGAATGCGAAATTATTGGTGTTCACATATGTACAAATTTTATTACTGAAGAAATATAGAACAGCAATTATTTTATAAATGCAAATACTAAGTATTTTCAAATACTAAATATTTTCAGTTTTAAATTTTTATATTACATATGATCTCAAGCAATGATAATTATCTTTTTTGCTTGAATGAGAAATTATTGGTGTTCACGTATGTACAAATTTGATGACTGAAGATATATGGAACAAAAATTATGTTATAAATGCAAATTACTAAATATTTTCGGTTTGAAATTTTTATATTACATATGATCTTAAACAATAATAATTATCTATCTTGTTTGAATGCAAAATTATTTGTGTTCACGTATGTACAAATTTGATGACTGAAGAAATATGGAACAAAAATTATTTTATAAATGCAAATGCGTTAATTATGAAGGCATATAATTCTGCAAACAAATAAATTAGACGAATTACCTTCATAAAAACGTTTTTTTGCTAGATCCGCAACTTCTTATTAGAGCAAAAAAAAGTTGTGCCAGGCGGCTCGAAGTATACATAATTTTGTGCAGAAGAGAAAAAATCCAAAAACCTAACTGTTACCAAAAGAAAAACTAAAAACGAAAACATTTTAGTATTTTGAGAAATTTTAAAAAAAAATAATACTTGTGCTGGGTTGTGCTCGACAAATGTTGTCTTTATTCCTTCTGACAAAATAGCGTGATATCAATATTTCTCATATTAGAACTCTAAACGTAAAACTAAAAAAATATAAAAGATCCACAAATAGTCAAATTTCGAAAAAATGGAACTTTCGCGGTGTTGTGCTCGATAAATGCAGCCTTTCTCCCCTCCAATGAAATTACGTGAGATCAGCAGTTTTCATATTAAAAACTCAAAACGTAAAACAAAAAAAACGTAAAAGATACAAAAATAGTCAAATTTCGAAAAAATAAAACTTGTGCTGGGCTGTGCTAAAAAAATACAGCCATTATTCCCTGTAATAAAATTACTAGAGATCAGCGGTTCTCATATTAGAACTCAAAACGTGAAACACAAAAAAACATGAAAGGTCCAAAAATAGTCAAATTTGGAAAAAAAACTGTGCTGGGTTGAGCTCGACGAATGCAGTCTTTATTCCCTCTGACGAAATCACGTAAGATCAACAGTTTTCATTTTAAAAACTCAAAACGTAAAACTCAAAATACATAAAAGATCCCAAAATAGTCAAATTTCGAAAAAATAGAACTTTTGCTGTGTTGTGCTCGATAAATGCAGCCTTTCTCCCCTTGAATGAAATTACGTGAGATCAACAGTTCTCATATTAAAAACTCAAAACGTAAAACTCAAAAAACATAAAAGATACAAAAATAGTCAAATTTCGAAAAAATAAATGTTGTGGTGGGCTCTACTCCACAAATCCAGCCTTTATACCTCATGATGAAATTACGTGATATTGACGGTTCTCATATTTAAAACTCAAAACGTAAAACTCAAAAAACATAAAAGATCCAAAAATAGTCAAATTTCGAAAAAATAAAAATTGTGGTGGGTTCTGCTTGACAAATCCAGCCTTTATTCCCTATGATGAAATTACGTGAGATCGACGGTTCTCATATTAAAAACTCAAAACGTAAAACTCAAAAAACATAAAAGATCCAAAAATAGTCAAATTTCGAAAAAATACTGTTATTTATCGTCATTATTATTGCCTTGTTAGGCTGGTCTTTCAAATTTCCATATTTTCAATTTAAATTTGCAGTTTTTAATGCACATTTGTAAAATAGTTTAATCTTTGAGGTCTTAAAACTAAAGTATTTGCTTCAAAACCTTGAAAAAAAATTTTTTTGATTTAAAATTTTTTTATTTTAGGAGGTATCGAATTTCGCAATATTGTAGCTTCAAATTCAAATATTAAAAATTGCAGGGAAATTCCAATATAAAATCTTTTGAAATTTGCAAAATTTTCATAACAAAAGCCTTAGTAGTCAGCTTTTAATTTGGTAATTATTTATTTCAATATTCTAAATTACTTGGTTTTAATTTTAGTCAGTTTCAAATTCAATCATTTTTTATTTACATATTCTAAATTCTTTGGTTCGAATTTCAAACTTAAAAATTGTCTGTTTTTTTTCTAATTCTTCAAAATATTAGAATATCAAATTAAAATACTTAATAGTTGCACAATATTCAGTTAAAAAGATTTTCAATAATTAAACAATTTAGAATTAAATATCTCAAGAATAAATTGACAACAATCAAAAATTAAGGCAATAATTTCACAAATTCAAGCCTTAAAAATGAAAATATTTTAGAACCAGGCACTGCAAATTAAATTATTTTTTATTAAAAAATGTTCCAAACAATTTTTTGAAATTTTTGTTAATTTTTAATTTTGTAATGTGAAATATAAAAATTGTCCGATTTTTAGTTGAAGATTCAAAAATTAAAATAAACGATTCGACACCTAAAGTTGATACCCCGGCAATTAAATAAATTCTTTAATTATTAATGGTCACAATTTTAGAGTTCAGAATTATCATATTGAACGCTATTTTTTCAATTTTTCACTTTCATAAGTTTCAATTTTGCAATTAAAATTGAATTCGTTGATTTTGAAAAGATTATTAACATTTTGAAAATTATTGCTTTTGAAACAATTAAAATTTGAATCTTTTTCTACAATAATTCAATATTAAAGGTTTATAATTTAAAAAATTTCCATTTTGAATGGTGAAAATGACGGTGAATGTATTTTTTGATCTTAGAAAAAACTGTCTAATCAATTTCAATATTGAATTAGCTTTTTTCAATTGTATAGCAATTTGAAATTTTACAATACCAAAATCTTTCACGTTGAAACATTTAATTTCAAATTCTCAAATTTCAATCGCTTCAAATTAAACATTATTAAAATTAAAATTGTTTAAATTCAGAACGCTTTTGTTTTTTTTTTTTCAATTTGGAACAAAAAATTCGCCCCTGCCGCCTCTTTAAAAATCTTAAAAACAACTATTTTAATTCAGAAAAAAAATAACCAACATTGCTTCCCATCATAATTAATAAAAATGTTAGAACCAAAAAAAGATTTCTTCCAATTCAGAAAAAAAAATTGGAAACAAAAATGTCCTCTCTCCAAATACAAGAAAAATTTTGAAATTCAAAATTGCCCTCTTGCAATATAAAATGAAAAATAGATAAATAAAAATTTTACTAAAAAAACCGTGCATGTTCCAATTCATAAGATATTGAAAATATTTCTCTTCAGGTTCATAAAAAAAATGATTCAATTCCCGTCCCTTCTAACTCTATAAAATATATTTTTTTAATTCTCTCCTAATATTAAAAAATATATAAAAAAATAAAATTTATTCCCCTGCAACTTTTCAATTTAAAAAAAGAATTGAAAACCCACATTTTCTCCCTTCCAACTCGATAAAAGTCTTCAGAACAAGAAAATTTCCCTCTTCCAATTCAGAAAAAATTGAAAACCAAAATTTCCTCCCTTAAAACTCAATGAAAATGTTAAAAATTAACAAATACCCTCTTTCATTTCAGAAAAAAATGTTTTTTTTTTCAAATCAGAAAAAAAATGTTTACCTTCCACCTCTGTAAAAATCTTAAAAATTACAAGGAAAATTTTGAAATGAAAAATTATTATATTATTTTAATAAAAATATTTTAAAATTATTATAATATTTCTCTTTGATTTCAGAAAAAAGATTATCAAATTATCGCGCCTTCCAACTCTATAAAAATCTTAAAATAAAAAAAATTCTCTCCCAACAAAAAAACAAACAAAATTCCTCCCTTCCACCGCGATAAAAGTCTTAAAAATAAAAATGATTCTTCTGCCAATTTATGAAATATTAAATAAACTCAAATTTTCTCGTTTCCAATGCAATAAAAATGTATAAAACAAACAAATTTCCTCTTACTATTCAGAAAAAAAAGAAATGACAAAAATTTGACCACTCTATAAAAATCTAAAAATAAAATAAATCAATTCAGGGAAAAGGTTGAAAATAATAAAAATAATAATAAAATAAATAAAAAAAATACAATAAATTAAAAAAATAAAATAATAAAAAGTTCCCTGTTCAACTCAATGAGAATGTTGAAAAGAAAAATGTGTTTTTTTTTTCAATTTGGAACAAAAAATTCGCCCCTGCCGCCTCTTTAAAAATCTTAAAAACAACTATTTTAATTCAGGTCACTTCCAGGTTTCCAGGTCATTTCTGGGTTTCCAGGTTATTTGCTGGTTTTCCAGCTTTTCCAGATCAAATTTCGTTAATTTTCCAAGTTAATTAACTAAGAAATAAATTCATTTGTACAGGAACCGACGAATCAATATAATGAATCGGAACGAAAATGACACAATAGTACAACTTTTGTCCATTCTTTTTATAACTTTTCTTCTTTTTTTTCATTTTATAACATTTTGTGCTGAAAATTATTATCATCATTATTTTTTTTCCTAATTTAACTATTTTAAAAGAAAAAGTAACTTTACCTGTAGAAAATTAATTTTTTTAGTAAAAAATATATAATTTTTGGTTGAAAATTCAACTATTTGATAGAAAAAGTAGCTTCTTTGGTTACATTTTCTTTTTCTGTTAATGATTCAACTATTTTGGAAGAAAAAGTAACTTTTTCTGTAGAAAATAAACTTTTTTGGTTGAAAATTTTTTTTTCTGTTGGAATATTCAACTATTTTGGTAGGAAAAATAACTTTCTTTTTTTGAAATTTATTCTTTTTGCTTGAAAATTGAACTATTTTGGTAGGAAAAGTAACACTTTTGGTTGAAAATGTATTCTTTTTGGTTGAAAATTGAACTATTTTTATAGAAAAAGTAAGTTTTTTGGTTGATAAGTCTACTATTTTGGAAGAAAAAGTAACTTTTTCTGTAGAAAATTAACTTTTTTGGTTGAAATTTTGTTTTTTGTTTGAATATACATCTATTTTGGTAGGAAAAATAACTTTCTTGGTTGGAAATTTATTCTTTTTGGTTGAAAATGGAACTATTTTGTTAGGAAAGGTGACGTTTTTCTACAAATTAACTTTTTGGTAAAAAATTTATTCTTTTTCGTTGAAAATTCAACTATTTTGGTAGAAGAAGTAACATTTTTGGTTGAAAATGTATTCTTTTCGTTGAAAATTCAACTATTTTGGTAGAAAAAGTTACATTTTTGGTTGGAAATATATTCTTTTTTATTGAAAATTCAACTATTTTGGCAGGAAAAGTTACTTGTCTTGTAAAAATTAACTTAGTGGTGAAAAATTGATTCTTTTTGGTTGAAAATTCAACTATTTTGGTAGAAAAAGTAACATTTTTGGTTGAAAATGTATTCTTTTTCGTTGAAAATTCAACTATTTTGGTAGAAAAAGTTACATTTTTGGTTGAAAATGTATTCTTTTTTATTGAAAATTCAACTATTTTGGCAGGAAAAGTTACTTGTCTTGTAAAAATTAACTTATTCAATTTTGCGACATTGCAAAATTTAAAAAAATTCAAGTAAATAAAACCAAGTGTAGATTTTTGATGATTCCAAACAGAAAATTGAGAAACTTTTTTAAGAGAATACAGAAATTTTTTTAAGATTTCCGGGAAAATTTTCAATGATTTTTTCTTTTACAAAATTTATTTTAGAAACATACTTGAAAAATTGAAAATATTTAGAAAAGCTTGATGTAAAATGTAGATTTTTTAAGAATTCAAAATGAAAATTAGAAGATTTTGAAGAATGTTAAAATTTTTCAAGAGAATACAGAAATTTTCTTAAGATTTCCGGGAAAATCCGTAATGATTTTTTATTTCACAAAATTTATTGAAA
>JAABKJ010075445.1:195772791-195855207 GCA_011634705.1 Andricus grossulariae | reverse complement strand
GAATTAAAAAAAAATGTATGTTTTCAAAGATTTGAAAAAAAATTTAGAAGCTTTTTAAGAATTTTGAATGTTTTTGAGAGAATAGCAAATTTTTCTTAAGATTTCTGGCCAAATTTTCAGGGATTTTTTATTTTACAATATTTATTTTAACAAAATATTTGAGGTCTAAAATTTTTCACTTTTGCCTAACTTTCAAATTATAGTAAGGTAATAATTAAATCAAGTTAACAAACGTAATTGTTTAAACTATTTATGATCATTCGGAAATTTTCGACTCTTTTACAATTTTAACTTAGAGTATGGTAATAATGATTTAAATTCAACAGAAATAATTTCTTAAACAAATTTCCATTGTTCATAACTATCTTTTCTATAGAAATGCTAGATAGCTCCTGTTTTTCTGAAACTTTCCACTTTTTGTCAACTTTTTACTTGGAGCGCGGTAATAATTAATGCAATTCAGAAACAATTGTTTAAAAAAATTATTGTTGTTTTTAACTATCTCAACCTATAACCTATAACAAAAATAAGTTGGTTAAAGGCTTTATTGTTAACTTGCATTACTTATTACCATACAAAGTGAAAAGTTGAAAAAATGTGGAAAATTTTAGAAAAACTGCCACTATCTAGAATTACTATAACAGAAGATAGACAAACAATAATTTGTCTAAACAATTATTTTTTTGAATTTCATTAATTTTTACTTCACTCTAAAACCTGTCCTAAACATTTATCTCTCAAAACGTTTTCGACTTTTCGAAATCTAATTCCTAAAAAATAAAATTCTTTTTTGAAATTATAGAAATTTCAACTTTTACCTGAATTAGAATTTTGAAAATTTCCATATGTGATTTGTTAAAAATATGAACTTCTAGTTTGAAATATTTTTTCAGATTCATCAGTTTAGTTGAAAATTTTTCTCTTTAGGTGAAAATTAAACTATTTTGTTGAAAATTCGTTTTTTTTTTTTGGTTGAAAATTAATTTTTTCAACTATTCCAGCTTTGTTTCAAAATTAATCTTTTTTAGTTTGAAATTCAACTATTTGGTTAAAAAATCTTTTTTTTTTGCTCAAAATTTGTCATCTTGGTTGAAAATTAATCTGCTTTGGTTGATGATTTAACTGGAGCTAAAAATTCCTTTTTTTGTTGAATACAAGTGTCTTGTATTTAAAATGAAAATATTTTTTGCTTGAAATATCAACTATTACTTTTTTTGTTGAAAATTCATCTTTTTTGGTTCAAAAATCATCTTTTTGGTTCAAAATTCATCTTTTTTGTTGAAGATTTAACTGTTTGGTTGAAAATTCGTTTTTTTTGTTGTTAAAAATTAATTTTTTCAACTATTCCAGGTTTTTTCAAAATTGATCTTTTTTAGTTAAAAATTCAACTATTTGGTTAAAAAATCTTTTTTTTTTTGTTCAAAATTTGTCATCTTGGTTGAAAATTAATCTTTTTTGGTTGATTATTTAACTTGAGCTAAAAATTCCTTTCTCTTGTTGAATTCAACTGTCTTTTATTTAAAATAAAAATATTTTTTGCTTGAAATATCAACTATAACTTTTTTTGTTGAAATTTCGTCTTTTTGGTTCAAAAATCATCTTTTTGGTTTAAAATTCATCTTTTTAGTTGAAGATTTAACTATTTTGTTGAAAATTCGTGTTTTTTTTTAAATTAATGTTTTTTTTTTTTACTAAAAATGTAAGTTTTTCATTTTTGTTTGAAAAGTTATCTTTTTTAGTTAAGAATTCGGCTTTTCGGTTAAAAGTTGAGTAAATTGGTTAAAAATTGATTTTTTTGGTTGATGATTCATCAGTTTGGTTGAAAATTTTTCTCTTTGGGTAAAAATTGAACTATTTTGTTGAAAATTTGTTTTTTTATTGAAATTTAGTTTTTTTTTTTACTCTTTCAGTTTTGTTTTAAAATTAATCTTGTTTCGCTTAAAATTCAACTATTTGGTTAAAAAATAATGTTCGTTTGTTCAAAATTTGTCTTTTTAGTTGAAAATTAATCTATTTTTGTTGAATATTCGAATATTTCTTGAGTTAAAAATTCCTTTTTTTTGCTTTTTTGTTTTAGGTTGAAATATCAACTATTACATTTTTCGTTTAAAATTTGTCTTTTTGGTAGAATATTAGTCTTCCTGTTTCAACATTGTATAATATTTATTTAAAAAATGTGTTATTGTTTAAATTCGAGAATTTTCTTGTTCAGATATTTTATTATTCGTGAATTTTATTATTCGAAAATTTTACTACTCGGGAATTTTATTGTGGGACAACTTAAAATTCCAGACACTGTAAAATTCCCGAATTGGAAAATTCCCGAAGAATAAAATACCCGAATAATAAAGTTCCCGAATAGTAAAAATTTCGAATAATAAAATTCCCGAATAATAAAATATCCGAACAAGAAAATTCCCGAATTTAAGCAATTACAAATATTTTTTATAAATATTATTTATCTAATAAAAATAAAATAATCAAATTTTGTATACAAAAATTTTGTTTAATGTTTCTAAAATTATTCTTTGAATTTGAGATAATAATAATTGAAAAAAATATATTTCTGGATAAAAAATGTTTTTCTGATATAGCTTTTTTAAATTCAAACAATAATCTTAGAAAATTTAAACATTGAAAATTTTTTTTTTTAATACAAATATTGGATTATTGTATTTTTAATAAATAAATCATATTTATAAAAAATTATAATTGTTTAAATTTGGGAAGTTTATAATTCGGGAATTTGTTAGTTCGGATATTTCATAATTCGACAATTTTCTGTCAGGAATTTTATGATTCGGCAATTTTTCAAACCGGTAATATTACAAACTGTTTGGGAATTTTCCAATTTGGGAATTTTATTACTCTGGAATTTTATTATTCGGAAATTTTCCAATTTGGGAATTTTATTATTCGGGAATAATAAAATTCTTGAATAACAAAATTTCCGAACAATAAAGTTCCCGAATTGGAAAATTCCCGAATAATAAAATTCCTGACAGAAAATTTCCGAATTATAAAATATCCGAACTAGAAAATTCCCGAATTTAAACAATTAACATTTTTTAATCAATTTTATTTGTTAATTAAAAAATATTCAAATATTTTTATAACAAAATTATTTTTAACGTTTACAGTTTCTAAAATTATGGGTTGAATTAAAAATTAAAATAATTGAAAACAAATGTTTATCCAGAAATATATTTTTTTCAATTATTGTTATTTTAAATTCAGCAATAATTGTAGAAACTTTAAACATTGAAAATGATTTTCTTTTTGATAAAATTATGGAACGACTAAAAAATTTCGAAAAATAAAATTCACGACATTGTAAAATTCCCGAACAGTTTATAATATTACCGAATTTGAAACCTCCCGAATAATTAAATTCCCGAACCGTTTATAATATTGCCGAAGTACTGTATACTCATCTCAACATTACAAAATTTATTTTCGCAATTTTATTTCAATTGTAAAATAATTGCAATTGGAAATTAATTTTAAATAATTGTAAAATAAATTTAACAATATTCATTTTATAAAGAAATATCTCATGATTTTAAAAGGACAAAACAATTTTTTAAGTTAATTCTTTCTAGTATTTGAATAACTAATGAACATATTTTTAGAATATTTTCCTTGATTCTGCCCTAGGGTCAAACTTGGTACAAAAAAATTTCGTGAAATTTCAGATAAAAACTGTACTCTGTATACATTAATTTTGAAAATAAGAAATATGACTACTTTTTGTAAATCTTCCTAAATCTCATTTAAATATGACACACATTGAATTTAATTAAAAAAATTCTTGTAAATAGTTTGTCATTTTATAAATTTTACATTTTTGTACCATGTTTGGCCTTACGGAATAGATTTTAGGAATGAAACTATAAAATTATCTCCATTAATTAGTTTCTGGTTGAAAATTATATTTTTTGTTGAAATTTTTATTCGTCATATCAGAAATGTTGAAAAATTTTCTGAAATTTTGTCAAAAATCCTGTGAAAATTAGGAAAATTATATTCATATAACCTTAAAATGAGCAAACAAAGAAACTTAAAAAGTAAATAGTCATTCGAAATTTTTAGTTTGTATACAAAAATATTTTGCACCGTAAATTATAATTTTGATGAAATTTTTTTTTTCTTTATTAAAAATTTTTTTTTGATTTGAAAATGTATTTATTTGGTTTAAAAACTTGTTTAAATTAAAAATAAGAATTTTTTCATTGAAATAGCAATTATTACATTTTTTTTGAAAATTCAGCTTTTTTGGTTGCAAATTCGACTGTTTGGTTAAAACTTTTTTTTTAATGAAATGTTGATTGATCTACAGAAACATTAAAAAATCTTCGTAAATTTTCATAAGAATTTTAGGAAAATTATATTTCTTTAAACTTAAAAGTAAACAAGCTTAAAAAATAGTTGTTCGAAATTTTTATTTTGTATATAAAAATATTTTTCGCCTCGAATTATAATTTTGTCGAAATTTTACTTTTTTCTTTACTAAAAAACTTTTTGATTTGATAAATTTATTATTTTGGTTGAAGATTTATTCTTTTGAAGTTAATTCTGTTTTTAAATGAAAATTAGAATTTTTTCATTGAAATATCAATTATTACATTTTTAGTTAAAAACGAATCTTTTTTGATTGAAAATTCATTTTTTAAATTTCCAACATCCAGCATGTTAAGTGGAGCAGCCTATACTGCACAAGCTTTTAAAGATTTGTATAATCTTTTGATTGATGAGGAAGGAAACAAGACGCAATATTTAGAAACTCTAAAAAAAGAAGGAATAAATCTGTCTAATGTGTCCAGTATGATAAGTAAAGCAGGAGCTAACGCTCCTAAGGCTTTCGAAGATTTGTATAATCTTTGGTTTGATTCGCAAAAAAATAAAACTCAGTACTTAAAAACTGTAGAAAAAGAGGGAATAAATCTATCTACTATGTCGAGTGTCTTAAATGGTGCAAGAACTAATGCTGCAAAAGAATGCAAAGATTTGTATGATCTTTGGTTTGATGAAAATGGAAATAAAACAAAATATTTAGAAACTCTCGAGGAAAAAGGAATAAGTTTAACTAAGGTATCAAGTATTTTAAGTAAATCAGGAGCCAGTCATGCAAAAGCTTTTAAAGAATTATATAGTCTCTGGTTTGATGAAGAAGGAAACAAAACACACTATTTAGACACTCTAGAAAAAGAAGGAGTAAATTTATCTAATATGTCCAGTTTTTTAAAGGCTACCAGAAATAATGCTGCAAAAGCTTTTAAAGGTTTGCATGATCTTTGGTTTGATAAGTAAGGAAATAAAACACTGTATTTGAAGACTCTAGAAAAAGAAGGTGTTAATAAGCTATCTAATATGTTCAATATTTTGCAACGGGTAGGAGCTAATGCTGCAAAAGCTTTCAAAGGATTTTTTTTTCTTTGGTTTGATTTAGATAGAAACAAAACCCACTATTTGAAAATCCTAGAAGAAAAACAAATTATTCTAACCAATGTGTCCAGTGTGTTAACTGGAGCGGGAGCTAATGCAGCATAAGCTTTTAAAGATTTGTATGATTTTTGGTTTGATAAACAAGGGAATAAAACATTTTACTTAAAAACTCTAGAAAAAGAAGGTGTTAAGCTGTCTAATATGACCAGTATTTTGTATGTGGTAGAACTTAATACTGCAAAGGCTTTTAAAGATTTCTATTTCGTTTGGTTTGATATAAATGGAAATAAAACCCAGTATTTAAAAAGCCTACCAGAAAAAGAAATTATTCTAACTAATGTGTCCAATATGTTCAGGAGAGCGGGAGCTAATGCTGCAAAAGCTTTTAAAGACTTGCATGATCTTTGGTTTGATGGCGAAGGAAATACAACACACTACTGGAGAAAGAAGGCATAAATCTAACAACTATGTGCAGTTTGTTAAGTGGAGCGGGGGCTAATAAGAAGCAGTTGAATTTGAAAAAAAAAGAAATTTTTAACAAAATAGTTGAATTCTCAACAATAACAGATTAATTTTTAACCAAAAAGATTATTTTTTGACAAAGAAAATTAATTTTCTGTAGAAAACTGTGATTTTTCAACGAAATAGTTAAATTTTCAATCGAAGAAAATAATTTTGAACTAAAATAATGAATTTTCAACCATATCGTTGAATGTTTAACTAAAAAGACAAATTTTTAAACAAAAAATCGAAATGTTGAATTTTCAATTCAAAAATTTAATTTTCATACTTCAACAAATTTACTTTTCAACCAAGTAATTGGATTTTCGTAAAAAGAGATGAATTCTCAACATTAAATGCAATAGTTAATATTCAATTTAAAAAAATAGTTTAAATTTCAATCATAAACAGTTAAATTCGAAAAAAAAGAAATGTTCAACAAACAGATGAATTTTTTACGAAAAGGATGATTTTTTGACGAAAAAAATAAATTTTTTGTAGAAAAATGTGAATTTTCAACGAAATAGTTACATTTGCAACCGAAGAAAATAATTTTGAACTAAAATAATGATTTTTCAACCATATTGTTGAATTTTCAACTGAAAAAGATCAAATTTCCAAACAAAAAATCGGAACGTTGAATTTTCTGTTCAAAAGTTTATTTATTTATTATTATTGTTTATTTGTATACTTTAACAAATTTACTTTTCAACCAATCAATTGGATTTTCATAAGAAGAGATAAATTCTCAACAATAAATACAATAGTTAGTATTTTATTTGAAAAATATTTTAATATTTAATTAGAAACAGTTAAATTCGACAAAAAAAAAG
Organism: Andricus grossulariae; assembly: GCA_011634705.1. Classification (NCBI taxonomy): domain Eukaryota; kingdom Metazoa; phylum Arthropoda; class Insecta; order Hymenoptera; family Cynipidae; genus Andricus; species Andricus grossulariae. Next base: position 195,848,428 of record JAABKJ010075445.1, on the reverse strand, counting down.
AAGACATTTTTAACAAAATAGTTGAATTCTCAACAATATAGTTCTACCTTTAAGAAGAAAAAGTTGAATTCGACAAAAAAAAAGAAGAAATTTTCAACAAAATAGTTGAATTCTCAACAAAAACAAATTAATTTTTGACCAAAAAGATGATTTTTTGACAAAGATAATTAATTTTCTGTAGAAAACTGTGATTTTTCAACGAAATGTTGAATTCTCAATTCAAAAATTGAATTTTCATACTTTAATAAATTTACTTTTTAACCAAGTAATTTGATTTTCATAAAAAGAGATGAATTCTCAACAATAAATGCAAAAGTTAATATTTTATTTCAAAAATAGTTCCACTTTTAATAAGAAGCAGTTGAATTTGAAAAAAAAAGAAATTTTTAACAAAATAGTTGAATTCTCAACAATAACAGATTAATTTTTATTTCTCTAGCTGAAACTTGAACTATTCTATTTTTGGTTGAAAATTTATCTTTTTTAGTTGAAAATTCATCTATTTTATTGAAAATTTGTCTTTTTTGGTAGAAAATTGACGTTTTGGTTGAAAATTTAACTATAACGTTAAAAATTCTATTCAAAATAAAAATATTTGGTTGAAATTTCGTGTATTTTGTTAAAAATTATTCTTTTTTGGTAGAAAATTAATCTTTTTGATTGAGGCTTCATTTCTTTGGTTGAATATTTTTTTTTTTTTATTGAAAATTTATTGTTTTAACTAAAAATTTAATCATTACATTTTCTGTCGAGATGTTTTTTCTAAACATTTAATCTTTTTAGTTGTAAATTCCTCTTCTGGCTTGAAAATTCAACTATTAAGTTAAATTTTTTTGTATTTAAGATGCATCATTTTCCTTAAAAGTCTATTAGTTTGACGAAAAATAAATATTTATATAAAAATTATAAATATATTATATTACATTAAATTTTATATTTTATATATATTAAATATTATATTAATTTGTTTTTTTTTTGTTGAAAATAAATTTTTTTTTTGACAAAAAATGTAGCTATTTCATTTTTGCTAGAAAATTGCATTTTTTCAATAAAAAATGTATTTATTTTGTAGAAAATATCGTCTCCTTGAGTCAAAAATTCCATTATTTTGGTAGAAAATTCATTTCTTTGGTAGAAAATTATTTTTTTTTTTTTTATTGAAAATTAATTTTTTTAAAGAAAAATTTAACTATATTAAATAAGAAAAAATTGTATAGAAATTTAATCTTTTTCGTAGAAAATAAATTTGTATCGTTTAAAATTTATTTTATTTTCTTAAAAACTTATTTCTCTAGCCGAAACTTGAACTATTCTATTTTTGGTTAATAATTTATCTTTTTTAGTTGAAAATTCATCTATTTTGTTGAAAATTGGTCTTTTTTTGGTAGAAAATTGACGTTTTGGTTGAAAATTCAACTATTTGTTTAAAATTCTATTAAAAATTTTAATATTTGGTTTAAATTCCATGTATTTTGTTGAAAATTATTCTTTTTCGATAGAAAATCGATCATTTTGGTTAAAAATTCATTTCTTTTGTAGAAAATTAGTGTTTTTATTGAAAATTAATTTTTTTAACGAAAAATTTAACTATATCTAAAAAAAAACTTTATAGAATTTTTAACTTTTTGTAAAAAATTCATTTGTATGGTTGAAAACTTACTTTTCTAGCTGAACCTTGAACTATTCTATTTCTCAGAGAATTCAAGGAATTCAGAGAATTCGAGGAATTCAGAGAATTCAACGAATCCGAGGTATTCAGAGAATTAAGGAAATTCAGATAAATCAAGGTATTCAGATGATTCAAGAAATTTAGAGAATTCAAGGAATTCAGATAATTCAATGCATTCAGCAAACTGAAGGCATGGAGCGAATTCAATAAATTCAGAGAATTATACAAATTCAGGCAATTCAGAGAATTCAAGCAATTCAGAGAATTCGAGGAATCCAGAGAATTTGAGGAATTCAGAGAATTCAACGAATTTGAGGTATTCAGAGAATTTAACGAATTCATTTAAATCAAGGAATTCAGATAATTCAAGGAATTCAGAGAATTCAAGGAATTCAGAGAATTCAACGAATTGAGAGAGTTGAGGGGGGTAGAGAATTTTTTGAATTCAGAGAATTCAAGGAATTCAGGCAATTTAAAGGATTCAGAGAATTCAAAGAATTCAGTGAATTTAAAGAATTTAGAGAATTTAAAGAATTTAGAGAATAGGAGGAATTCGTAGATTTTAATAAATTTTGAGAATTAAGGGTATTAGGAGAATTTGAGGAATTCGGAGAATATCTGGCATTGAAAGAATTCTATGAATACAAAGAATTCAAAATCCCAAGAAATTACAAAATCGTTTCAATTCCTGGAATTCTCATAATAACTTGAATTAGCTGAATTCCGTGGATTCCCTGAATTCTCTAAATTCCTTCAATTTTCTGAATTCCTTTAATTCACTGTATGCCTTGAATTTGCTGATTGGCTCGAATTCCGTGAGTTCCTCAAATTCTCTGAATTTCTTGAATTCCTTGGATTTGCTGAAAGCCTCAACAAATAATTTCCAAAAAAAAATTATGTCAGATGAAGTCAGTTGATCCTATAATAACGATTTCATCACAAATTTCTAAAAGAGCCTTTTTTCCAGAGTAAATACGCGTGAAGCTTTATGGGCTTTGAACAACCCCTAAAAATGAATAGTTTTTAAAATAAAAAAATAAAACAAGATTACTTTTTTTTTGGCATTCAAACAAATCTGGGGGGTAGGATTAAGAAAATTTGAAGAAAAAAATGTGTACCACCCAAATAGATAAACCTTGATATTTGACTAGCCAATGACGAAGACAAATGTATAACCCGTCATTATACATCATCGCATAAACGACAGTAAAACTTTGATAAAAGTTGTTGACCATTTTTATTTCAAGTATACTTTTTGTTACATCATAAGAAAATACATAAAATAACCAAAGAGGCATCCATCTCTCTATGCTTCCCACTATATGTGAATGAACCTGCAATGGTGTTATGAGCATAAATCTTGAAAATATAAGTTGCGAATGAAAACTGAGACATAAAACAGTTTTTGCATGAAAATGATGGAAGATTCCATTGGTCGGAATAGAACACTTGCAACATAATTTGATGACGTACTTCTTAAATTTTGACCTGATTCTTGTCTAAGAGGTATTACATTCCCGAAATACACACTTAAAACTTCCTTGTCGGTTCAATAAACGCATAAATTAAAAATTTTCTTTAATATTCATGACCTGGAAAAACATTTGTTAACTAACAGATAGAAAATTTGATTTCAGAAGCAACCCTGATATATTTATATTGATAACTGGACTGCCAATAGAAACTTATCGCGCGAAAATTGTAGCCTATATTATTCAAAACAATTTTCCTTTGATTTTATAAATGCTTGAATAAAAAAATCGCTCAATTCTCACAAACTGAGCGCGGTTGAGATACGCATATTGTGTTCATTAGACAGATTACTGAAATACAAATATCTTACAAGTAAAAGGTCAAGACATTTTTCATTGATGAGATAAGGAATATAGAATGTATTTTACACGATAATAATGCACCGGAAAAATAATAAGGTACACTGTTTATCAAATTGTTCGCTAATACAGTAATCAGTCTTTACTAGTTTGTCAAAAATGACGATCCTTTCTACTCTGGTCCTATTATTGGCTGTCATCGTTAATTTTATTGGTAAATATAATGATATAATAATATATCTTTAATTTAAAAACATTTTTGCATTATTCAAATAAAAATTTGTCCAATTTCATGCGAAATACGTCTTCATTGAAATCCATGAAAATAATTTCAAATTTTGTTGTTGTTGAAGTCTTAAAAAATAGTTTCAAGTTCCTTGTAATGCAATAAAAACCCTTAAAGTATTTGAAACCCTGATATCTGGTGAATACTCAAAATAAGGAAAAAAAATTTCAAACTGAAACTTCGTCAAAAGTGGCATAACTTACTTTTTTTGCGGGATAATTTCTTTGGAAATGAATATATTTCTAAAAAAAAATTATTCATTAAAAAAATGTAAACCTAACTCTCTTGATATTTAAATAAAATCTTCTTTTACATGAAACATTTATGTACCTAATTTATAAGGCAAAAAAGCTTGCCAATCAACATTATATTTCCAACCACCTTCTTTCCTGTTCTTTAAAAACCAATATAAAACAACAACAAAAAAGGGTCCGAGATGGATTTTTTTCATTTTTTTCTCCGAGATAGATCCTTATCATTTGGTTCAATTCTCGAAAGAATATTTGATAGTCTACGAGCCAGCGACACTAGATCGTGCGTCACCGCAGGGTCTATTTCCGAACCCACGTACCTTAATTATGATTGGAAAAATTAATTTTTCCTTTCCATTTGGTTTCTCTGAGATAAAACGTTTTCATTTGGTTCAATTCTCGAACAAATAGTTGATAGTCAAAGAGCTATCGACAATAGACCTTGCGTCATCACAACGTCTAGTCCTGAACCCACGTACCTTAATTAATAATTGAAAAATCAATTTTTTCTCTTCATTTGGTTTCTCTTAGATGAAACGTTTTCATTTGGTTTCTCCGAGATGGATACTTTTCAATTGGATTTTCCGAAATGGATCCTTCTCAATCGGTTCAATTATCTAACAAGCAGTTGATAGTCTAAGAGCCATCGACAATAGACCTTGCGTCATCGCCAGGTCTAGTCCTGAAGCCACGTAGCTTAATTGATGATTGCAAAATTGGTTTTACCTTTCCATTTGGTTTCTCTGAGATGAAACGTTTTCATTTGGTCTTCCAAGATGGATTCTTTTAATTTGTTTTCCCTGCGATGGATCCTCTCCATTTAGTTTAATTCTGGAAAAAATAGTTGATAGTCTAAGAGCCAGCGACACTAGACCTTGCGTCATCGCATGGTCTAGTTCTGAACCCACGTGCCCTAATTAATGATTGAAAGGTTAATTTTTCCTTTCCATTTGATTTCTCTGAGATAGAAAGTTTTCATTTGGTTTCTATGAGATGGATTATTTTTATTTGGTTTTTCCTAAATGGATCATTTTCATTTGGTTCAATCATCAAAAAAAAGTTGATAGTCTGAGAGCCAGCGACACTAGATCCTGCGTCAACGCAAGGTCTATTTCCGAACCCACGTACCTTAATTATTGATTGAAAAATTAATTTTCCCTTTCCATTTGGTTTCTCCGAGATAAAACGTATTCATTTGGTTTCTCCGAGATGGATACTTTTGTTTTGGTTCAATTCTCGAACAAATAGACGCCTTGCGTCATCGCAAGGTCTATTCCTAAACCCACGTACCTTAATTATTGATTGAAAAAATAATTTTTTCTTTCCAGTCGATTTCTCTGAGATGAAACGTTTTCATTTGGTTTCCCCGAGATGGATTTTTTTCATTTTTTTCTCCGAGATAGATCCTTATCATTTGGTTCAATTCTCGAAAGAATATTTGATGCACTTTAGCACGCTATTCTGTCTGACGATAGTTGGGATTTTTCACTGCAAGCCTTAAAATTGTTACAAATTCGGATCGTAAAGTTTTATTTAATTTTTTGTTGGATAAATTTTCTACTTAAAATTGCATGTTTAAATTTTTAGTTTAAAACATTAATTTTCAACCAAAAAAATCAAAGTTTGAACAAAAAAAGTTGAATTTTTAAGCAAGAAGAACAATTTTCAACTACGAAAATAATTTTCCCTATCATTTCTATTATTTTTCTATCTTTTTTATATTTGCTATCTTTTATATATTTTTACTATCTTTTCTGTCTTTTTTCTATCTTTTCTATGATTTCAATCTCTTCTATATTTTTTCATCTGTTCTATCTTTACAATATTTTTCCTATCTTTTCTATCTTTTTCTATCTTTTCAATCTCTTCTATATATTTTTTATTTTTCCTATCTTTTTCTATCTTTTCAATCTTTTTTTATCTTTTTTTCATCTTTTCTATCTTTTCAATATTTTTCCTATCTTTTTCTATCTTTTCAATCTCTTCTATATATATTTATTTTTCCTATCTTTTTCTATCTTTTCAATCTTTTTTATACTTTTTTTATCTTTCCTATCTTTTCTATATTTTTTTTATCTTTTCTATCTTTTCTATCATTTTTCTCATTTTTTCTATCTTTCCTATATTTTCTCCATCTATTTCCTATCTTTTTTCTATTTTTTTTATCTTTTTTCTATCTTTTTTCTACCTTTTCTATCATTTTTCTATCTTTTTTATATTTTCTATCTTTTTTCTACCTATTCTATTTTTTCCCTGTCTATTCTATTTTTTCCTATCTTTTCTTTTTACTTGTATCTTTTCTATATTTCTTATTTTTATTTATATTTTCTATCTTTCCTATCTTCTTTCTATATTTTCTATGCTTTTTATATTTTCTATATTTTCTGTCTTTTTCCTATGTTTTCCATAGTTTTTCTACTTTTTTCGATCCTTTCTATCTTTTCTGTATTTTGTTTATTTTTTCTATTTTTTCTATCTTTTCCATATCTTTTCTATCTTTCCTATCTTCTTTCCATCGTTTGTACGTTTTTTATATTTTCTGTCTTTTCTTATTTTTTCCCTATATTTTCTATTGTTTTTCTACTTGTTTCTATCCTTTCTATCTTTTCTGTATATTGTTTATCTTTTCTATTTTTTCTATCTTTTCTATATCTTTTCTATCTTTCCTATCTTCTTTCTATCATTTCTATGTTTTTTATATTTTCTATATGAAGCAGAAAGTTCCTAATCGTTACGTTGATATTACAATAAATGTTTTATTATTCATGTACAACAGACCAAAACTGCTTATTTATATATTGCAAAATAAATTAAAAATTTGATTCTTCATCATTATTTTATTTTAGTTACCCAATGAACTGCATACGAATAATACTTTTGCTGTAAGCAAAGACCTTTCTTTCTCACGTTTTGTTACATATAACAAAATTTTTGTTGGGTACAACAATAATCGTTGGTTGAAGAAGACTGATTAAAAAACTTGAACGATAAAAAAAGACAAATATTTTTGGTTAAAAGTTCTTTCTTTTTAAATGAGAAATCTACTATTATATGTTTGGTGTGGAATTTATTTCGTTTGACTAATGATTCTACAATTTGGTTCAAAATTTAATTATCTGATTGAAAATTCAAATTTTTTAGGTAAAAATTCAACTATGTAGTTGGAAATTCATGTACATGTTCTGTTGAAAAATCGTTTCTTTTCCTTCTGATGTAATCTGTCATCTTTCCTTGTTGAAAATGCAGATGTTTGATTGAAAATGAATCTGTTTTGGTTATGATTTCTAATGTTTTTGTTTTAATTCGTATTTTTTAGTAAAATGCAACTGTTGTTTATTTTGATTTGAATCTCTCTAGGTTCAAATGTGGCTAGTGAAACAACTCCGATAAAAATCAATTTTCTGTTGTGAGAAAATCATTATCTTAGTCCAAAAACCCAATCTAAATGTCTGTGATATCCGAGGTTTCCATGGCCTATAATTTCTGTTGGGACTTTGATTTCATTTCTCCCGAGCTTGAGCATTTCCCTTGCTTGGTTAAAGTTAGGCTTTGAGCTTAAGAGCGGTTTGGCCTGTCTGCAACCAGAGACCAAATTTCACTCATTCTGATGTTCCTCAGTCAGCCAACTGCTAATTTCTTTAGTGACTGACCTACTAGAAATACGTTCAACTGGCTCGGGTCCAGAAAATTTCTTCTTGCTGCTAGTTTGGCCAGCCTATCCGATATCTCATTGCCCTTTATACCGCTGTATCCATGGATCCATAGCAGAGTAACTCGGTTTTCCGTCGCTAACATATTTAGTGCCTTAATGTATTCCCATACTAATAGCGACGTGTTCGTTGTTCCATTCAAGGCCAATATAGCAGCCCTGCTGTCTGAGCAGACACGGATCTGTCTTTCGTTGTCATACTCCTTTGCCTTGTAGGTGCACTGAAGTATGGCCATAATCTCAGATTGTAAAACTGTGGCCTTCCTACAATGACATTGGGAAAAGCGTCACCTTTGAAAATGTACAAAGTTGTAAAAATGTATTATTAGGGTTAAGTAAAAAGTTTATTCCTCGATTCATCAAAGAAAACGATTCAACCATAAATTTTAATCTCCACTCATTTTAAATCCTCTACGAAAATCCCTTTATCACTGAGCACTAAAAACCTTTTCGTTTGATGTTTATCGCTCTGCCAAATGTTATGAAGTCCATATCTCAGACAATTTGGTAGATACGCAACAAAATTTGGTGTCGTATATGAGCGCATTTGAAGTTCTTTTGAGCAAGCTGCAAAAAGTTTTGTGAGAAAACGATTTTGTTATCGTTAGTCATCACTTTCTGAAGTTTTAAGTCCTTTGTATCGTGGGAAAATCCAAACGTTTGACGGGATTTTCAGATAGGATTTCAAATGCGCTTTTATGCTTCACCTTCAAAATCAACAAAAAACCATAATCAAACTTTTTATTACCACTTGCCACCGGTCCGCCCCGCGTTTATACCATCAAATAAGTTTAATTTCAATACAAAAGTTAATAATCGGCTTCTAGGATATGATATCAAATACCCGCATATCAAATAATCTTTCTCTACAAAAAAACTGCTGTAAACTTTCTTTATTAAATATAAAAATTGAACATTAAAAAAATGTTGTATTAAATATTGTCTTATCCCTTAGAGTTTGAATTGAAAACTTTATACGTAAGTATAGTTTTTCTGTGTACATTTAGAAATATTAGAATAGATAAATACTGTTTTCAGTCCTTAAATTATTTCAAATTAATAGCATTAGAAATTTAGCGATTTTTATTTCGTAATATCAGACCATGTACAGACGTCTAAAAGGTGCTACCATAAAAAATTTATCTGCTGCGGATCAGCAAATAAAAAGCTCTAGAAATGTAGAGATATAATGAAATGTATACAGAATAAGATCAACACTATATGTAAGAAAGATCAGCCTTCGTGAAAATATTTTTGCTTGTTTAATTAGATTTTCGTAGCCTCTACAGAGATTTTAAAGCATTTCTCATAAAATATAAAAGATTGCATAAAGTTTTAAAGATTTCAAGGGATTTTGAAGTATTTAAAATTATTTTTGAGTCCTTCTAAGAATTTCATATGACTTTAAAGTGCTTAAGGATTTCCTAAGAAACCGTGTGTTATCCTGTGTATCAAGATCCTTTGAAATATTCCAAATTTCTTGCAATCTCTAAAATCCTATAAGAAATATCTTGAAATCTTGTGGAAGCGAACGAATACACTAAATATAATATTGTCGTATTTTCAATATCGAACATTTTTTCTTATATAAACAGAATTAGCGATTTTTTGAAACTTCATAAATGTTTATATGAAAAACCTTTTTTGATATTCAAAACACGACAATATTACATGTAGAGTATCTGTTCGAGTCGTTAAGACGCATCGCTTGACCTATTGTTGAAACTTTTATGGCCGACCAGTACCGATTTATGAAGTTTCAAAAAAATGGCTCATTCCGTTTATATGAAAAAACTTTTTTGATATTTAAAACACGACAATATTACATGTAGAGTATCTGTTCGCGTCCTTGAGACGCATCGATTGACCTATTGATGAACCTCAAATGACTCGCCAGTATCGATTAATGAAGTTCCAAAAAATGGTTTATTCTGTTTATTTGAGAAAACTTTCTTAATATTTGAAACACGACAATATTACATGTAGAGTATTTGTTCGTGTCCATGAGACGCATCGATTGACCTATTGGTGAACCTTTTATGACCGACCTGTACCGATTCATGAAATTAAAGAAAAATGGTGTATTCCGTTTATATGAAAAAAACTTTGTTCACATGAGGAGTACTAGAGGACTGTATCTGACATGTTTTTTTACGCCCTTGAGACAATTCGAATGACCTATTGATAAATTGGAAAAATGCAGGTATGTTTTTTACCCTGTTGATATATGGAAAACTTGTTCATTATTGGGAATGAAACTATGATTTATATTATATATTTGATCATATCTTCATCGATTGTCAAAATTGAAAAATTTTCATGATCTACCATAACCTAGCAATATCGTTTTTAAATTTTTCAAACAAAATTAGGTTCCTTGTTTATGAGAGGATTTTTTTATATTGGGAATATAACAGTACTGCATTTGATGTGATTTTCCGCGTCTTCGAAACACATGGATTGATCTTTTGACAAACTTTCGAACGCCATTATTGATTAATCAATAGTTACTCAGAAAATGTTAAGAAAAGGTACATTGTTTCTATGAGGTTTCAATTTGAATTATCAAACTACCGTAGGTCAAAAAGTTGCTCATTGTAACAGAACATATCAACTGCCATTTTGGGAGACCCTTTGATTTTCTGAAAATAAAATTTTCGATGACAGAAACATAAGCTTGAAAAATATTGAAAGTATCCATTTTTTTCTTTTATCAAGCAAAACATCCCTCTATGAGGGAACAAATTTATTTTTTACTTATGAGGAAGCAAAATGCTCATAGAAAGCCCAAATTTTCAACTCGATGTGGCTATTCGTGTGAAAATAAGTTTACAAATAAAAAAAGTGTCGGCAAGGTAGGAAGTCGGTCACGTGACCCACTCATCACATGGACTTAAGTGTATTTTTAAGAATTCCAAGGAATTTTCAACAATTTTAACCAGTTTCAAATGATTTTAAAAAATTTCGAAGGATTTTAAATATTTTAACGTACGTTAAAAGATTCCAAGGAATTTGACATCAATTTCAATAATTAAAATGATAAAAAAAAGAATTAAAATAATAAGTTTAAAGATTTGAGGTTTGTTTTTTAAGTTCCAAGAAATTTCCAAGAGCTTAATAATTTGTCAAGGAATTTACATGGATTTGAATGATTTAAAAAAATTTCAAAAAAATGTCATTCAATGTCGCTCAAAAAAAGTTTTTTTTTAATTTTATGGTATTTTTAAAAATTCCAAGGAATTTTTAGGTGTTTTAACAAATTTTAAGAGATTTGGAAAAATTTCAAATATTTGAGGGTATTTTCAATAGATTTCAATAATTTAAAGTGATTCCTAATTTTTTTTTTATTTTATGGCATTTTATAAAATTCCAACGAATTTTGAAGAGTTTTAACAAATTTTAAGAGATTTGGAAAAATTTCAAATATTTGAGGGTATTTTAAATAGATTTCAATAATTTAAAGTGATTCCAAAAGATTTTAAAGGTTTGAAATTCTTCGAATATTTTAAAAGATTTCAATAACTTAAAGGGATTTCAAAAGATTTGAAAGGATTTGGAATATTAGAGGATATTTTAAAAAATTCCAAGACATTCTTAAGAGATTGAAATATTTTCAAAAGCCATGTGAAAGTAACCTCAAAATTTTTTTCACCGTTTTTTCAATGTTAACTTATGTTCACACGAAACGTGATATCGAGTTGAAAATTTGGGAAACTAAATATAAAGAACCGTCAAACGCGGGTCTGGTCCTAAATTATTATAGTTATAACAAAAATTGTTAAGATTTTTTTGTTGTTGCTATTTTCATAATTATACAAATTTAGGACCAGACCCGCAGTTCTTAGAGCTTCATATTTAGCTTCCCAAATTTTCAACTCGATATCGCGTTTTGTGTGAACATGAGTTGACTTTGAAAAAAATATGAAAAAAAATTAAGGTAAAACGCTCGCATGGCCTTAAGGCCATGTGACAAGTGGGTCACGTGACCGGCTTCCTACCTTATCGACACTTTTTTTATTTGTAAACTTATTTTCACACGAATAGCCACAAGCTCGAATTCCTTTTCAATAATTCAATTCTAAAGATTTACAATTGGAAACTCTACAATTTCAATGATGTGTGAAAGCCCAAAAATGTAAGACTTTGAAATCAAAATATTCTAGATTGAAAAAATTTCTGAATAAAAATTCTGAAATTTTGATAATATATAATTACAAATCATTCACATTTCTAGATTTGAATCATCAAGATATGTCATTTGTATCGTCTTGTGTTGTTGCTTTTGTTCAATCTTGAAGATTTGAAATTGAAAATTTCTTATTTTTGACGAATTTCAATCTAAAATTCTTCAATTTTAAAGATTTAAAATGTGAAATAATTCCATTTTAAACGTTTAGGTGTGGGATGTATTGATTTGATATATTTTAAATGGAAAATTGATTTACTAAGAATAGTTATAGTGTAAAAAATATGTTGTTGAGAACGTTTTGTTGAAATATGTAACTTAAGTTTGAGCATATTTCATGCAAAATTCTCCAATTTTGAATATTTTCAATTGGAAACTCTCAATATTCAATTTGTATAGAAAATAACGTAATTTTTAAGATTAGCTAAAGCTTGATGTATTACATTGTTGCACAGACCAGTAACTGGAAAGGTGCAGGCCTCAAAGTATGTGGGGTTGAATTGCTTTAAAGTATGCTTAGGGCTACGGCGTGGATTCCAGGTCAGCTAGAAGATTTATCAGTGGTCCTCCGGCGCTTGGAAGGATTCAACCCCTCACTCAAGACATCAACCTGGCGAGTAGTCAGGCTCTTCAACCACCTAGATGAGTTCAATTTTAGGGTTGCTGGTCAGGGACAGGAGAAGCCTCAAGGGCACAGGAAAATCGGTGGCAGACCTCAATGACTACTCCCAGTCTTAGCATTATCCGAATTTACTTGCATCACAGCAAAGTCGCATCTGCGTTTCTGCAGAGGAGCAAGGCTGGAAGGCGAACCTATAACTCACCAATCCAGAAACCTTGGTTAGTTTGTGATAGCATAAAGGTTTAAGGGGAAGCTGGTTTTTTGTAGAAGGGAACTCAAGGCGACCAAACGAATTGTGTGCATACTGGCGAATATAGTTAACGTTCTCACGCTGCTAGAACAATGTTCGAGAGATCTGGTGATGGCCACAGATTTTAGAGCAAATTGAAAGCTAGTCATGGGATCAGCCTACTTTCCATATGGCAGAAAAACATTTCACTGTCAGGGAAGAAGTCATTGTCATTGCCCACTGTACTGCCAGTTTCAAAGACAGTGTTGAAAAGTGAATCCACTTCGAAGGACGTTTGACGGTCAAAGAACAAAGAAACATCGGAAAATCTAATATAAAAAATTCCTCAGGCGGAAAGAAATCAGCATTTCCAGGCACAAACAAAAGCTCCGTTACGCCTCAAGTTTTGCACATATATGCACTTTTCCCCCTAGGCCAGATTCGGATTCAGCGGCTCAAAATCCATAAGGGTAGCCTTGCTACCCTTTGTAGGTCCGTTTGTAATATAAAAGGGATACCAGAATTAGGACACATTGACAAGGGACTTGCTAAGGTCACGTAATTTATAATAAATCTACGGTACCAACTCGACATTCCGAGAAATCTACGAAGTGCTTTTATGTTCTCAGGAGCGGTATATTTTAAAATTGCATCTATTTTATCTGGATCGGTTTATAAGACATTTTCATTTACAAGAAAACCTAATTAATGCACTTGTCAAAACTTTTGAAAGCCATTTGATGTGATCTTCGAAGGTTTTTGTAACTACTATTAAATCCTCTAAATAAAAAAGGCATGAGGTTCCATCTCCGGACCTATTAATTCATCCAACAAACGTTAAAAAGTCGCAGGAGCCTTTGTGAGACCGAAAGGCGTCTTTTTATATTGGAATAGATCGAGTTCCAGTACAGTCAATGCTATTTTATCGCGACTATGTTTATCGAGTGGAATTTGATGGGAACCCTTGTATAATTCTATCTTTGAGAAATACGTTGAACTTCGAGAATTGTCTAAAATACTAGTCATTTGTGGCAAGGGATAGGCGTCGTTTTCAGTCAGCTCATTGACTTTATGAAAGTCGAGGAAAAAACTATGGGTGATGAGCAACCGCTATTTAGGGGTATCGGTTCTCAAGAGGGAAGGTTTTGGATCGGACTGGGGTGGGGTAGAGCGATTTTTAGGAATATTGGGTTGGTTTCTGTTCTGTCCTCTATTTTTTTTATCGACAGATACACGAGATCAACCAGTTCCTCATGGGGGAACGTTTTGCAGAGTTGCTCTTCTAAGAACGCAGTTCTCTCGGTTCATCGATCTCATTTCTCTCAAATCGCCTACCAAGTTGTCTGTTCTGAACTTCTATCCTAAGGGTCCCTATATGCCTATTTAGGCAAAAAAGATCGTTTCGGAACATGGTCCGCATACAGGTCAAGTAATCTGAGACAGATTCTTTTTCGTTTCGATTTCTTTGGTGAATTTTTGTCTCAAATCAAGCTGGAAGTCCGAATCTCCTAACTTAACTCTAAAAGCTCTTGCTAACTTGCCCGAAGATGTTGCTCAATGCATTTGGAGAGATTGTGCAGACAATCAACGCAGCACAAAGTGGAAATCACTATTCAAGGAAGGTCGTCCTCCTAGGAAAGTTTGATGTGCAAAACGCTTTCAATTCTGACAGGTGGACTGATATGATCCAAGCCTTAAATAAGTTCACGGTACCAGAGTATTTCCAATGGATGATCGAAAGTTACCTGAAGGACAGAGTGCTCGAATACGAGACAACGAAGGGAACCAGACGGAAGGATATAACGGCTGGTGCCGCCCAGGGTTCAATCCTGGGACTTGACTCTGGAACATCTCGTATGACAACATTCTACGTCTGCAAATGCCAGAAAGCGCCTACCTATGAGGCTACGCTGATGATATCATGGCAGTCATTACCGCGCGCAACATCGGCCAAATTCAGTGGAAACTGAACGGGGATATGGACCTTGTGAATAGGTGGATGGACAGTCATGGCCTGAGTCTAGCAACGGAAAAGACTGAGCTAGTGCCAGTCACCAGAAAGAGAATCTCCAAAATAATAAAGATGCAAGTGAGCAGGAAGACAATACATACTTAGGAGGCTCCAAAGCATCTTGGGATCATGATGGATACCAAGCTGACCTTCTGGGAACAGATTAGAAAGGCTTTTGATAAAGCTGCAGCAGTGAAGATAGCACTAAGCTGACTTATGGCGAATGTCAATGGCCCAAGACAATCCAAACGTCGACTTCTGAGGTTGCTAGCCCAGGATATCCTAACATACGGTAGCGAAATATGGGCTGAAGCGCTGAAAAAAGAAATATAGGCGAATGATGTCAATGGATCAACTGTTGGGATGCACTAAGAGTTGCGTGCTCTTATTGCACCGTCTCTGAGTCCGCAGCGCCAGTGACCACGGGAATGATACCGATTGATCCGATAGCTCTGGAAAAGAAGCAAATATTTGAGGCAAGTCCAGATAAAGAAAAAGAGGCTGCCAAGAAATAGGCCAGAGCAAACACACAAGAATTATGGAAAAGATGGTGGGATAACGACTGATGCGCAGATGGACAGCGAAGCTGATCCATGACTTGAGCGTGTGGATCGGACGCCATCGTGGAAAGGTCAATTATTAATCGACCCAATTTTTCTCGGGGCATGACTATTTTCAAGCCTATCTATACAAGATAAAAAAAGTTCAGAGTTCGAAGTCTATATACTGCGAAGTTGATCAAGACGACGCGAAGCACACTTTCTTTGTCTGTGAACGCTGGATCAGTCATTTTCTGCTGGTTTTTGAGTTTTAATTGAGAAACGATAATGTTTTCATAATTTATATTCTAAGTTTATATAGTTATATCAATAATAATTGCATATGAACGATGCAATATTTAAAACTGAAACGGAATTTGGACCCACTGCGCTGCAATACACCATTAATTTTTTCAGTGCGGCCAAAATGTGAACTCGTGAAACCAGGTAGAATAACAGCGTCCTCAGAAATTAAAATATTCAAATTATTATTATTGTATAAAATCTTTGATAGGAAATAAAATGAGATTTTTATTACAATTTTATTCATTTGTTCAAAGTGAATAAAAATTGGGTTGTCATAAAATCATTGTATCGATGATTTTTTAATCTTTTTTCATGTTTCAAACTTCACTTTTGAGGCAGCACCTATAATCATCAGATCCAGTTTTCCTAAACGACAAAAATTATTATTTAACCAAAATTTCAAATAGAATTAAAAACTCTTTTGTCTTCAAAAAGCCCGTTTTGAACCACAGTATTGGGAAACTTCGGATAAGTTAAAATAAAAGTATCTACATACTTTGAAGCGCGAGAATTTTAATTTAGTTTATTTAATTGTTTAAAGTGAAAATTGAACTATTATGTTTGATGATTGATCGTTTTTAATTGAAAATTCGAATACCCATCTCTTTGCTTGAAAATTCAACAGCTTGTTTGCATCTTTTTTGGAATACAAATTTAATTTTGTGAGTTGAAAGTTGAAGCCTTTTGTAAAACAATAATTTTTATTGGTTCAAGATTCACCATTTCAATAAAAAATTTATCTCTTTGGTTGAAAAGTGAGCTATTTTGTTAAAAATAGTTTTTTCTTTAACAGAAAATTAATTTTTTTAAACTGAAAATGTAATTATTCCAATTGAATATTCTAAAATTGTAGTTAAAAATTCATCTCTTTAGTTGAAGATAATAAGAAATTTCAAATTGAAAGTATTTTTATGTTGAAAACTGATATTTTTTGTTAAAAAATCAAATATTTTGTTGAAAAATAGCCTGTTTTGGTAAAAAAAAAATCTTTTTGTATAAAAATTCATTTTCTTGTTTAAAAATTCATGTTTTTGGTTAAAAATTCAAGTATTCCAGTTAAAAATGTACAATTTTAGTTGAAAACTCAACTTTTTGGTTGAAAATACAACTACTTGATTGAATGATAAACTATTTTGTTGAAAATTCATCTATTTGACTTAAAATTTATCTACTCCAGTTGAAGATTCATCTATTCCAGTAAAAGACTCCCCTTTGACTGAAGGAGAAATTGTAAAAATTCCCGTAAGCATCGCACGTCCGTTGTTATTGCACTTTAGAGCAGAGCTTGTAAACGAAATTGAATGAAATTGACAAGAAAAGTTGAACATTTTGCAAAATGCGTTGTAAAAATGTGTCACCAGGCTTTTCTATAATTAAAAGCAGGTCATTCTGTAGACGACTCAAAAATAAACAAAAAGTATTTTACACTTTTTGTTCCAGAATCAATTGCCAACGCTCTACACTGCACGACGTTTACAGTTGAAAACTGCATGGTCCACTTTGACAGTTCAGATCTTGAAACTCACACATAATTTTCAAAAACCATTTATTTTGTAGTAAAATTCAATAAAGAACAACATCTCTTTGAAATTTCATGTTCCTGCAATGAAAATTATTTTTTCTTTCACGCTCGAAGTCGAGGGGCTACAAACCCCATCTATATGAGAAGGTCCCTTTAAAACAAAGAATAAAAGGTTTTTCAATTTTATAATTTTTGCTTGAAATTCATATAAATTCATTATGTATTCACACTGACCCCTTATTATTTCATCCTAAATACTTCTCAATTGTTTTGACTTTTTTTGGAATTCTTCGAAATGTACTACTGGAAAGCTAAGTCCCTGCGCAGAATTTAAAATACGCTCATATACAACATCAATTCACAATGTTGCGCTCTAAAGCTGACCGAGTTATCAGACGTCAAAAGAGCGGCGACTGGTGAAATTTTGCTTAAAAATTAAATTTTTCGAAAAAATCGGTGATCTTCTTTCTTAGTTCGAAATGCGCTCACATGCACTACCAACAAAAAGTTTTGCACCAGCTGGATGACACAATTATTAGTTAGTTGAAAATGGTGAGGGGGGAAGTGAACTGCTAGTGCTAAATTTGTGAAAATTACAGTTTTTGAAGTTTTTACCTTCAATTTAAATGAGTATACACATAATGAGTGTGCCCGAAGAGTAACGACCGACTGCATGAATAAAATTGATTTGCCTAGAATATATCAACCAATTTGCTTCTAAGTACAGGCTTTTCCATGATACTACCATCGTTTTCATTTCAATTAACATTATGTATCAACATAAAAAAATATTGAAAAAAAGAAGAAACCAGCGCATAATGCGTAAAATATTGCAAATAAAAATCTTCGAAAAAGGTACAGGACTGGAATCATGCTGCTTTTTTTACGTAGGGAAAAGTTGCCTAAGACATGCCCTCTTCTAAGATGGGCCACCCTCAATATCTTTACTACTTACAAAAGGAATTACAAAATGTTAAACAAATCCTAATACAAAACGATTACACAAACAAACAAATTGAGAAAGCAGTAGGAAAATATACTCAAAAAAACAAGTCAACACAACCCACTAAAGAGAGAGCAAAACGACCACCATCCTACCCTACATTCAAGGAATCACAAAACAAATAGGAAGAATTCTCAGCAAACACAACATCCACACCATGTTCAAACCACCTGTGAAAATACGGCAACTTCTAAACAACCCCATAGATGAAAAGACACCTCTCAGTCATCCGGGAGTATATAAAATTCCTTGTTCTTGTGGCGAAGTCTATATTGGAGAAACCGGGAGGGCAGTGAGCCAAAGTATAACGGTACATGTGATTAAAGTCAGGCTGAAACATTTCACGCAATCAGCGCTAGCTGAGCATCATATTGAAACAGGACATAGCATTTTATTTGACAAAACAACCTTCATCGCAAAAACGTACAATATTTTTTCAAGAAAACATAGAGAAGCAATCGAAATATTAAAAAACCGTAATAACATCAATAGGGACAATGGATATAATACCAATCCGATTTGGCTTTCCGTCCTTCCGGGTTTTTTGAAAAAAGATTTGATTGGCCAAACAAGTTCGAGCAGTCTCCATCATGGGGCGCTCTGCCCAATCATGGGCATCATAGAGAATCTATATAAAAACAACATAACCTGAAACTTCAGTTTCAGGTCAGTCCTGAAGATGTGAACTGCAATGTTCACTTAACGTCGGCAAGTTTCGTAGTTTTACACAGGATTGAAACCCAGGAAAGCTTTGAATTTTCAATTTAAATTTATCATAATGAATCATCGTGAAAGCCTTAAATCTATTATTCACTAATAGTTTGAAATTTGTCTATAGTAATTTTATCTGTTTGCACATAGGAGTCGCGATAGTATATTACATATTCAGGTAAATAATCCTTACACCACAGCTACTGTTAGTTTGCTGATGTAGATCAGATGCTGATAGTTTGATTCGTCGTTATCAAAGTGATGATGTGTGCGATGTTTTTCCTCGAATTCTCCTATAACTGACTTTAGTATCTTGGGTGTTAAGATTTGTAGGTGTTCTACTCCGCGCTCACCGTCACTGATTGCATTATTGGCTGTATTGATGTCATCATCCATCTCATCGATCAGAAGAGTAGCCAAAATCAATTTCTAATTTACAAAATTATTCAAGGTATTAGCGTTTACTCCAGGGCCAAGGTTTCTAAGAGCGTCTGATTCATCTCACCATAAATCTCCTATAAAAGTCTTTTTAACTTCGGCGATACTGTAGAAAATATTATGCAAAAAATCGAAAATTCAAACTTTGAGCCTGCGACGCAAAATATGGGATAAAGTCTCATGAAGTAAATATAGTTTTCTGAAAGTCCTAATAAAATTTTCCAACTTATTTTTGGATAGGACTTGTCATTTCGGTTTAATTTATAAAAATACTATGACAAAAGTACAAAATTCGATTTTTGAGGTAAACGACGTGATATACAAAAAGAAGTCTCAAAGGGCAGTAATAGCTTGAAAAAGTCCTGCAAAATTTGTTTTAACCATTTTTTTATAGTAATTTTTATTTTGGTTTTGTTTATTGAAACTTCCATGGAAAATTCCAAAATTAAAATCTTGAACCAAACGATGCGAAATACGAGAAAAAGTCTCGAGAATAAATTATACTTTTTAAAAAGTCCTACAAAATTTCTTCCAACACTTTTTTGATAGTACTTGTTATTGTTCTTTTATTCATCGAAAGTACTATTAAAAAAGTCAAAAATTCAAATTTTTAGCCAAACGCCACGAAATATAGGACAAGATATTGAAGAAATCATGATGAATAAACGTTGCAATTTTTTTTGCAATATATGAATAAGCATTCTCAGGCCGTGGTACAGAAATAAATTTTGATAAAATAGTGTTTAGCATAATGCAGAAAAGTTGGTAGTTTGGACAAAATCGAGTGTGAAGCACAAGATACGTTATGGAAATGTTTTTTTATTTTTCCGAATTTCGCGAAATTTCATAAAAAATTCAAGTCAGTTTAGAGGATATTCAAGACTTTTTTGAGTTTCAAACTGACTCAAAATATTCCTAAGATGTTAACAAATCTTTTAATAGTAAGAAAATTTCCCTTCAATCTTCCAGATATTTTCGACATTCAAGCATCAATCTAAGCATCAATACTATTAATAATTATATTCAGATATGGTGAATTCATTCGGACGAGAATAATTCACTAAAATTTTACAAGTAAAGAGATGCAGACTTGCGTCATCATGTACTAATGGGAAAAACAAGAAACGATCTACAGTAGCCTCATGTATAGTGCCGTTCACGTTACAAATCTGAGCCGAGGTAGATTTCTTCTCGTTTCTTCAAAAATTATTAGATCGAGTATTCGGTACAATTTCGCATCAGAAACTATTTAATTACACCGGTCGACGAAATAACATTAATATTTTAAATTCATACATTTCTATTGTATTTTCACAGAATTAATTTGGTCGATATTGTAGATTTCCATTTTATGTGTGGATTTCTCTTCTCGATCCGTTACCTTCTCCGATGATAATACAAATTTCTAATAATAAATTATATTATAATTTATATTACAAATTATATTATAAATATCTATAAATTAATAAATTGTGTTTTTCATTATACCTTTACGGCAACTCGAGAAACAGTCATCTCGAGTGGTGCTGTTTGAAGCTGTTGATGATATGCACTATTGTCATCATCATCAAGCCTATTTCTTCTAATCGATTCTCTGTGAAGAGCATCCAAAGCGCGCTCCAATCTGCCTCCACATCCGTCGTAACTTCCGCTGATCGGTGACATCGTCAGGAACAATATCACTGACAATCGACGAAGCATTTCCTGTCATAATAATGAACAGAGTAGAGGAAGTTATTATTTCATCTTGCATGATTTGCCTTCAATTACACATTTACAGGGTGTCTAGCGACCCGGGAAATTTGCAGTGGCGCCAATTTTTTTTCAAATAGGTAGCGCAAAAGCCCGCATCTGTCAAACTTTTGTCCAAGAAGGGAAGTGAAGGGAAAAGAGGGGTGGGTAATTAGGGGGAATTTGGGAGGAGAAGTAAAGGAAAAGAAGTGGAGGGGGATTTGGGGAGGTGAGGTGTGGCGAAATAAGGCATGAGGAAGTGAGGGGAAATGAGGGGACGGGGAGTATGTAAAGTGATGGGAAATGAAGGGAGAAGTAGATGAAGTGAGGGGAAATGTGAGTAGGAGAAGTTGGGGAAATGAGGCGCAGTAGGGGAAGTGAGGGGGAGTAGGGGAGGGGGATTAGGAAGAGGAAGTGAGTGTAAGTGAAGGTAAGTAGGGGAAATTATTAGAAATGAGGGTGAGTAGGGGAGGGTAAGTGAGGGATGGAGATGAGAAGTAGGGAAAGGGGAGTGTTAGCTGGGGTAGAAAGGAGAGGGGGTAGTATTAGAGGAAGAAGTTGTGGAAGGAGGGAAGGGTGAAGTGAGGGGATGGCGATGTAGGGGGAATGGGGGAGGGAAAGTATGGGAGGGGGAAGTTTGAACGACTTAATTAACGTTTCAATAGGCTACAAAACCCTTTTTATAGGCGCGCGGCGCCTAGGGGAGTGGTGCCGAATGCGGCGCGGCGGCTAATGTGGCGCGTTCGAGTTTTCGAATATTAACGCATTTTCTGCTTATGGAGGTAGTTTCATTACATGTATATATGTTTTCAACGTTACATTATCCAAAAATTGGGATAATTAAATTAATTGCCTATATATATATATATAATAATAATTAAATAAAAAGATTTTATATTTCACTGCCAGGTGAATGAAAAATAAATTTAAATCATGTCTTTCTTTGTCTATAAAATTCAAAGCATGAAAAGGTATTTTATTATTTTGAACGATTTAAGGTTGTAATGTTAATTTAGTCTCAATTTATTAGTGAATTTTGTGTAATCGTCGTATTTTACAAACTTTACTTATCAATAATCAGACTGACAGAAAGAGTTGTAACAAAAATCCTCTTCCTCAAAAGTTTCCTCATATTCATCGCCTATTTCTTCCTTCTCCTTCTTTATTGATGCATTGATGGTTTTGTTAAAAATTTGTAGATTTGTTGCTACAAAAACAACCTTTATTACCTGTTCTGGTGATAATCTATTCCTATTTTTTGTGTGCATATGACTAAAAGCGCTAAAACTTCTTTCCATGGCTGCCAAAGCTGGAGGCATAGATAAAACTGCGGTTGCTGGTTTCCTATGTTCCGTTTCCGAACAAAATGTGCTACACCAGATTTTTGGATTTCCTTTAATTTGAAAACTCAAATTTCACAGTAATTCTGTCGACCAAAACTCCATTTATTTCATGTAAATATGTATTTCTTTATCTACCTTTTTCTTATTCAGTTTAAGTGCAGAGCCCCCTTTCGAAATATAATTAAAACCTTCAATTTTTTGCTCTTTCGTTAAAAGCCTTTGGTTGGCTCAAACAAATAATATAATTTATTTGCTTCACAACACATCGTCTCATTGAGAATCAGAGCTCTAACTTCCTCAGAGAGACTTTTCTGCACCTCTAGGCACGTCGCAAGTTCTTGAAGTGTACTTTTATTGTTCATAAGACTTTCAATAGAAGGTACGGTATGACACCATCTCGTTTTCACTGGTAATTTTAGAAAAATTATTTTTCCATATTTTTCTAACTGAATGACTTTCAATCGGTCTATCAGAATTTGACTTTTATTAAGAGCCGTTATGATGGTGTTGACGTTCTTTTGAATACTTGCACAAGTAGGCTTTTTTAAAATATCCATGACAAGTAAATTTAGCCAATGATCAACACATCCATAAAAGGAAACAGGTGAATTCTCCAAATGCGGATCAGTCATCACGAGCCTTCTGGCTTTGACCATGGTTGCCTCCTTAAGGTGTTCGCACATAAAATGCCGTTGCCCTGCGCTGGAAACGGCTCACGCACGAGCCGTCCGTGCGCATACACACAGCGCTGCCCAATCACGTGCAACCCGTCGTTATATATATATATATATATATATATATAAAAGAAAATTGTATTCACCTTGCAATCTCTTCTTTACTTAGGGGTTTAAAATCAGCAGGGTTTTCTGAGTAGGCCTTGCGACAAGCGGGACACAGACCATTTTCATCAGTACGAATTCTATGCCAACAAAACCGGCAAATCTGATAACCACAAGTGCATGGAAAAAAGTTCAAATCATCGACCTCTAATGGTTCCATGCACAATGGGCACTCCACTGCTTCTTCACCTCCTTGATTTAGAACTGACATTGCTTTGCGGTGTTTTCTTCAACCTTTATTCAAGTCGTGGTCACAATTAATACTGGAGAGTCCTCGGCTTTCAATTCCTTTAACAGAAGGCAAATCTGTATTATTATTTCTCAATAAGAGTGGTATGAAAGGAGTTCTACGTCCCACCGAAAGGAAAATTAGGATTTTTTTGCATTCAAAAAGTTGCAGAGGTCGTATTCCTTATCCACTTCTAAAGTCTATTTTTTAAAGTGAAAATTATTAAATTGCAAAGAGGTATATCGAACCGGATTTTCTTTTGTTCTATTTTTCTTAATTTTGTTATTTAAGTTTGAAAATTATGAAAAACTACAATTTTTTATATTTTTAAATACCAACCATTCTATAAATATTTATATTTTCTTAAAACACATCAAATTAGTAAATTTACTTTCAATGAATGAAAATGTACATTATAAAATGAATGACTTGATTTCTATAATTGTTATAAACAAATTAATAGACACACCTGGCATCTGCTTAACTTTAGGTGTTTGAATATATTGATTATTTTAATTAATTTCGTCGTTAAATTATGTAAAATTACCAATTAATCACGACTGAGACGTAAAAGATAACAATTGTCATTGTGATAAACATTGTTATAAGCATGTTACGTACGATGCACAGTGAGAGAAATCCCCATTCTGCGATCAAAAATCTATAAAAACCATATAAGCCAACAGAATTTGATGAAAATTCGAGGGTACACATCAATTTTAATTCGAAAAATCTGCCCACTGCGCGGGCACATTCTCATGGCGCGCGGCTAGCTTCGCTCGCAAGTTTGAGCGCGGCTAGGGCGCGCGACTGTTGGTTCTCGCTCTACGCACTCCATCTTTATACAGGGTGGCCACTATTTTTTAAATTTTTGTCTCCCGGTTTTCTCCCGATTCTCCCGGTAAATATTCGTGATTTCTCCCGGTTTAGAAAAAATATATACTCGATAAGCATCAGCAAACTTTTTTGCCAAACCTAAATTATACTATAGTAAAAAAACTGGAAAAAATAAGATGTAAGCCAAATTTTGCAAAGAAAATTAATATTAGTCGACCTATAAATGTATTTTTTTAATTCTGAAAAGAGTTAAAGATTATATAATTCCAGAAGGAGTAATTTTTAATTGAGCCAAATCATTTCAACAAATAAAGCTTAAAAATTCACAGCAAAATTAACCCATTTCTACGCCACCCAGGAGGTATAGTTACAACGCTTTATTTTTAAAGTGGTTTGTCGAAGGGACAGGGAAGGCATGAATCACGAATTAACAATTCACAAACTTTTAATAACATTTTAAATTAATAACAAATTTGTAGCTTTTCTTGGGTAAATTACTTTGATCTATTAATTTTTTTCCTATCTTGTGTCCTTTGTCCAAAAACTTAATTTTTTTATTTTTAATGTTGTTTTTTACGAATAAAACAAAAACTACGCGTCTTATCAAAAAGTAATTAGGAATAAATTTGTAGATATTTTTTGGGTGCACAATTTTTTCTTTCTTCATCTTTTTTTGCAATTTGCACAGTTTGACCGCAAAATTAAATTTTTGATTTTTCATTATGTTTGGTGCGTTCAAAATTTGAATGTTCGATTTTTCAAAAAAATATGAAAAGTTGTTATGATAATCTTGTAATGCTTTCAAAAATCAACGCTTTTCTCTCTAGACTTTTTGTCATATCATGCGTTTTTTAGCTTCAAATTTTCATTTTCAGTTTTTTTTTAAATTTTTAAAATGCTATACCTCTGGTAATTTTCTTTTTATCAAAAAAAGGTGGAAAAATAAATTGTTCCACATTCCAAGCGCTATGAATAGCTGTACATATAATTTGTAAATCTTAAAAAAAATTGTCTCAACAATTTTGAAAATGCTGTAACTTTTTGAATTTTTATCCAAAATAGCTGGCTAACGAACTTGACTTTTGGTTTTCGCATATGATATTTTCATTTCAGCAAACACATTGTTTAAAAATGTTAACTAATTGGATTTTTCAATAAAAATTTAGACACGCTTGGAAAATTGGATTTTTCGAAATGGAAGAAAATTTTATTGCACATCAAACCGGTTTGATTTCTTTAAGCTATTACAGTTTTTGAAATAAAAATATCTTGTTTTTTTTTTGTCAAAAAATGAATCCAAAAGTAGGTGTCGAATCTTCGAAATTCGATTTATTCGAATATTCGAACAAGTCGAATTTCGAATATTCGACTTGACTTTTGGATCCATTTTTTAACCATTGTTCTTTTCTTTTTATTAATAACGCAAAATAGAAACATTTTTTCAAAAAAGCGAGACTTAGCAGCAAAAGGGACTCACATGTCGATGAGGCATGCAAAAAATCAGACAAAAATATTCAACCGTGCGGCCGAAAACTGCCTATCGTAGCTAATTTTTAGCAGAACAATGCGTATTTTACGCACAAACACAAAAAAAACAGTTTTTATTCACTATATAACTTTCAAACCGACTTCTCATGACGAACACATACCGCAAAATAAATGCGGAATCGCTGATCTCATACGACTAAACTGGCTAAAGAATTCATAACATATCTGCTATCGCTTACTTGCCTATAAGAGTCCACTGCCGCTCAAGTGTTTTGGCTAACAATAATCCTCGGTGTCGTTCGATATTCTTTTCTGTTTACAAGACGATACTTACTTATACCATAGGCAGTAGGAACGTGAACATTTTTCGAGGAAATCATGACTAAGTTCTGGCTAGATGTAAAAAACGGAAAATTCTTAATCAAATTAATACAATTAATTTATGGTGGAAACAAACAATTTAGAACTAAAAGTAAAAAAAACTCATTGAGTCTAACTAAAATATCTAAATTGCAAAATCAAACATGAGCTGCTTGCTGAGGAAACAATTGTCGAAACTTTTGGTGGAAAAGCTTCAGCGGATGAAGTTGAAAATTTTTCCGATGAATCGGAGTATGCTCTAAATAACTTGTCTATGTATCTTTATCATGTTATTTATCAATAAACCACAATTTTTTTTATAAATAATTTTATTTACGGAATGAACTCTAAATAACTTGGCTATATACCTTTTTTATGTTATTTTATCAATGAGTGACAATTGGTTTTTTACATTCTCATCAGAGAAGGGATTAGACTTGTGTAAAATTTGACCCCCCCCCCCCTGTTTTTGTCAAATGTCCACGTTTTGAGATCTTCTGAACGCAAAAAATAGGCTTTCGTGAATGTATCTGTGTGTATGTATGTATGTATGTATGTGTGTATGTATGTGTGTATGTATGTACGTAGATTTTTAGACTGTCAGCACGGTAACTTTCGAAAGAATTTAAAGATTGGATTGGGCTTTGGTATACTCTTTAAGTGTCGTAAAATACAGGTCAAGTTCGTTAGCCAGCCATTTTGGATAAAAATTCAAAAAGTAAGCACATATGGACAATTTTTGAGACAACTTTTTTTCAAGATTTGAAAATTCTATTTACGGCTATTAGTAGTACTCAAAAAGACAAACAATCCTGGAATATTTTATAAATAATACTTAAATATAATCAATTATTTCTAAAAATCTTTATTAATACATTTTTATTGATAATTGTGACTAACTTAGACTTTCAACTTAATCTCAAGCTATTTGAATGAAAGGAACAAATTCGTTGTACTTGAACTTTCAAAATATTTGAAAATTGTTCATCTAATTTGTTTATGAAAATATAAAATGTTATATTCAACCAAATATCATCAAGCCTATACTATTTATAGAAATATTTTCAGTAATTCATGTATTTTTTTGAAAATTCGTATTTTTGGTTGAAAATTAATTTTGTTACAAATTCATATTTTTTGGCGAAAACTGACTTTTTTTGGATTGCATTTTGTTTTTTAATTGAAAATTTAATACTGCATTTTATTAATCAAAAAAGTAGTTCAACTTTCAAACAAGTAATTGAATTTTCAACGAAAAAAGATGAGTTGATATTTTAAGCAAGAACAGATTTTTATTTTAAATCAAAAACAGCTGAATCGAATAAAAAAAGACTAATTAAAAAAAAACATTAAAATCCTCAATCAAAGCAAATTAATTTTCAACCTAAACAGATGAATTTTCAACGAAACAGTTATTTGCATTTTTAATCAAAAGATAAGGTTTCCATAAAATAGTTTAATTTTCAACCAAATAGTTACATTTTCCACCAAAAAGATGAATTCTCGACAAAAGACATTAAGTTTTAAACCAACTACTTGAATTTTCTATAAAAAAAAAGAATTTTCAAAAAAATTAATAAATTTTGAGCCATACAGTTAAATTTTCTAACAATTTGTTGAATTTTTGAGCATTTTTAAACGGAAAAGGCCATAGAATACGAATGAGACATTTATTTTTTAATTTCACCCCTATAAGTCTATATTTTAGTGGGTTTTAAATAAACCTCATAAGTTAAAACTTGGATATTGAAAGCTTCTGGTGCCAGCTATTAGTTTTTTGAGGTTTCTTTTAGTAAACATTGTTTCTAGTGCTTGTTTTTATATTTCATATAAAAAACAAAAATCGCTTCTTCGAAAATACTATACGACCTTCGCCATTTTTTAGGATTTAAACAAAATATTTATTGTGATATTTCTTTACTACTAACGGACTGATTACACCGAGTTACACGTAAATCCCATTCAAGCACGAAAATTCTTGTGATCACTTGACATGAACTCCAGCTTCTATAGAATATCGTGATTCAAGAACAATTTATTTTGCTTAAATCCAACTTTTTAACGTGATGCATAAGCATTACAATTTCACAAAGTTTTATTAAGATCGAACAACCACCTGCAGATCCTGATATTTCTGACGTGTACTGACCCTCTGGTAATTTTTTTTTATGGAAAAAGTTATTACGAGAAATTGTTCGTCTTTTTTAGTACTACGAATAGACGTACAGAGAATTTTCAAACATTGAAAAAAGTGGCACACTGTCCGTGTGTCACTTTTTTCATTATACATTCGCGAAAACCTGTTTTTCGGATTCAAGAGGTCTCAAAGCGTGGCCATTTGATAAAAACGAGGAGAGGGGGAGGATTTGCACAAATCTAATACCTTCTTTGATGAGAACGTAAAAATTATTTGAATTCAAAAAAATTCCATTCATTTTTGTGGAATTGGGATGAATTTAGAGGAATTTAAGTTAAACGAGAAGGATTTAATGAAATTCATAAATATTCACTGCATTTAAAAAAAATTAAAATGAATTGAAAAAAATGTAAGAATATGAAAAGACATAATTGAATTCAGTAACTATGAAATGAGCCTAGAAAAATTCAAGGGAAATTAAAAGGACTTGATGAAATGCCTAAGAATTCAAGGTTAGGTTAAAAGACCTTAGGATACATTAGAGTAACTTAAGTATATAAAAAACAATCAAGTGAATTCAACATAATTCAAAAATATGAAAAAATTCATTGAATTGTGTAAGTTTGAAATGAGTTTAGAAAAATTAAAAAGAATTTATACTTCATGATGAATTAAAGAAAAAGTTTTTTCAACTCCACTGAATTGAGTATAACTTTGTAAATCTAAAAGAATTCAAAAGAATTTTGAATAATTCAGGATCAATTAATAACAATTCAGGGCGAATCCCAAATTGATTGCAAAAAATATTTGAAAATCTCTTCAAATCTTTGAAACTCAACGAAATCCCTCACTACTTGTGAATAAATTGTTTAAAATCAATTAAAATATTACAAAATCCCGTAAAATTACATG
This sequence comes from Andricus grossulariae, assembly GCA_011634705.1. NCBI lineage: Eukaryota > Metazoa > Arthropoda > Insecta > Hymenoptera > Cynipidae > Andricus > Andricus grossulariae. The sequence continues at coordinate 195,819,238 of JAABKJ010075445.1, read as the reverse complement.
AAATCTGATGATATATCTTGAAATCCTGAAAAATGTTTAAAATATCTTTATTGCTTCTAAAATCCGTCAAAATCATTTAAATCCATGGAAATCTCATAAAACCCCTTGGAATTCTTGAAAATAACTTAAAAACTTTTCGATCCTGTAAAATCCTTCCATATCACTTGGAAGTCTAAGAAACTCTTCACAATTGCATGCAAATTTTTTCAAATTCCTTAAGGGCATGTGACACGCATAAATACCTACCTTACCGGCCTCACTTTTTCAATTTTCTGAATTTTTTTCTGACAAATTCTTGCGAGGAAATTAGAGAAGAGTTTCAATCACTAATGCTAGAATCTCCTGGCCATTGTTTTAATTTGGAATCCACGTGGTGATTTGAGGTTAGGAAGTAGGAGAGGAAAAAATTAATACAAAACACTATACTTTAATGCAAAATAATAATTATTCGCGCATTAAGTGTGGTTTTGAAACTGATTGCTGAAATAAGGTTAATTTTAATACCGGGTTTTATTTGTTAACTTCGAGGAGACGACGCGACATGAGTACAAGGTGCATTCTCGTACTTTTACAGAGTAAAAGTTTTCTGAAAATGGAGAAAATTGTAAAAATTGTAACAATTCTGCTAATACACATTGAAGAATGGATAACAGTTTTAATTAATAAGTTAAAACATTGAGAAGAATTAAATGTTGTTTTTTTTTTTGAAGAATATGAAAAAGCTAAATTCTGTTTTACTGATCTAACAAATCCTTAAATTATACTTTTCAAATAATAATTCATCTAGCATCCGTAAGTAAGTCTTTGATAATGTCACAGCTCTTAAAAAATATGTAATTTTTACAAAAAAAAGTATCCTGACCAGTGCCCCGTCGGCTCCCAACCATGAAATATAACCAGGGTTGGCCCAGCCGGTAACCGGGAGGCTCATGACCATAAAATCCAATTAGGGGTAGCCCGGCCGGGATCCGACCAGAAACCTTGTTGTAGTAGGGCCAACCGGGACAATTTCTGCACGGGAAGAGCATGAATATTTTTTACTACGACATTTTCGTTTTTCTATTTTTTATAAAAATAAAGGACTCATTTGTGACTTCGATTCCTGTTTCCTGATGAGGAGAGCATTCGACTCTCGAAAGGTTGATTAAAGAGTATAAAGAAAGGCCTAAAAAGTATTTAAAAAGCTCAAAATTTCACGAAAACCAGGATTTGTAAGGCGTGACAGTGCGAATGTGCCAAAAGTTGACTCACACGCACTTTAATGACATTATCGTAATTTGAATTTTCTCCGGCATTTCGATATTTTTCCCTCAATATTTCTTTCTCAAAAATTAAGTATTCAAAACAATTTTTGAGTGCACTAAGGTTTCCAGAATTTTATGCAGTATATGAAAAACATATCTAAAATTCATGCAACGACCCCATTGTCTTGCAATACTGCAAAAACTTCCCAAAAAAATGATTACATTTGAATAAATATGTGACCGTCCGCGAAGAAAGGGACCTAATGCGGAAAAAATCGATTTTCATTTTCTTACGCCAATCGATGGTACATACCTTTGATAGAACACTGTCTCAATAATACTTACTTCTCTTTCAATAACCAATTCTATGAACAAACTTCAGGACCAGCAATGGGATCTCCAATCTCAACTGTAATAGCCAAAATCTTTATGGAAAGCTAGAAACTAAAATCTTTAACAAATACAATCTCAAACCGGAATTTTGGTACCGTTACGTTGACGGCACTTTTGTCATCTGGAGACATGGACTAGATGAAGTACATAAGTTCCTCGATTTCATCAATCATTTATACCCTAATATCTAGTTCACAATGGCAATTGAACAAAACGGAAAATTGCCTTTCTTGGACGTACTAGTTTAAAAAAGATCTGATAACACGTTAGGACACAAAGTTTACAGAAAACCCACCCATACAAACAGATACATTGAATACAACAGTTCACATTGGTTGTGAACACAATGAAATCTGATGTATATGAACCCAAGTCAGAATTAGAAAATCAGATTATCTCCAAATTTCGAATCGGGCGGAAGCTTTCTCAAAAGTACATTGGAAAGTTACTCAGTCTCCAAACACCAAATCGGGCCAAACTTTTGAATCAGACAAGGCAATAACACGCCTTCAAGTTTCACAAAATCCTCAACTAGCAATGTGGAAAGATTGGACATATGGCATAAATATGTAGAAATTTAATTCAACAATTATCAAATTTTAACCAAACCCAAAATCAATTTCAAACAAAAAATCAAAGACAATTTTCTCCTTATAATTTACAAAATCAAAGACAATTTTCTCCTAATAATTTTCAAAATCAAGAACAATTTTTTCCTAATACTTCTCAAACTCAAAGATAATTTTTGCCTAATTATTCTCAAAATCAAAGACAAAATTATCCCAATTATTCTCAAAATCAAAGACAAAATTTTCCTGATTATTCTCAAAATCAAGGACAAAATTTTCCTAATTATTCTCAAAATCGAAGACAAAATTTTGTTAATAAATTATTCTCAAAATCGAACTAACAATCGATTTTTACCACAAAACAATTGGTCAAATAATAACCCTCGATACGAGTCTTGGGAAACTCAAAATAAATACAGGGAAGAAAGACTCCCTTGGAGTGAACAGGCACGCGGCCAACAATGGAATAGAAAGTACTCTCGAAACGACCCTAACCATCCAAACAATTACCAGTCTAAACCTAATTTTTCGCAACAAGATAAAATAATATGCTACTATTGCAAAGAACCGGGCCATATAATTAATGATTGCCTTAAGAGACAATATAAAGAAATCTTCAAACAAAATGATTATCTGATTCAATTAATAAATATATTCATTAGGAGGAGGGTGGAAAACATCAACAATGCTAATTCACAAATTTACGGCAAGAACTTATGAGATTTTGTTAATAAAAATGGCATTACTATGCAGTTTGCTCATGAACTTTCGAGATTTTTCATAAGCATTTTTTGATGATTTAACATCCCAGTAGAATGTATGCACACAAATGATTTTGCTAGATGTTTCTCTAATAACGAAGACATCATACCTTTCAATTCTAAAACATATGTCATATACTGCATAGTGTGTGAATTTGGTTAGATTTACATTGTTCAGACTAAAAGGTACACAAAAACCATACAGGTTCAAATAACGAAAACTGCTGCCTGCAAAAGACGCAAGGGGCATTGCATTGTTTCTTGCAATCATATGCTAATGATCGTAAGTTGTTACTTTCAAAAATTAGGATTTTAAGTCACGGAACTAAGTGTAGAAGAAGAAATTTTAGCTGATTTTTACTATAGTCAAGAATACCAATCAAATCCCGCCTAGATGAATTATTATGAAAAAACAGTCTTCGCGGATACAGATGGAAAAGTATTTGGAATAAATTAAGCACCCACGGCATTTTTTGAAATACTTGAAGTACGAAAATAAATTCTTACATTCTCATTCATAAAAGTGTAATGTAATCGTCTATTTGTCTGTATGTATGTCTGTAAGTCTGCATGTATGGTTACCTGAATATTGTAGTCAAGCTAACTTTTGAAGGATTTGTCGCATCGAGTCAGCCTTTGATAAACTTTGTAAGGGTCCCAAAATGAAGGTTAAGTTCGTTAACCAGATATTTCCGACCAAAATTAAAATCTTAGAGCATTTTCAAAATTTGAACATTTTTTTTGTTCAAGTTTCAGAAATTTTTGTTTAAGTTTCTTTTAGATGGGAGAGAGTCTTGAAAATTATCCTAATGAAATTTTTTATTTCAATGAAAATTCAAAAAGTTACATGCTTTTCAACATTTTCAAAATTTTCAAAAATTAGAGAAAAAAATATTTTTTTGATAGATGAAAAAATATCTATCAAAATTTTTACTAGATATGAAATATATTTAAAAAATATTCTTATAAAATTTTTGATTCGATCAAAATTAAAAAAATAAGAGCATTTTCGAATTTGGAAACAAAATGTTCCGTTTTTGATTTGCGCGTTCAAACTGGACGCATTTTCAGGGCAGCTGAGAATAAAAATTAGTGCAAAGTAAGGAGAAATATATATATATATATATATATATAATACATATATTTTTTAAATTTTTGTGCTTGAAATTGAGGGCAAAATGAAATATTTTGTACCCAGTCTTCCACTTTGACTAACAAGGAGACACCACGGCTCATGGAATTTAGATTTGGCCCATACTTTTGGTGATGTAAGTGCATCACTAGAGATGAACTTTAGCAAAGCCATACGATGCGCTTCTCAGCCGGTTTCGAAAAATACGGCTTTGAAATTTTAGCCACAGTCCTTATACTCGGAAATTATTTTTCGTAAGCCGGCGAGATAGATCAAGTGGTAACGTCTAGAACTTGCAGTCTAAAATTTACATAAATACTAATACAATTTAATCGCTGGAAGTATTTGGAGCATCGCATGAACCAGAGTGATAATTGTCGTAAAAACATGAAAAGCAGAAACATTTGCTACATCTTGCAAAAACAATATGCCCGCCGCGCGGGCACATTCTCATCGCGCGCTGCGCGCACGGTTCGCAAGTTCGAGCGCGCGTCTTAAGGATCTCGCGCTCCGCCCTCGATTATATATTCACTTCGCGCTACGCGCTCGATCTTTGTACTTCTTCCACTTTTGTGCACAGACCTTTTAAAATTACACAGAAAAAACTTGAGTATCCATTAGAACTAATTTTTGTTTCAAAAGAAAGTAACACAAAACAATAAATTTAGTTCTAATGGAAACCTCAGTCGAAGCTCTAAGGGAACCCGATTGTAATAGAGCCTATTTGTAAAGAACCTATTTTTCGCTTTGCCTGTTTCGACATTTTACCTAATTAATAACACAACTTTCGCCTTAAAGTACACATATAATCGACCTCTGATGGGTATAATTGAATTATGAGAATTGATGTACAAAATATTCTTGCAATTAGAATAGATACAATGACTTGACAAACATCATTTGCAAGTTATGTAGCAAACTGGTAAACATAAAGGTGTATTCATTTGGAAGAAACTTTTCGTCTTAAGTCATCGGTCGATAACTGTAAATCGATTCCTAATTTATCAAGCGAGATGGGCATAGAGGGTAAGATGAGTCACTCAATTTTTCGCGTAGGCTATCAATTCTTTTGTAATTGTTCTTTCTAATAACATCCGGAAGAGCTTTATGAAACTTCTTTTCAAAAAATATTCGCTTGATGTTGAATAAATTTGAAAAAAACTTAAGTAAAAATTTTAAGACCTATATTCTGCTATTTTGCATTTGTTTAGAAAGTCCAAGAATCACACGAAATCACATATTATATATATATATATGATTAGACTCTACACTTTGCAGTGCGCAATATTCGCTCTATATTTATGAAGTATTTATTGTTAATACAATCATGCAAACATATAAATATATATACTAACACACACACACACCCACACATATATATATATGTCACGGGACGTGACATTATAAAAGCATCCTGGTCTCTTAGAATCCAATTCCTAAACAAACTTCCTTGGGGAAGATATATTTGTAATACCTAGACTACCAGGATTTATATTTAATACGAAGAGAGCCTTAAAAAATCATCAGGGTATCTTTGATTTAAACTCTTAACCAAACTTTCTCGAAAAAGATGTATTTTTAATACCTGGAGAACCCGGATTAATTTTTAGTAGGGCGAGACCTTTTTAAAATCATCCGGGTATTTTCAATCCTTAGTCTTAACCAAACTCCCTCGGGGAAGATGCACTTTCAATAACTGGACTACCAGGATTAATTTTTAGTACGACGAGACCTTTTGGAAATCATCCGGGTACGATAAATTCTTAGTCTTAACCAAACTTCCTCGGGGAAGATGTATTTTGAACACCTGGGCAACCAGAATTAATTTTTAGTACGACGAGACCGTTTGAAAATCATCCAAGTATGTTAAATTTTTATTCCTAATGAAACTTGCTCGGGGAAGATGTATTTTTAATACACGGACTACCAGAATTAATTATTCGCACAAAGAGTCCTTCACAAAGTCATCCGGGTATCTTACATTTCAGTTCCTAACCAAACTTGCTCGGGGAAGATGTACTTTCAATTCCTGGACAACCAGGATGACCTAATGAAATGAGATCTTAAAACAGTGTATTAAATTTTTATTTGGACCAGAACTTCATCGAGGAAGAGGTATTTTTGACACCTGGACTACAAAGATTAATTGTTAGATCGACAAGATCTTCAGAAAAAAAACATGAAGGTGTTTAAATATCATTTTTTGAACTAAATGCCCGGGCCAAGATGTGTTCAAAGCACTTGGACAACTTTCAACAATCTTCCGGGTATCTCAGGTTTCATTTCTTAAACCAACTTCCTCGAGGAAGATGTATTTTTAACACCAAGAAACACAACTTTCGACAAACAACAATTTCAAAATCATTTTAACAATGAATTTGCGTTAATAAATTGTATCCAGTATTTAAATAAATATTTAAAACAAAGTTCTGTTTGGGGGTTTCGTTTGGCATCCTCAGTAATAATATACGCATATCGCCATCTGTTGCTTCATTATGTAAAGAAACGCGTTTATCAAAACTAATAAAACAAGACACGAGGCACGAGCTTCTTGCATTTACGGAATCTCAAGTGTACAGGCCGGGCGTTAGTGCTGCGAACTAATGCAAGGCGGTAATTTTGAAGATGCATTTCAATTCATAGACATAAAATTGATGCTACGATTATTTTAAGTTGAAATTTTCAACAGATAATAAATATTTTTATATATAAATTAATGAAAAATTACTTTGAGTTCGTGTTTACTTGAAAACATAAATTCCTAATATTGCAATACTCGTATAGCCACAAAATCTAAACTTTCTAGGTGCAGCGATATATCTGACGTGTCTAAACGAATTAGCTGTACGAGCAAACCAATTATAGGAGATATGCTGTTTGATCATGACTGCTAGAATATTTAGAAAATGGTAATAGATTTATCTCCCAAATTTTCTGTCTACAGGAGATAGACGGTTTGTATATCTTAGCTATATAGTTTGCAGTTCTACCTAAACTTTATTGCAAATTCAGCTATATTTCCCCAGTAATATATTTCTAGCTATAACAGCTATACCATTTTTTCAGTGTAAGATCCATAAACCTTAAATAAATAAATCCATAACCTAATAAACACACTCATATGCCCTGCGACTGTAGATTAAGCAGAAATCACTGTTCTAATTTGACCAAAATTAATAGTGATAAAAACTTGAATTTTACTGCCATCAGATGTAAATTCTCAGTTTTTTACTTAAATTGATAGTTTTCCCCGGTCAACAAAATTCCCGGTCTTCACCGGTTTCCCAAACAAGTTGCCACCTGAAAATTGAGAAAAATGTGTCGTTTTTAATAGTCTTGCGCGATTAAATTGAAATTTTCTAATTATCTAATAAATGAATAAAAATATCATATACGTTTTATCTTAGTACCTTTCGCTGAAAATTAGTATTAAAAAAAATTGCATGGCATTATAATATTATTATCATTATTATTATTCGTTGGGTTGAGACCGTAACAGCCCCTGACGCTTGGGTAATCCCGTTGCGTCCCCTTGTGAGCCTAAGCGTGGCAGTGACAAATTATGTGAGTAGCTGTCTCATCATCCATTCCGCACAGACGACAGAGGGGACTTTCCGCAAGCCCTATCTTATGTGTGTGATATCCGAGATTCCCATGTCGTATAAACATTTCTGTTAGGACTTTGATCTTTTTTCTCCCGAGCTTGAGTATTTCCCTTGCTCGGTTAAAGTTAAGCTTTGAGCCCAAGAGTGTTTTGGCCTGTCTGCAAGTTCGGTTGTATTCGGAATCCGATTATTCGGCCTCTTTCTGACAAGTTCTGCTTGCTACAGCACAAGTCGCTGTAGAGACCTCGAATGGTCACCAATTTCGAACAGGCCCTTCTCGACCCTGGCTCTGAGGCCAGCTCTTTGTGCCGAAGATTTTTTCACATCTTGGTTCACCACAACAGGTGATCAATATTTCCATTAGCACAGTTGAAAATAAACCAATCGAGATTGCTCGTAGATGCGTGACCCTTCCTCTCGAATCCCGGTAATCATTGTTACTTGTCGAAGTGAATGCTCTTGTTCTTCGCGATCTTCGTATGATCGCTCCATCGGAGAAAGTTGCGGATCAGGATTGGCATCAGATCCTGAGGCTTCCCTTAGTCGAGACAACGTTCATTGTACCCCAACCCATCGATGTTCTCTTAGGCGCTGATGTTTACGGCTTACCTCTTCTGGATGCAATTCTTCAAGGATCACGAAAGGCTCCCGTCGCCTTTTGATTTATTTTCAGGCGGGTTGTGATTGGACCGGTCGGATCCTCTACACCTTCAGATAAATCGGACCATTCCAGAACCGTGATGACGTTAAGTGTTCGTCAAAGGAACAACCTTCCTAGCCATCTGAAACGATTCTGGGAACAAGAGGAAGTAAATATTCCCTCGTTGACTTCTCTCGAGGATCAGGAATGTGAGCGAGCTTCCACGGACGGACTAAGACGCGGCAACACGAGCAGATACATCGTACGCCTCCCTCTTCGATGAGTCTGTATCTACACCTTAGGAGAGTCTCTGCTAAGATGAGAATAATAAAAATAGAATAGTAATCCACGGTTTTGTGGATGCCAGCAAACATGACTTTGCTGCTGTAGCTTACGTCCGAGTGCCTTTCTCACAGAGAACCTGCAATGCACAACTTATCACATCCAAGGCTCGCTTTGCACCCGTTAAAACCAGCACTATACCAAAACTGGAATCTTACGCTACTGTGCTTGTGGTTCGATTGATTATTCCGTCCGCGAGGAGTTGGAACTCTCTCATGCGGTCACCTACGCTTGGTAGGACTCACGAAGCGTTCTCGGTTGTGTTCAAACAGATGATCCTTCCCGTTGGCCGATTTCTGTCGCTATCGAATTTCAGAGATCTAGCGAACTCTCTCTAAAGTTTTTTGGCGCTACATCCCTACAAGAGAAAATCCAGATGATAATGCTACTAGAGGAATGGATCCTCGAGCTTTAGCTCAGCAGAGTCTGTGGTGGAATGGCCCGCAGGTCTCGGATAGGGAAACCTTTCTGGTGCCTGAAAAAAGAAAAATAACGAGCCTCGTGGTTTGTTCGTGAGTCATACGGGTATGACTCACGAACTGTGTTTACTCGGCTGATTTGTTTCGCAGCTGAGAGGTAAGTGTCAGCCATTTCATATAGCAAGGTTATTCAATCCTGGGCCATCCCCGGCTAGGACGTGGCGTGTACTTAGTGTTTCGAAGATCGATTTAAATTTTCACTAAAGTGTTTTTGCGATTTTTTGTGGAATATATATCGGTGTATATTGTAACCTGTAAGTTGCAGCGTGAAGCCTCATTACAGGCAAAACTCCTAGCTCTTATGATGAAGCACGGAAACGCAGCATCATATAGGAGCAAGGTAAGAGAGTGCAGAGTCAGCAGTCTCCCACTATTGCATCTCTGGCAGTGCGTGGAAGGAAGAAGTAGGGCGCGATCCATAAAAAGGCTCGCGCAACCCGAAGCGGGCAGTTGAGGTGGCGAGGCAACTCGCGGAGTTCTCTAGCAGATTACCTCAAGGGTGGCAGGAGATTGTACTTCCCTCAACTAGCCTTATACATCCGAGCTAGCGTGGGAAGTCTATTCAACTTGGCAATTTTTCTACCTCCAAAATTCTTCTTTAGAAAGAAAGAGGATCTTTGTGAGAGGACAAAGATTACATCTTCTTATCCTGTTCAAAAGAAGTTTCTCCTTTGAACGGAACTTTGTGCAGTTGCACTTTATAGCGTCAACTTTTTCTTGGAAATTTTTCAAGGTATTTTTCCTTGCGTTATTTGTGAGAATTCGTATTTGAAAAGAAACGTGAGCTTGATGAATTCAGAGAATTCTTGAATATTCTAAAACATTTGCCATAAGAAGAAAAGCTATTTTATTCTGAGTACAATTAAATTATGAAAACAGACGATCTGAGCAAGATTGCATCTTGTACCTGGGTCCAAGAAGTTTTATAATTTAATTTATGATCGGTTATAAGGCTTAGCATCTTGAAAGAGGACGGAAATCGTATTCCCCCATCTTGTTGAGAAATCGACTAAGTTCGTATTGCAGAAAGACGAGAATATCTCTCTTAACGGTAGAATCTCAGACCTGAGGCAATGGCACCACCAAAACACCAAAAAGTTGTAGATGCGATTCGAAACGATCACCGAGGCTTTATAACACGTATGCATATTCTGTGGTGCCAAAAACACCCGGAGCTTCAGCACGTTTCGCTTCAATCCTTGCGAAATCAACGTGCCTACCTCTCGAACAAAATATTTTAGAGAATTCAAAAGAATTCAGGCGAATTCAGATAATACGAAAGAATTGTAGAAATTCAAAATAACGAATGGTGTATTGTAAAAGTTTTAAGAGAGTTCAAAAAAACTTCAAAAGAAGTCAAACGACTATGTGTGGATTCTAGGAATTCGTTTGAATTCTACAGAATGCAACATACTCGATGGAAGTTAAAATAATTGTACCCTAATTCTGAAGATTTTGAGAGAATTCAGAAAATTCAAAAAATCTGAAGGAGTTCAAAGTAACTTGAAATGTATTCTTATAATTTAAAAATAATTAAAAATCAATCAAAGAATTCAGTGGTCTCATGAGAATTAAAAAATTAAAAAAAGTTCATTCAGTTCAGAAAATTTCAAAAGAATTCAGATAATTAAAAAAAAGAAAATACAAAAGAATTCATAGAATTAAAAATATTTCAGAGAATTCGAAAGAATTCAGACATTTAAAAATTTATAAGAGAATTTAGAATGATTCAGGAGAGTTCAAAGGATACAAAAGACTTTTAGAAAGTTAGAACAGTTCATGGTGTATTGTAAAGATTCCACTAAAATTAAACAAAATTTTTTATTCTGAAGAATACGTTTGAATTCTACAGGATTAAAAATATTGAATGAATGTTAAAATAATTTAACGTGTATTCTAATGATTTAAAGATAATTAAAAAACATTCGAAAAAATGCAGTGATATGGTGAATTCAACCAATTCAAAACAGTTTAGAGAGTTCAGAAAATTTTAAAACAATTCAGAGAATTCACAATAAATAAGGCAATTCAAAGAATTTGGAAGAATTCAGAGAATTCGGAAGAAATAAAAGAATAGTGTAAGAATTCATAGAATTGAGAGGAATTCAAAGAATTAGGAAGAATTTATAAAATTCTGAAGAATTCACAGAGTGTAAATAAATTCACGAACATCAAAAGAACTCACACAATTAAAAAAAAATAGAGAATTTCAAAAGAATTTTGAGAATACAAAAGAATTCAAAAGTTTTCAGAGAATTTAAAAGAGTTTAGAGAATTTAAAAGAATTCATACAATTGAGAAGAATTCAGAGAATACGGAAGATTTCAGAAAATAGCGGAAGAATTCAAAGAATTAAGAAGAATTCACAGAGTGCAAAAGAATACACAAACTTCAAAAGCATTCACAGAATTTTAAAAAAATTATAGAATTTCAAAAGAATTTAGAGAATACAAAAGAATTCATAGAATTCAAAAGATTTCAGAGAATTTGCAGTGGGACCCTGCGGTGGTTGTTAACCTTTAGTTTTTATATATATATATATATATATATATTCATATATTTTTTAAAGTGATTTTTGGGGCCCGGAACTGGCAGATGGGAACATATGAACTTCTATGTAATACAACGCTGCTGAAGGCTGGTGACTTTCTCAGCATAAAACATCAACCAATTGCGACTCTCTCGGCTTCCATTTCTTGTCCTCACCCCCCCCCTCCTCCAGTAACAGAAGTTTTGGTGGGACTGACGTTACAACTAGACTCTCCACCATACGACTAATCACTACTTAACTTGGACATGATTTCGACTCGCAAAACAAATTTCGCGTATGTAGGTCGTAGTTGGGTGTAAAATCTAAACAATGAATAATGCAAAAAATAAAATAGTCTCGAAATGGACTGCAACGTTGATCGACGAAATGCATACACACGGTAAACGTAAAGGTCGTGTTTCAGCCGACGAATGAAGACTGGGTGTTTGGAATGCTCTAGGAGTGAATGATCTTAAGCTAAGAGAACTACGAGAAACTATGCATGTAAGGAAACTAGATATTCTATGTGTACCTGAGACGAAGAAAAAGGGTTGAAAAAGTAGAAACCTAGAAGATGAGGAGTTGAAAGGCGGTTTTGATATATGGTCAGGAGTAGGTAGTGAGTCACATGGTAGTCAAGCTGTCGGTTTGATTATGAATGAAAAAGCAAGACAGCATCTCAAAGATCAAGGATATGTATCGCTCAGATTGCTGTGGGTTAGAATGAAGGTAGGAATCAGAAGATTATTTATCATAGCGTGCCCCAGTTGATAGTGATCCGAGAGAGGTCAAGGAAGCCTTCTGGGACACTTTAAATGAAACAATAAGTACTTGCGATTATGGTGAAAGAATCAGTCAGCTAGGAGATATGAACGGATGGGTCGGCGTCCAACGTCAAGGTACAGATACAGAAGGGGTACTAGGTAATTTTGGGGATTCAAGAAAAAATTATATGGGGGAAAGATTAGTTAGCTTATGCTTATAAAAGGGCCTATTTATTACAAATGCTTGGTTCAGACATAAAATGATCCACATGATCAAAAATGGTTACAGACACAAAAATAGGAAAGTTCAACATCTACTATCCGTTCACGATACGAAGGCCCCTCCAAAACAGCTGCCCATTTTGGTAATTTACTGGTAAGGAAAAAATCGCACAAAAAGACAGCTTATACCATGATAAAGCTTACTTTATTGCGCTTAAAACAAGTCCCCATTTGTTTAAAACGTGACCGAACGCATTTCCGTAACTTTCTTCGTCTTTTTCTTGTTTTTACAACGCAATCCTCTTTTTCTCAAATAATAATGGTTCCAAGCAAAAAGTGTATTCCACAAAAAAGATGTATTTTTATACATCTCATAGAGAATATTTTATTTATGGCTGTTTCTATTTTCACCGAAATTCGTCGAGCGTAGAAGAAATATTTTTCATGTGCCCAAAAAACACGGTAAAGGGCGGCTAGGTTGACCGAAATTTGACCAAATATTTCCGGTATCCCTCAACACTTCGTTTATCTATCAACAATATTATATGAAACATGAAACATGAAACAATATGAACAATAGATAATAAACATAAAAAACGACTCCTAAAATCTTATTTCATCCTAAGCAATATGTAGAATCGTGATAAAATAAGATGTTATTATAAACGTTTTATGAACAGATAATAATTACCGGTAGCGCTTTTTTTATTTTCCACAATTCGTTCTTCATAGCAGATTTTTTGCTATCGTATGGGTTGGGTGGTGATTCGCTACCGCGAATCTTAACAGAAGCAAGTTATTTTGAAAAATCTCAATGCCTGTGACAAAATATCACAAAAATGGGTAGTTTTAAGGACGCTGTATAGCTTCGGAAGTATGAGATGATGACCACTTTTTTAGATTTTCTGGAAAATAAGAGGGCTGGGGGACACCCGTGGGAATTCTGAGTTGAGTGTGCACGAGAGACAGAAATATGATAAGCACGCCTAAAAGGGTGGAGCTTGTTAGTGGAGAAGAAATTTTCGACAGCCAATCAGCGTAGGAATATTTTTAGGGGAAAAAGGGTACAAAGGAAAAAAAAGTGGGAAAAAAATTGACTGCAATAAAGTCATTATCAGGGGACAGTCAGCCTGGGTCAGGGATTGTCTGGAAACCGGCACCCTTGCGGCAGGGGGCAGATTGTCGAGCGGACGGTTTTTGGCCTCGCGTGACCTTCCTATTGTTTGAGATTAGAGACAGCGGAGAAAAATCAAAATTTAGTAAATATTACTTAATTAAACTTTAATAGACTGCATCAGTATCGTTATATTATTACGATTTCAACAATATAGTTTCGAAATATACTTGATATATAAATTTCTCCATATATTACACGGTCGTATACACAGGTCCGGGTACTCTCGTGGTGGGGGAAGTTCCCTATTGTAAGCCAGAAAGTTTCGCAAACTGACCACTGAATGTAGTGGCGTATGTGTCGAGTAGTGTAGGATTTGAATTTGATAGTCTGTGACGAAGGGTTAAATTTCATAAAATTTAAAAAATATGTAGTAGTCAAAGTGGTTCAAGTAGATACGCACCTTCAATTTTTCAGATGTCCCGAAAAATATATTTTATTTACCATCCTTAGAAATTAGACTTCACAAAATTTTAAAGTTCCACTTTAAAATGTAAAAAATGAAATTAATGTTACATTCTTTAAACTTCAAAGGACTTGAAAATATACCTGTCTTTTTAGAATTCTGTTACATATATCCTGTTGTTATAATTGGAAAAATAAACTATCAATAAGAACAAAACAAAATACTAATATAGTGAAGTTAAATCTTCGAACAAATCGTAACATAGTCGTGTTTGATATTAAATTAATCAGTAATGGGCAAAAAAGTATAATATGTAATCAGATTTCGACTTTAGCTATCCATTGAAGAACGCTAATTAGCATTAGCGCGTCAGGGTGGCAAAAGAACCCTTCCGCGAGCTATCCGCTCTGCTAGCGCGCATCTGTCACATTCCTCGGAAAACCCGAGGCGAGAAACGAGGAAGAATGAGACCAGGCAGAACGAGACGAGAAATACCGAGACAGCAGGTATGTCTCGTACCGTCTCGTCTCGTTCCTCGGGATTTCTCGCTCGGCGGCAACACAAAGTGACCTTTAATTACATTGTGAGCCGCATTTAACTCCTGATTTGAAATGCATGAAGTATTCAAGATGTAGTAAATAGTGATACGTAGAACAAATATAAGTGGATATAATTGTGCAACAATAATGATTATACTTATAATTATCATCCACAAAAAAATAAAATGTTTATTGTGGAAAGTAGTGACAACACAATCTTAAATTGAAATAACTTTTTTAATATATGAAAAAAATCATCATTCCTATTCTTCTGCAAATAAATGAATGATCTACTTATTTAATTAATATAAAGATTTCTTAGTAAAATCATTATTCAATTAATTACGTTTGTTTTTATCATTTGTCATTAATAATATTATATGATTATAATAATCTAAATAAACTAAGCACTTGGACGGCAGGTATAGACTTTGTCCCAAATTCTTCTGAACGCCGGCAGTCGGCTAATTGTCAGCTGAAAGCCTGAATCTTCTAAAAGCCTACGACATATATTATTATTGAAAGACATTGAATCAGTTGAATTGCTGGCTACCTACCCGGAATTTTTTGAATGGTGGCTGACAGGTGGAGGAGACCTTTCAGATAAAAATCCAGTAATGTATCCTCACCATATTAAAAAGTGGAGTTCGCCCAAGAACTGAGGATCTTGAATCATACATTGAACAAGTCAAAGCTGCTGACAATCAAGCAGCATATTGTTCACAAAATACGGCTGTTATCTGACGCAAGGAGAAGAATACAGAAGAGGGAGAAATGGATCAGGGAGAATCAAGAGTTACTCGCTGACCCATCTCGCCTCTTTAGCGAACACCCTGTTTCTGTCAAAAATCACCCCAAGCCCATTGAGTAGAGACTTTTTGGAGAGAGGTGTACAAGATCCCAAAAACACTGAAGTTGAAAGGAGATACTGACAATATCATCCGCTTCAAGGAATTTCACGACAACCTGATAAAATCTGAGAAGGAATGTCCATCAATCACTGCCGGAGAGGTGAATAAAGCACTTAGAGGCGATAGCTGCAAAGCGTGTCTTAGACACGTTGAAAACCTAGAACACATACTATCGGGGTGGCCCATCCACGCAGGAACGACATATATCTACAGACACAATGCGGCCCTGAAAGTGCTTCATTACCATCTTTGTCGCTCTTACGGTGTTGGCCACGACCCTGCCCTGACGAACGTTCCAAGAGAGATAGAGTCAATTGTCCAAAACGAGAAGTGCC
Organism: Andricus grossulariae; assembly: GCA_011634705.1. NCBI lineage: Eukaryota > Metazoa > Arthropoda > Insecta > Hymenoptera > Cynipidae > Andricus > Andricus grossulariae. The sequence goes on along the minus strand of JAABKJ010075445.1, from coordinate 195,803,192 downwards.
AAATTTTCGGGATCTACAATTTTCGGACAGCAGTCTCTGTTGCATACTCGAGGCATGACATTGTTCTCCAAGACTTCGAGAAACAAGCTATATTCGTGATCGAATTCTCGGCACCCGAAAGTCGGTTGGCAAATAGTGCTGATTACCCTAGAGTTTTGGGTGCCGCAAATAATAACTTAAGTTGAAACACGATGACCCTGTTGTGCCAGAAACTCCCAGAGCTTCGGCTAAGTATTGTCAACAAAAAAAAATTAATAAGAAAAAGCACGAAATAGGTGTTTTGTTAAAAAAAATGTATCAATAATTAAAATGTTCAATAATTTAATTCTTCAATTACCTTTTAAACAATAATACTAAGGTTTAGTGAAAAACGAAAAATCTGTCTTTCAGTGTATTAGCCAAATTGAACACTTGTTCTTAAAATTATTAATAATAATAATGTTTGCTTATTATTAAGAGCTTCTGGGCACAGACTATCATTTTTCGTTCAATTTCCACAGTAAATGACATAGTTAACTGTTTGTTTATACAAATTAGCTTCAATAAAAGGTAAATTATTTATGCTCTTTAAGTATATCTAAAGGTTAGTAGCATCGTCTAAACAGTGATTTTCGATCTCAATAAATTAATATTTTAAATGTCAATAACAAATTTTATAAACTCTGCAAGTCGTCGATACTTTATAATGTTCAGACGATATTATCATAAATTATGGCCAATTAGGGCCAGTCATTTTCGGCTGTCGTTTTGCCTGTCGTTTTCCCTGTGATTTTCCTGTGGTCGCGAAAAAACTACAGGGAAAAAATGACAGGAAAGAAATGACAGGCCTGTCATTTATTTCCTGTCATATATTTTTATAAGGGAAGAAAGGGAGATAAAAACAACTGCAATAATTACAGAGGTATCAGCCTACTAAGTACCGTAAGTAAAATATACTCAAAAATACTAGTTCGTAGGGTAATGGAAATTACAGAAGGAAAGATATGGAAAGTCCAAAGTGGACTTATGCCAGGGAGATGATGTACAGATCAGATATTTAGCTTGAGGCAGATCACAGAAAAAAACCTAAGAGTAGGAAAGAAACTTTTCCGTGCATTTATTGACATAGAAAAAGCATTTGACAAGGTAAATAGAAGTAAACTTTGGGAAGTCCTTAAAGAGTACAGAGTCCATGGATGGCTCCTACAAGCAATACAAACTATATATGCAGGCAGTAAAGCGAGTGTAAGGATTAATGGGAAACTCAGTGTCTGTTTCGATATTGTGCAAGGCGTGAAAGAAGGATGCGTTATGTCCTCATGGCTATTTATCATATTTATGGATAAGTGTCTAAGAATGACCCTCTTCGACAAAGAAGGTGTAGATCTCGAAACAGTGAATGTGCGTGGGTTGGCTTTCGCAGATGACAAGATTGTCATGGCAGAATCAATCAAGGACTTGTAGAGGACGTTGAATAAACTTAATACAAGCATGAAAAACGTGGGCCTCAAAGTTAACGTAAATAAAACAAAGGTAATGGTATTTGGAGGAAAAAGTGAGAAGAAAATGTGTAACATTGTCCTGAATGATGAGAAATTAGTGCAAGTTGACAAATACATATATCTGGGTAGGCTATTCACTAGCGACGGAAAAATATATGGGAAGTTAGATAGGCGCATAAATGAGGATAAGAAGGTTATAGGTAGAGCAGGGTCCATTCTCAGAGATAAAAACAAATATAAAAAAACTAAAATCACCGTATACAAACCTTTATTTGTACCGGCTGTACTATACGGTACCGAGACATGGACATGTCAAGAAAAGGACAAGAGTAAAATCAAAGCCATTGTCATGAAACCTCTGCGCATAATATGCGGGAAAACACTGATGGACAAAGTCCGAAAAGAGATAATCCTCAAAGAATGTGGTACAGGGGAGACACTAGTAAAGTAATTATTCGAAAACTTGGAAGGGTGATTTCACCCCCTAAATATGAATTCTGGCACGTATAAGAAAATACGTGTACCTTATTTTTTAGTGATCTAAAACATACTTCAGAACGAATCAAATCGGAGGCGGACACTTGGGTAACCTTCCTTGTTAGACTCCTAGTGAACTTTTGGCAAGATTATTCAGAAAATAATAACTCCAGCATGGGTTTTCTGTGCCAGACAAGACGCAAGAGAATAATACTGATAAATAACCATAACTATCGCTAAATTACCATAAATTAGAGACAAATTTTGAAATTTGTGGATAGCTTAACTTTCCTGTCATGTATCAATTTATCGGGAGACAGTCTCAGTGCTTAACAAGAGTATTTTGTAGAAAGATAGACTAAATCTGAATGATGAGGGATACTAAGAATTCAAGCCTTTGAACAAGATCAGAGCAGGTTCAGGACAGAAGGTCCCACTTTTGAAAACATCAAAAAAATTCCCCCCAAGATTTGTGGATTTCTTAGGAAAATCTTATAAAATCGTTCACGAAATTCTCTTAATTCACAGGATAAAAAATTGTTAAAGTTTCCGGAAATGTCATGTAAATAATGGTAATTTTACCTTAAATTTCCAAACTTTTCGTAAATTTACTGTTTCTTGAATAAAAATAATTCAGAAATAGGGATGTGTGCAACAGGCGCAGAAATTAGGCCATTACACCTCCAGAACGCCTACTCGATGGTTGTTTTTAAATTTCGGGTCATTTATCAGTCTTCTGCCGGTCATTTTGTCATTCCCCTTGTGTGAGAAAAATACTGCTTTTTGAAACTGCCATATCCAAACTCATAATTTTAATTCTTTTGGCAATTTTCATGTTCCATATCGGAATTACATTTCTTCTCAAAAATTCCCAGCTACAAATAGAATTTATACTTCTTTTCAAAAATTCCTTGTTTCAGAACTGAATTATATTGTTTATCGAAAATTCTGTGAACCAAGTCAGAACCATAATTATTTTCATTACCTTCATATTCGAAGTCAGAACTACAATAATTCTATCAGAAAATTATATTTTCGATTTCAAAATTACAGTTATTCCTTTCGAAACCCCCTATTTCGAGTCATAATTAGAGTCCTGGTATTTTTATTTTAAAACGCAAACTTTTCTCTCCTTGATTTGAAAACACATATATATAATTAGAAAATAAAGGTTAACAACCACCGCAGGGTCCCACTGGGAGCAACTGTCATCTAAAAAATGACATCGGAAGTGGGAAGACATGGAGACTGCCTTCAGGAGTCGCATTAGAACAGGTTTAATAATAAATTTAACTCACAAGGATTTAAATAGCTTTTTAGATAATGCAGAAAAAAATATTATTGCACGAATAAAGAATACTCTCAAAATTATGGTAGGTTTAAAATTCAACGTTATTTTAGCTTCTAAATTCAGTGTATTAGAAGAAGGTAGGGAAATATAGAAGTAAAATTTTTTAACACCAAAAACGAAACTATTCTTGAGTTGACGGATATTGGTGAATTGTTTGAGATTAAAGTAAGAGAGAAAATATTATTTCAAGTTAAGAGTTTCAACAAACAAAGTCTAATTGGAAATTAAAAGAAATTATAAATTTAAATGTGAATTTCAGTAAATATACACCACTTTCGGTTGCCGGTTTGTCAACTTATATACGATTACCAAAATTTGTAAGAGATAAAAGAGCATTTGTTAATGTAGAGAATACTGATGCTTTTTGTTTTCTCTGTTTGGTAATGGCAGCTCTGTACCCTGTTAACAAAGATTCTACCGTACTAGTTCTGATCCTCATTTCAATACTGAACTCAAATATGATGCAATACAATTTCCTATTAGTTTACATGATATACCGAAATTTGAGGAACTATACAATTTAAATATAAATGTTCATAGCATAGAGTTTTCTGAAAATAGAAAGAAAGAGGAAATTATTCTGCTGTATTTAAGTCAAATTAAATCAGACAAGCCCACAATTCTTCTTCTTATGATTGAAAATACAGAAATTGATTTAGATAAGGAAGACGATGATATTTTTGAAAATAATCGAATTCATCACTTTGCATGGATTAAAAATCTATCCCGATTGGTAAAAACACAATTTACAGAGGCTCATTGTCGCACTTGGTTCTGTGATCGATGTTTGTGTGATTTTAAATTTGAAAAGTCTTTGAATAGTCATAGAGTTGACTGCGAGAATATTAATAAATGCAGGGTGATACTACCAACTGAAAAGAATAACATATTAAAATTTAAAAACCATAGATTTAAATAAAAAGCTCTTATGGCAATTTATGCTGATATAGAATGTTTATTAGAAAAAAATTCAGATGTAAAATCAACCAATTACCAAAAACATGTCCCAACAAGTGTAGCTTTTTATAAATATTGCAATGTTGATGATTATCTTTCTGACCTTTAAGTTTATAGAGGAGAAGACTGTATAAATTGGTTTATGAAAGAATTAAAACGTGTGTCTGAGGAAGTATATTTACTTCAGTTCGCTTATTTGTTTCAGATAACAAACCTACAGTTTCACCATCATCCATGGAGTCACACACTACCTGATCATGGTTGTATATACACGACTGCAGAGTCAGCATGAAGCCAATGTATGCGCACTGAAGTGCGCACTAGAATCATCATCAGAAGAAAAATAGCACACTTAGTGGGAGAACCCCAATTAGTGTGCGTGCCCGTGCGTACGATGACGTTTTAAGGGGAGTGTACACTTATCGGGCGGCAACTTAACGGACTTGTACTGTAAATGAAAAAGATGATAATTGTATAACATGAAAAACAAAAATAATAAAGATAAAATCAAAATAGAATTTAGAAAGGAATATTTAAAAACATAAACTTAAGAAAGTCAAATTGTGTAACATAATTGCACAAAAAGGCTTAAAAACTAAAAAGAAGTACAGTCCAAACTCCGAGTATTGCCGCTTCCCCGATTTCTCGCTCGAGCGCTACCCCCACTTTGGCGTCGCGTCAGTCGCGACCGTTGCATTTCATATATAACGCTCCGAGGATTGCCGGGAACGAAACAGCCGAATCTAAAGGTTTTTCTCGGACAAAATCTTGAAGTTTTTCGTCAAACAAATTGTCCATTTTATTATACATATAAGAAATGAAATACAGTAAAGTCTCCATCATTTCAAGAAGCCATTATTTCAAGACCCTAACATTTCAAGCCCCCCGTATACGGTTATTTAAAATAGCGCAGTTGCGTCAACTCCCACCACGGTCCCTTTACACTCTCCTCCGCGTCTGTAAGTGACCAATGAAAAAGAGGCCCGACGAGCTGGAAACCTTGAATTGAGTATTGTTTCACGACGTCATGGGAATACGTCGCACGACGCTTTCGAGAAAATATTATGAACGCAAAAGTCATAAATTGACAAATAGAAATATTTCTCAAGTGTAGAATCTATTTTCTCAGTCATGTTCCATTATTTTGTCGATTCACGACCTTCCAGTTTCACAAAATAAAATAAAATATCCTAAATGTCAGGTGAGTCGTACTCAAACCTCAAATTTCGGACAGTTGCTTGTATTTCGTGAAACTGAAAGGTCTTCAACCGATAAATGGATGAAGAAACAGAATTGCGCAAATGCATTCTACACTTGAAAAGATTACTATGCAAACCTTACTTACTTACTTACTTACAAAACTTACCTTTACGTTTCGGAGATTTTCTTCAAAAAGTCGTATGCAGTTGCAGTACCATGTACTAACCTTCCTGACGGCTGGCATTTCTTAGCAATAAAAAAGAGAAAGTATAAATATCTCGATTAAGTCGAAAGTTGTGAAAAACATGTTTTTTTGTTTTGTTTAAATAGCGGCGCTTTTTCTTTAATTTGAAACAGGCAGATCACGAAAGAAGACAATAAACGTTCTTAGCAATAAAAAAGAGAAAGTATAAATATCTCGATTAAGTCGAAAGTTGTGAAAAACATGTTTTTTTGTTTTGTTTGAAAAACAAAGCACAAAATTGAAATACTCATAACTTTTCGAAACTTTTTTTTTTAATGGAAAAATACTCATCGCCTAATTTCGTCTAAAATCATTTTATTTCGTGCGCGATATATTCTGCGACTTCAAGTGTAGAACCTTGTCTGATTTAAAATGAATTCGGTATAACATTTTTTTGAAAGACTCCAGGAGACTTCGTTTTTGCCAGAGAAAATTTTATGTGCGTTTCCGGGCCCTCATTTGAGGTACATATTGTAAAACTATTTAAAAAATTTCTTTGAGGATGGAAAATCGTACGTAATTGTGTGCAACACAGCATTGGGTGGCGATCATATAACTTTTCCGCTACTATGTTACAGTTTTTTTTTAAATATAGGAAATCTGTATTATCATAGATATTTGCATGCGTATGCATTGAAACTATATTGCAAAATAAAAAGAATCATTGTCTAAGTATATTTGTTTTGATTCGAGCAGATATAAGTACACAAGAGCTCCAATATAAGATGGACTAATTTAGTAGTTCCTAAGACTCCTGGCCCGTGCAGTTTTTCTGTGGAGCATGGCGAGAGCGGTTGCGACTGTGGTCTCGGAAGAGCCGCAGTGCACGAGTACTCAGTAGATTATATTAGGCGTTCCAATTGGAAATTGTTCAGGCGACCCTGACTGTTTAAGTTTAGAGGGACTGATTTAGTAGCAAGGCCAGTGCGCGGCAGCCCCCGAAACTGCTCTTATATTGGAGCTCTTGTGTGGACTGTAATTTCAGTCTACCATACATTTTGCATGCATATGTGTTAAAAATATATACTGCACAATAAAAAAAATCATTATATATATGAAGATGTTTCAAAAAAACTTTAAAAATATCATTATTTATTATATCATTAAGCCGTTTCCCTTTCGGGGTAGGCGTGAATTGCTCGGTTGGAAAGTAGTGAAATGTGGATGGGTATACAGGTGAAGGGTAGAAAGGTATATAGGTTTAAGGTATAGATATTTTAGATTGATCTAGAATTCTCGTGTTACTTATTCAAATAACACGTTCATTTAGTATAGGTCTCCACTAATTCCAAAGATTGGGATGGCAACCGAAAGATGAGGCTGACGACGAATAAGCCGGTTCAAGAATAAGATTTTTCTTATAATTTTCAGCTACTCAAAATGATAATTTTAAATAAAAAATGTGTAATTATAATGTGGCTGGGAGTAGGAAAATAAATAAAGCCAAGTTGGGGTCAAGTCCGTCGGTAAGTTAGGCTCTGGCCGGGTTAGGCGTTTCATTTGTGGTTTGGTCCTGTCTAAATCCCCAATTTGGAGCCAAGTTTTCCTATTTTGGGACAAGCTAGCGCCATGACAAAATTTCCACACGGGAAGTACCAAGATACATGTACTTATCAACTTGTTATATCCTCATATCGTGTAGGGCAATGTTGCATACCGTTTTCTCACCATTTCTTCAAAAACCATAATTTTTGTTTTATTCACGTTAATTTTCAGGCCCATGTTCTTCATGCTAGTATTCACTCTGCTCAACAGTCTTTGCAAAACCTCGGTTGGATCTGCCATAACAACCTTATCATCTGCAAACGTTAACCCACGCACCACCCCTTACACGAGATACACACCTTCTTCGTCGAGGAGGGCCATTCTCAGACATTTATCCATGAATATAATAAACAGCCAAGAGGACATATGTAACGGTATCGTGATTGTCTTATGTTCCAACATTGCAGCCTTGGCAGCCACGCTGGCGCGGGTTCGATTCCTAAAACAGGAAGGCAGGCTGGATGTGTTTTCAGAAAGCTTCGCTTCTGTCCCTTGGTATATTACCCCACAGAAACCCTACAGTTTATGATTAACCCTATAGTACAGTCGCTAATGACCCTGGGAGTTGATGCGACTACGAGGGCTGTTTGATAAGTCAGTGACTTTTTGAATAAATTTTTTTTTTTCGGCAAGTTAGCGTTTCATTTCTCAACATAATCTCCTTTTAGCTCGATACATTTAGTCCAGCATTTTTCCAAGTTTCGTATTCCTTCCAAATAATAGGTTTTGTCGAGGCCCTCAAAATAGGCGTTTGTTTTCGTGATGACCTCTTCATTCGACCCAAATCTCTTAACACCCAGCCATTTCTTTAGGTTTGGAAACAGCAAATAGTCGCAGGGGCCTAAATCTGCATTGTCCTGATGGAACAGCACTTTTTTCTTCGACAAATGCGGTGCTTTTTGCTTCCAATCAATATCGAATCTGTCCAAAAGCTCTGAATAATATTGGCCGTTGATCGTTTCACCCTTCTGAAGGTAATCGATGAACGTAACTAGCGTAGGGGTAATGGGGTATAAAAGGTGTATCAGGTTTCAGTGGCTTCAGTCTATCGTGGAGCACAGGGCAGAGCTAGTCATCTAGTGAAAGTGAAAATAGTGAAAGTGAAAAATGCATTTGGGGAAGATGGACCTCAAAGGTATTAACGCACTTGGCCACATGGATTGAGTTTTGCCTACAAGACCGCTTTCAGCTCTTACCCTGAAGAAGAAATACGTTGTTTCAAATATTCGTAAAGTACGCAGGAAATATGGTAAAAAAAATTGTGGCTGAGTTGGAAAACCAGTATAGTTGGCAGAAGTAGCTGCTACAAAAAAGCTCTATTTTCGTCATTTGGGAGGACCCTATAACCTTTTCGAATATAAATGTGTGCAATAAGTGCCATTAACTTTGTAAATTTTATTTCATGCAAAAAGTTTGTGAAAAATAACAAAATTATTTAAGGGTAAAAAAACTGCGTATTTATTCAACCGTGTTTTCTTCAATTAGTTGGAAATATTTTAGTATCATTTAGAATTGATTTATACTATATTTATGAGTAGTTGAATTCAAATTTCGCGCGCTTTCCGCATTGCTCAAAATGTGTGCGAATTTCAACCTCCTTTTAGCTTTGGTTATTTTCAGACAGTGCCACTTCAAATGACAGAATCGGTCGCTAATAAAATAGGATGTTTTTCAAAGTAAATAAGGCTTCATGTATTTTACCATTCTGTTAAAAAAAGAAATCAATGTTCGCGAAGTTATGTGTTATGCAGTTATGTATTTTTTCGGAAAAATACCATTTTTTAAACCTGTATAACTTTTTATCTTATTGAGCTATTTAGGTTTTCTTTCAAGCATCTGGTAGAGTTTGTAGCCCATTTTCAGAATACACTAGAGAATTCAAGAAATTAATTTAATGAAACTACGGCAGTTCTTCTGAAAATATCCAAACTCGATTTCCTCAAAAACTCCACCGTTTTTTGCTTAAATTTATTTGTTGAATTAGTACTCATATGCGGAAGAAAGAATATAAGTTTCATGCGGGCTAAAAGAAACTCTACTTTAAAAAATGAACTCTTTTTCTCTTTTGATAATCTTTAATTCGTTTCAGCATAATGTCGTCAGGGGCGTAGCGAGCGTCTTGAGTTTTGGGGGATGAGCATTACCATAAATGCCAACTCAATGAGTAGAATTTGTCGCTGGCTTCTGAAAAAAGGGTCATCGATTCAGGAGCCATTGTAGAAGTGTATGTATGTATCAATCATTTCCCAACCCGAGGACGCGTTCGGTGGCTTTGTCATAGGCCCTTCAGTTCTATTCCAAAGGAATAGAAACCAAAACCGAATGGGGGGGCTATATATATATATATATATACACACACACATATATATGTATATATATATATATTCCTAAATTTTATAATTGTGAAATATAGTATCTATATATATACACTATATTTCATAATTATAAAATTTTGATAAATAAAAATTAACCTTTCACTTCTTTGGGTCTGATGCATCATGATCTCCATAAATATCTTTATAAATCTCTTCGTGATAATTTTCTAGATATCTCATGAGTCCACAAGTATTACTATTTCTCATCCTTATATTTCTCTCTGTTCCCTTTATTGCGCACAATTTGCAACTCGTAAACTTATTTTTTTCGGAACCAATATTAATTTCAAAAAATTTTCTTTTTATTTTTTACTTCGCTGGCCTTTTTCTTCTGTGCTACGCCTTATAAAATTTTTTATGCACAATGTGTTTACAATGCTAGTATTATATTAAGTTATTAATACAATTCCCTTACTTTTCAAGCATTGAGTCGCTCTTTCCTTTTCGACTATCAGATTCTGGTGGAGCTTCGTCCATTTCAGTGGAAATATAAATCAATCTTTAATGAAATACTTTACATTACACCTGTAAAACTGATAGCTCCTTGCTAGGTCAAGACTCAAGATTATCGCTTGACTAGCTTGGAAAATGAAATCAATAAGAGGCGATAATAAACAAAAGAAGTTTGACAAACTAGTTGGCAAAACTTTTTCAATATCGAGCGATAATATTCGATAATCAATAAATTCTAGTCTTGTTGTGCATCACTAAGCAGACTTGTGAAACATTTTGGACAGATCTATCGATAGCTCTTCTCTACCTATAATGCCGCAGAATTTAGCATGAAAAGGGCTTGTCAGCATGTTTTCTTATTAGAAGAGAATGCTCTGCTTCCTGTACACGACTTTTCAGCACCAAAGGCATTAGTGATGCTAGGCCAATGTGGAGTGTCGCTGGAACAAAATGAGAGACCAAGCTCCTCTGCAGCCCTATCTGCGACACGGTATAGAAACGCCGCAACATTGACGACTTCATGTTGATGTACTATCCGCATAAGAAAATCTCTGCTATTTAGAACTGAGCAGGCTGTAGCCAGAACCGTTCTTCGATGAAGACAGTCCAAGCTTAGCAAGCCTCTACCCCCTTTATCTCGAGGTAGGTATATTCGAGGTACGGAAGATCTAGGATGATGACTGAAATCGGTCCAGCCGTTCTTGAGAAAACCTAAGTTTTTTATTTTCCTTCTAGCCCCCATAACTCCCATAAAAATTACTTCTCAAATATAATCTTTTGGGAAATTTAGTCTTACATCAGCACAAAACTTCCGTTACTCAAAACGTAACATTTTTTGATTACAAGTTTCGAAATTTTCAGTTACAGTGTATCAGAAAATTCCGTAATTTTAACTGAAAATTACAAAATTTGTAACTGAATTTTCCTAAAATTATCTTAATTTTTCAATTAAAGTTCAGAAATACCAAATTGACAAAATTATAAAAATCCAAAAATTGCATAATTAAAAGTACAATGTTTCAAATTTCAGAAATTCCAAAATTACCGAATTATTACATTAAAAAAAAATATATTTAATATTATTTCGGCTAAAATAATGTTTTATTGTACAGGTACACGTGTACGGTTTACAATTTTGAAGAGCTCTTTTCAATTTAAATCTATGCAGTATGCACGATGTAAAATAAAGTTTTATTCTCACATATAACAAAATAAAAATTAAATACATACAGCTTTTAAGACACCAATTTAGTCATTGCAACGCGCCCAGCGAGACGCTTTTATATAAAATTATACATTAAATAAAACTCTACTCAACCTTAACGGGATGCGGTTGGGAAAAATTCGACTTAATCCAAACTTGAGTCGATGTCGAAAAGTGCAACTCATGACTCACGCACTGAGTCGATTCAGATTCTGTCGATTCGATCACAGCTGAGTCGGGTTTGAAAAATTCTACTTATGACTCACGCGCTGAGTCGAGTCAGATTTTTTTTACCCAATTCTCAGCTGAGTCTTATCGGATTATAGTCAGTTCAATTCGACTCATGTACGTCAAGGATTAAAAAGCAACTAGAAGCATAATAAGCTCAGCAGATCAATATGAATTGAGAATTAAATTCTCCGTTATAATTCACAACAAATTATAATTAATAGTTCATTAAAATAATAGCTCATTATATTCAGCTCAATCTACACTGTTAGAAATTTCTATAGCGATTTTACTATAAATGTAATGAAAGCAATATTCATATACGTGTAGTAAATTTAATATACATCATCTTGTAGAATTAATATACATGTATATTAAAACACAGTGCGTGAAAGTTGAAAGTTCTTTGATGCACCCAAATCTGGTCAAATATTTCAAACTAAAGTAATAACCTAAAATTCATCGATTAAATTCTTATTTATAATCAAAGTGCAACGTACGGGTGGAATTTTCTTCATCGTTGAACTCGTAACCAAATTAAGCCTATAGGTTAAAAAATATAAAAAATTTAGTTTTCTTTATGAAAATATGTAAATAATTAATAATTATTATCTATTTCAAATCATTTATAGAGAAGAGTAATCGTTAAAGCCTTCATCGTTGAACTCGTAACCAAATTAAGCCTATAGGTTCAAAAATATAAAAAATTTAGTTTTCTTTATGAAAATTTGTAAATAATTAATAATTATTGTCTATTTTCAAATATTTATAGAGAAGAGTAATCGCTAAAGCCTTCACCCTTGAACTCGTAACCAAATTAAGCCTATAGGTTAAAAAATAAAAAAATTTAGTTTTCTTTATGAAAATATTTAAATAATTAATAATTATTGTCTATTTGAAATTATTTATAGAGAAGAGCAATCGTTGAAGCCTTCATCGCTGAACTCGTAAACAAATGAAGCCTATAGGTTAAAAAATATAAAAAATTTTGTTTTCTTCATGAAAATATGCAAATAATGAATAATTATGGTCTATTTTATATTATTTAAAGAGAAGAGTAATCGCTGAAGCCTTCATCGTTGAACTCGTAAACAAATTAAGCCTATAGGTTAAAAAATATAAAAAATTTAGTTTTCTTCATGAAAATATTTAAATAATTATTAATTATTGTCTATTTTAAATTATTTATGAAGAGGAGTAATCGTAAAGACCTTCACAGTTGATTTCGTAAAAAAATTAAGCCTATTCGTTAAAAAATATGAAAATTTTGATTTTCTCTATGAAAATATTTAAATAGTAATTATTGTTGATTTCAAATTATTTATAGAGAAGAGTAATCCCAAAGACCTTCATAGATGATTTCGTAAACAAATGAATCCTATACGTTAAAAAAGATAACAAATTTGATTTTCTATATGAAAATATTTAAATAATTAATAATTATTGTCTATTTTAAATTGTTTATAGTGTAGAGTAATCGTTAAGGCCTTCATCGTTGAACTCGTAAACAAATTAAGCCTATAGGTTGAAAAATATAAAAAATTTAGTTTTCTTCATTAAAATATTTAAATAATTAGTAATTATTATCTATTTTAAATCATTTATAGAGAAGAATGATCCCAAAGACCTTCATCGTCGAACTCGTAACCAAATTAAGCCTATAGGTTAAAAAATATAACAAATTTAGTTTTCTTCATGAAAATATTTAAATGGTTAGTAATTATTGATTTATTTTAAATTATTTATAGAGAAGAGTAACTCGAAAGACCTTCATGGATTCGATCACGAATATAGTTCGTTTCTCGAAGTCTTGGAGAACAATGTCAGGCCTCGAGTGTGCAACAGAGACTGCTATCCGAAAATCGTAGTTCCAGAAAATTTGGCAAATCTCGTTTTGGACAATTGACTTGATCTCCATTGGAGCGTTCGGCAGGGCAGGGTCGCGGCCAACACCGTAAGAGCGACAATGATGGTAATTAAGCACTTTTAGGGCCGCATTATGTCTGTAGAGCTACGTTGTTCCTGCATGGGTGGGACACCCAGATAGTATGCATTCTAGGTACTCTGCGTATGCATGACACGCTCCGCACCTATAGCTGGGAACTTCTTGACATAAAATGCGGTCACGGTATACCAAGGTGGAAATGACACCATCCTGGCATGTGAATATGAAACCTTCTGTACCTGAATTTAACCCTGATGATCTGAGAAAAGCAAAAGTTTGCTCCTTCGACAAGGACTGTTTTTTTACATTCATGTACAAATTTCCGTCTATTTTCTTGTTGAGTAGCTGTTAGTGGAGTTTTTCAACTTTTGCTTTCTTCCCTTCGGCTTTCAGAAGTGAAGCATCTAGAAAGAGTAATGCACTTTCCCTTACTTCTGATGTTAAGATTCAGGCCAAGGGTCTTAGCCGCCTGCTCCGCGGCTTTGTAAAGGAACGCTCCTTTGCCAATCATCTCGTGAATCCTGACCATTTTTAGGAGAGGATCTTTTCCATTTGCAACGATGTAAGCTGTACTTAGAACAATTGGGTTATGAAAACATTGGAGATTCAGAAGTCCGCGTCCGCCTTGACGGCGTGAGATGTATAATCGCGGAACAGACGAATTGATACGCAAGCTTTTATGTATATGTATGATCTTACGTGTATTGACATCAAGGGCTGTAAGCTCGTTATTCGTCCAGTAAACCACCCCAAACGAGCAGAGTAGAACCGGGACGACAAGCATGTTAGTCGCAGATACCTTGTCCAACGCCGACAGATTGAAAAACCAAAACTTTCAAAGAAGATGCTTGTATCTGCTTCGCCAACAATCTTTCCTTTCTTCAGATGAATTTTGGCACATTTTTTCCAATCCAAAGTCCATCCCAATCTCTCCTGAGTACTTTTTGACGATATTTATGGCAGTTTGAAATTTGCTTTTACTAGAGGCATAGATCTTCAGGTCATCCGTATAAAATTCATGAGTGACCTTATGCTCGCGCTGGTTAGTGTCGCCACAGAGGTATCCAGAAGAATTTCGTAGTGCAAGAGATAGATATCATCTGTCTGTTGGAAAGCTTGAAGGTACATCCACACATAGTGAGATGCATAGAGAGATTGATGCCTCTTTGGATAACTAGATTTACTATCTCATCTGGAAATTATCGTGTGACAACGAACAACGTCACCTTCCATAGGGGCGTCTTTCAGGGCGATTCCATGAGCCCTTTGATTTTTTGCATCACACTTCCGCCTCTATATCTCGCACTACGAAATTCTTCTGGATACCTCTGTGGCGACACTAACGAACGCGAGTATAAGGTCACTTATGTATTTTATAAGGATACCTGGCCAAGCAGACATGTTTTGTAAATGTCACGAAAAAAAAGGGAACATTTATACATAACATTGTTACAACCGTATGTCATAACAATTACAGAACATAAAAGTCACACTGTTCTGTAACTCTAATTTGCAATTTCTAAGGGGATAATGGGCATTACGGATTGGATTTCAAATTCGCTTTATCTTCGAAATGAACAAAAACCATACTCATTATTGCCACTTATCTTCGATCCACCTCACGCTGACAAAATCAAATGACTTCAATTTTCAAGACCAACGACCACATATAATGTATTTTTCAGATAGGATTTCAAATGCACTTATATGCGCCACCTTCAAAATAATTTAAAAAAAAAAATAATAATCAACCCTCTCATTACCAGTTATCATTGGCCAACCCCAAGTGAATAACAACAAATGGCTTTAATATAATTTATTCCCGCCTAAATTACACACATTTTGGCTTACAGATTAGGTTGCTTATTTGTTTAGTATTGAAAATATAGATCTTTCAAAGATTTTTACTTGAAAGATTCATATCAACTTCTGCAATAACAATGATTGATTCAGAGCCCAAAAAGCGCTTTAAAGCGGAAGATTTAACAATTCTATCACAATCGTGGGTATACAAGAAATACACGCTGTCTTTCCCATTCCGAAGAGAGAAGTAATGACAAAGCTTTTTTCTAATCCCGAAGACTTTAATATCGTGCCGGTATTTGAAGGTCTCTCCAGAATAGGACCTTATAAGTCGACGTAGCGTCGACGCAACGTCGATGCAGTAAGGTAATATATTAGATGAGAATATGCAATCTGCCATCTTGATTCCCCGCGAAATTAAAAATCCCTGACTTGATATCGAATTTTTAAGAGATGAATTTTGGTCTAGAACCTAACTAAATAGTAATATGTAACGAAATTGAAGTAAAGTTAGCTGTAATATTTCAAGATAATAATATTATTAGGAAGATCAATACCTAAGATTGTATTAAGTTCTGGCTGTTTTTGTCGATTTTCCGAATTTGAAAAAATCGGGTTGCACGGGGGGTGGGTTTTTGGGATTTGAGCGAGCTGTTTGGCCACTGCCATTAGTCGGGGGATAATTTTTATGAATTTTCTAGGCTATAAAATAACCATAAACGTATTAAGTTCGTACTGAATTGGACATTTTCTTCAGTTTTTGGTACTTATTAATTAGGTGTGGGTTTTCGATATTCGAGCGAGATGTTTTGCCACCAGCATTATTCGGCGGAGCAAAAAGGACAATTTTTCACATTGTTAAATACCTAAGATTGTATTAAGTTCTGGCTGTTTTTGTCGATTTTCCGAATTTGAAAAAATCGTGTTGCACGGGGTGAGGGTTTTTGGGATTTGAGCGATCTGTTTGGCCACTGCCATTAGTCGGGGGATAATTTTTATGAATTTTCTAGGCTATAAAATAACCATAAACCTATTAAGTTCGTACTGAATTGGACATTTTCTTCAGTTTTTGGTACTTATTAATTAGTTGTGGGTTTTCGATATTCGAGCGAGATGTTTTGCCACAAGCATTATTCGGGGAAGCAAAAAGGACAATTTTTCACGATGTTAAATACCTAAGATTTGTATTCAGTTCTGGCTGTTTTTGTCGATTTTCCCAATTCGAAAAACGTTTATCAATAGGGGTGGGTTTTAGGGGTCGAAGCGAAGTTTCTCAACATCACCAAATTTCGTCTGGTGTTGATTCCTAATTGTTAGACTTATTACTTTGTTGAAAATATATTAAGTTTATTAACTTTGTAGTCGACTTTACTGTCGAATCTACGGAAATGGCATTAGGGGTGGTTAATCACCCCCCCCCCCCAAATAAAAAATTTGGTATATTTTTGCATGAAATGCATTTTTAAAACGCCAAAAACAATTACAGCAAAAAAAATGGTTAACAAAATTTTTTTTTTCATCGTTCATTTGAACGTTCAGAACTATTTGGTAGGTGGGTAAACCTGGAAGTAAGGTCCATTAAGCTAGCACCTCCACAATCGAACTTTAGAATTTTTCATAGCTCAGAATTTTCGGCTTCTTTAGGGCTTTTTTTTGGCCCCAATTAAAATTTTTGGGCTCCTCGAAAATGCCCACCCCGATTTTTGGGCTCCATCCCTTAACATTAAAAACCAACTCCTGGGTACCACGCAGATGAGACTTTCTCAAAAAATAATCTTTTCTGGAATTTTATAGTGTGGATAGAGTCTCTGATTTTTATGAAAAAAATTAAATATTTTGAAAACCCACACACAAGATGAAAAAAAAATGAAATAATCAAAGTTTTGATGAGAATTTGCCCACTACTCGGGCCGATTGTTTCACTAGTAATGTTATTTTTTACGAATAAAACAGAAACTACACATTCTATCAGAAAGTGATGACATGCAAATTTGTAGATCTTTTTGGAATGCACAGTTCTTGTTCAGTCATTATTTGTCGTATCTTGCATAGTTTGACCGTGGAATGAAATTTTTGATTTTTTATTATTTTTTGTGCAATAAAAATGAGAATTTTCGACTTTTCCAGAAAATTCAAAAAGTCGTTATGATAATCCTGTAGGGTGTGCAAAAAAAAAACTTTTCTTGCTCTGACTTTTTTTCGTGTGTTGCGTTGTTTGGCTGAAAATGTGAATTTTAGTTTCCTCTTTTGGATTTTGAGAATGCTGCAAGTCTGAAAATTTACATTTTTCTGAAAGATATCAATGAAATGAATTGTTTAAATTTCGGATTAACATGAACGGGCGCACATATAATTTTCAAATTGTAAAAAAAAAGCTTCGAAAATTTTCAAAATGCGCTCACTTTTCAAATTTTCATCCAAAATGGCTGGCTAACGAACTTGACCTTTCGTTTACGAGACTCAAAGAGTATACCAAAGGCCAATGCAATAGGTCAATTCTTTCGAAAATCATCGTGCTCACAGACAGACATACATACATACACACAGACACATTCGTAAAAACCTGTTTTTTGGGTTCAGGGGGTCTCAAAACGTGGACATTTGACAAAAAACCGGGGGCTCAAATTTTACACAAATCTAATATATGAACATATGAACTCCTATCTAATACAACTCTGCTGAAGGCTGGTGACCTTCTTAGCATAAAACATCAACCAATTGCGACTCTATCGGTTTCCTTTCCTTGCCTTCCCCGTCCCCGCCCCATAGTAACAGAAGTTTTAGTGGGACTGACGTTACATCTGGACTCTCCACCATATGACGATTCGCTACTTAACTTGGACATGATTTCGACTCGCAACACAAATTTCACGCATGAAGGTGGTAGTTGGATGTACAATCCAAATAATGAATAATATAAACAATAAAATAGTCTCGGAATGGAATGAAACTTTGGTTGATGAAATGCATACGCACGGTAAACGTAAAGGTCGTGTTTCAGGTGACGAATGGAGACTGGGTGTTTGGAATGCTAGAGGAGTGAATGATCTTAAGATAAGAGAACTACGAGAAACTATGCATCAGGCCTCGAGTGTGCAACGGAGACTGCTGTCTGAAAATCGTAGTTCCAGAAAATTTGGCACTTCTCGTTTTGGACGATTGACTCTATCTCCCTTGGAGCGTTCAGCAGGGCAGGTTCGCGGCCAACACCGTAAGAGCGACAAAGATGATGATAAAGCACTCTTAGGGCCGCATTATGTCTATAGATATACGTCGTTCTTGCGTAGTTGGGACACCCCGATCGTATGTGTTCTAGGTACTCAATGTGTGTATGATACGCTCCGCACCTATCGCTTGGAACTTCTTGACATAAAATGCGGTCACAGTATGCTAAGGTGGAGATAACACCGTCCTGGCATGCGAAAATAAAACCCTCTGTACCTGAATTAGGCCCTCATGATCTGAGAAAAGCAAAAGTTTGCTCCTTCGACAAGGACTGTTTTTCTACATTCCTGTGTGAATTTCCGTGCATTTTCTTGTCGAAGAGCTCTTGATGGAATTTTTCAAATTCGGCTTTCAGAAATGAAGCATCTAGATGAAGTGATGCATTATCCTCTCTTCTGACGTTAAAATTCAGGCCAAGGGTCTCAGCTGCCTGCTCCGCGGCCTTATAAAGGAACGGTCCTTTGCCAACCATCTCGTGATTCCTCACCATTTTTATGAGAGGATCTTTTCCATTTGCAACTATGTAAGCTGTACTCAAAACGATTCGGGTAAGAATACACTGGAGATTCAAAAGTACGTGTCCGCCTTGACGGCGTGAAATGTATAATCGCGGAAATGACGAATTGATATGCAAGCTTTTATGCACATGCATGGTCTTACGTGTGGTGTAAGGTATCAAGGGCCTTGAGTTCGTTCTTCGTCCATTGAACCACTCGAAACGAGTAGAGTAGAACCGGGACGGCAAGCATGTTAGTCGCAGATACCTTGTTCATCGCCGACAGATTGGATGACCAAATCAGTCGAAGAAGATGGTTTTATCTGCTCCGGAGAGACTCCGTTACTGATGTTACGTCCTGAATGCGGCTTTGAGGCACGCCCAGGTATATATAGGTCTCTCCAGTGTTAAGATTTCCAATAACACTTATATCCACAAGCTCAAGGTCCTTGGAAACGCCAACAATCATTCCTTTCTTTACATGAATTTTGGCACATTTATTTAATCCAAAGTCCATTCATTTATAGCAGTTTGAAGTTTGCCTTCACCAGAAGCATAGATCTTCAGGTCATCCATATAAAATACATGAGTGACCTTATGCTCGCGCTGGTTAGTGTCGCCAAAGTACGTCTTTTTTTCGAAAACCTTGCTTTTTCTAGTTATAACCTGATTATTATGTCAAAAAACAGCGTACACGGATTAATGTTGACCCTTAAGAAAAATTGGAGAATTAATTCTTTCGGAAAAAAATTTGGGGGTGGGGGCTCGATCACCAAAAATCAAATTTTTGGACCACCCAAGTGTAGAACAGTACAATATTTACGGAGTCGAAGTTCAGTTTCCTCTCACACATCAAATTCGAAAACCTTTTATATGCATAAAATATATTGATAACATTTTGTGCTGGACCTTATCCAGGAGAATAATGTCGGTGCCATCGTTCACATGTAAGAAATATTTTCAATATAAAAAATTGTATTAAAGATGTAAAATTGACCACGACAAACAGATAAAATTTGTTGACTACTTTTCATGTACACTGTGGATAATAATCAAAGTTTTGGCTGAAAAACATGTGTTTCTTTTAGTGCAAGGAATAAGGTTTTGAAACAATGTCTAGCTTTCACTCAAAAGCAATTACAATCGAATTATCATTCAATAATTACTAAATTATTATTAAATATCTGTTTTTACAAAAATTTTGACCCACTGTTTCCAATCCAATGTTGACAAAATATAAAATAATTTTCATAATTACCACGGTAATTTTTATTAATCAGTCAAATCCTCCTTTCATTGCAGGGAGCTTTCCCAAATTTGTTAATTTTTTTAATTTTTGAACAAAGATTGATTGTCATAGCGATTTGTGAACAAAAATCGATAAGGCAGATTGCATTTACAAATCAACGCAAATTGTTAATATTTTTTCTGTCGACAAGCGGATCTATTTTCCATATTTACCAAACTAATATAAACTGCAGTTGCCTTATTTTCTGCTAATTATTCGAATAATTTTGAAAATAAAATTATAAATATTATCAGTTTTTAGGTTTTTGAGACATGTTGCTCATAAAAAAAATTCTTCACAAAGTTTTTACTTTAAGTAAGATTTTTTATTTTACAAAGAAAATTTTATACTGGGTTCACACAAAGTATAAATGTTAGTCGCATAATTGTTTCACTTTGGTTGGTTACGGCATATATTTTGCTGATAATAAATATCTGAAGACTACACAATCTTTTTTTTGTGTGAAAAGTTGTAAGATAAATTTTTTAAATCTATTTACCTATTTAAATTTAATGATTTGGAGTTTAATTTTTTTAAATGCATAGATAGGATTATATTTATTTACCCACGCAATTATATGATTATTATTAATTATAAGGATAATAATGACCAAATTTTTATTACTGAATTGCGAAAACAAATTGTGAAAAATTTCAGAGCAATTTTTTCACAATTTAGAAATAAAAATTAATATTCATTTTCAGTTTGAAAATGCAATTAATTTGAAAAAAATCATCCATATTGTTTTGAAAATTCAATTTTTTTTTAAATTTCACTTTTTTGTGGATAATTCATATTTTAGGGTTGAAAATTTATCTATTTAGTCTTTCTAGGTTGAAAATTAAACTATTTTGCTGAAAATTAGTTCAGTTGAATTTGAAAAAAAAAAAAAATTATGGTTTTCAACGCAAAAAGAATATTTTTCTGTCCAAATAGATAAATATTCAACAAAACGGTTGAATTTTAGAACAAAAAAAAGATACCTTTTTAACAAATTAGTTGACTTTTCAAACAAAACTTATTAGATTTCCAACAAAATAATCGAATTTTCCACCTGCAATGATAATATTCAACCAAACGGTTGAATTTAACAAAAAAATTATTTCAACCAAAAACAATTGCATTTTTTAAAAATAATTTAAATTTGCAGAAGACAGTTGAATTTTCAAAAAAAAAATTATTATTTTAAACGCAAAAAGACGATTTTTCTGTCCAAATGGATAAATATTCAACAAAACGGTAGGATTTTCGAACAAAAAAAATTCCTTTTTAACAAAATAGTTGACTTTTATAAAAAAAAATGATTAGATTTTCAATAAAATAATTGAATTTCATACCTACGATGATGAATTTTCAACCAAACGGTTGAATTTAACAACAAATGTGATTCAATAAAAAACAAATGCATTTTTAATCAGATAATTTCATTTTTTGGAAGACAGAATTTTCAATAAAAAAAAATTATTATTTTGAGTGCAAAAAGACGAATTTTCATGAAAAATTTAGAATTTTGAAGCAAAAAAAAGATACCTTTTTAAAAAAATAGTTAAATTTTCAACAACAAAAAAACTTATTAAATTCTCAACAAAATAGTTGAATTTTCAGTCTACAAACATGAATTTTTAATATAATCGAAAAAAAAAAATTTAACCAAAAAAAATTGAATTTTGTAGGAGCCAGAATTTTCAATAAAAAAAAGAATTTTTTGAATGTAAAAAGACAAATTCTCACAAAAAATTTAGAATTCTGAAGCAAAAAAATATCCCTTTTTAACAAAATAGTTTTAAAAAAACATATTAAATTTACAACAAAATAGTTGAATTTATAACCTACAAACATGAATTTTCAACTAAACGGACGAAGTCCTTTAATTTAAAAAATAAAAAAATATAACCAGTTTATAGGAAAAACCAAAAAATTACAAAAGCTCCCAGTTTTCATGTTTTTTGCCATTATTTAAATAAAAACGCATTTTAAAAAGTCTCTTCATTTAAAAATTTAAAAAATAACTAAATAATTTATAAAAGAAAAAATGTACACGTTTTCATATTCTTTATAATTAAATAATTCAAAAAGTTGTTCAATTAAAAACCCTTAATAACTAAAAAAATTAAAGAAAACAACTTATCTTTGTGTTCTTCAAAATTATATAAATAAAAACATTTTTAAAAAGTCCTTTAATTTAAAAAATAAAAAAATATAACCAGTTTATAGGAAAAACCAAAAAATTACAAAAGCTCCCAGTTTTAATGTTTTTTGCCATTATTTAAATAAAAACGTATTTTTAAAAAGTCTCTTCATTTAAAAATTTATAAAAGAAAAAATGTAAAAACTTCAGGTTTTCATATTTTTTGTAATTTAATAATTTAAAAAGTTTCTCAATTAAAAACCTAAATAACTAAACAAAAAAAATTGTAACCCTGGTCTCCGTGTTCTTCAGAATTATATAAATAAAAACCTTTTTTCAAATTCCCTTAATTTAAAAAATTAAAAACTCTAAATAATTTATAGGAAGAACTAAAAAATTCAAAAAACACCGAGTTTTCATGTTTTTTTAAAAAGTCCCTTAATTTAAAAAATCAAAAACTATTAACAGTTTATAGGAAAAACTAAAAAATTATAAGAGCTCCCAGTTTTTATGTTCTTCGCAAATAAATAAATAAGTTTCTGAATTAAAAAAACAAAATCAATAAAAAAATTGAAGAAAAAAACGGATCTTCGTATTCTTTACCATCATATAGATAAAAATATTTATTTCCAAAATCCCCTTATTAAAAAAACTAGAAAATAATAAGTAAATAAGTTTGTTAATTAGAAAACTAAAAAATAATCAAAAATAATTTTAAAATTTGATAAAACTCGGTTTTTGTGTTCTTAACAGTTATATAAATAAAAAGATATTATTTTAAATTCTCCTTATTAAAAAATAAAAAAATAATAAACAAGTTTCCTAATTAGAAAACTAAATAACTAAAAAAAAATTAGAAAAAAAAACTGATCTTCGTGTTCTTTACAATCGTATAAATAAAAATATTTATTCTTTAAAATTCCCTTCATTAAAAAGTCTCCTCATCAAAAAAAAAAAAAAACATAAAAAAAGGAAAAAACTTCCGGCATTCATGTTCATGTAACGTTCTGAATGCCGATGAAGGGCGTATGAAAAATCCACTGAACGCTTTTCCTGTTCGCGATTAGAGGGTCGAAAGCCGTGCCGAAAGCTAAAAATAATTTAGATGGAAACACGGCGATGAACTGGCAAAACGCCCAGATTAAGTGGACAAATCAACTCAAGGATGACGTGCCAGAATGCTACGAGTCTGGGATTATCCCTGTTTACCGAGGCTTCATGACGCGTATGCACACCCTGTGGTGCCAGAAACACTCAGAGTTTCTACATGATTCGACTCAATCATTGCGAAATCAATGTGCCTACCACCAATCATTGCTTGATCAAGCTGGAGCCGAAGATGAGGAAGCGACATCAAGACCAACTGCGGAAAGAAGGCACCTTCTGAGATATTATCGCGATTTCAGGACAAGGAGGAACATAAAAAGGCAGATTTCTCCTAAGCTTCAAGATCTGGCTGAAATCGATGCCTCCCTTCGTGAAGATATCTCGCAGGAATCCGACATCTGTTCCATCAATTGGTCAGTTTATGGTGCTGCTAGAGCGTTAGCTGATTCAAATCAAAGGCTAAAACCGACGATGGATCAAAAGACCAAAAGACGCTTCAATCAACTGAACAACAAGACTGGATGCGCAAGACAGAACGCGTCCCGTGCTCAATGTGTGATTGACTGCACAAATCTGGTAGACAGTTCACGAAAAGGGTTTGGAATTTTACCTCAGAACTGAGAATCTACAATCAGACACTGTACAATTCAAAGCTACTGGCAATAAAGCAGAATATTATTGATAAAATACGGGTATTATCCGACACAAGGAGGAGAATACAACAGAGGGAAAGGTGGGTCAGAGAGAATAACCAATTTCTCGCTGCCCATCGCGCCTCCTTAGCGATCTTCTTTTTTCTATCAGAAATCCGCCTAAGCCCAACCAGTCAGAGACTTTATGGAGAGAGGTAAACAAGATCCCGAAAGCACTAATGTTGCAAGGAAATACTGACAGTGTCATCCGCTTCAAGGTGTTTTGCGACAACCTCATAAAATCTGTGGAGAAACATCCATCAATCACTGCCGAAGAGGGGAAAAAAGCACTTAAAGGCACAAAGAACTTTTCCGCTATAGGACTAGATTTTATCAAGTACTTCTGATGGAAGAAGTTTACTTCTACACACCAATATTTGGCCCGCGTATAAAACTCATATTTGAAGTCGGAAACGCCCATTTCGCAGTGGTTGATATCAGGACGCACTATACTCCTACCGATTTTAAAATTTCGGAAATCTTTTAAAATGTTTGAAACTCTTTTTGAATATTCTCTCCAAATTAAGTTTAAAAAAAAAATAATAATACTACAAAAATTTGCAAGATATCTTGAGGAAGTTTTTGTTATTATTTTGACACATTTCAAAATCCTTAAAAAGTTTTATCATTTTATTTCGAAATCTTCAAAAACCTACATTATGTTTTAATTTTTTCCAATTCTTTCAAATTGTGAATTATTTTTTGGATTCTTTCAAAACATTAAAGTGCCTTTTAAAATTATTCAAATTTTTCCTGAAATTGTCGAAAAATTTCAAAAATGTCCTTAACATTTTCCACATTTTTTTGCATGTTTCGAAATCATTTGAAATGCCATTTTTCAACATAAAAATCATAAAAAAATTTCAAAGGAATTTTAATAAAATTTTTTATTTTTTGCAACCTTTCAAAATTCGATAAAAGCTTCCAAAAATCTACATTTTTTAAACAAAAAGTTAGTCTTTTATAATTCTTCTAAATATTTATTAAAATTATTCAAATTTGTTCAAAAATAGTTTTAAATTCCTGTAAAATAAACAAAATTATTTTAAAATATTCATGATTCTTTTCTGGTAATATTGGAAATCTTTTGAAATTCATCTAAATCTTCCAAAAATCATTTTAAATTTCCCGACGAATCTTAGGAAAA
Organism: Andricus grossulariae; assembly: GCA_011634705.1. Classification (NCBI taxonomy): domain Eukaryota; kingdom Metazoa; phylum Arthropoda; class Insecta; order Hymenoptera; family Cynipidae; genus Andricus; species Andricus grossulariae. The sequence continues at coordinate 195,777,846 of JAABKJ010075445.1, read as the reverse complement.
AATTTTTATATAAAATTTTTGTTTTAAATTTTTTGAAATCTTTTCAAATTCTTCTAAACATCGTTTAAAATGATTGGGATTTTCCCTACAATTGTTTTAAAACTCTGCAAAATAAAAAAAGTGTTTTAAAATCTTTTATTATTATTTTTTAAATTTTCGGAAATCTTTTAAAATGTTCGAAACTTTTTAAAAATATTCTCTTCAAATTGAGTTTCTAAAAAAAAATTAATAGTCAAAAATTTTCCAAATTATCTTGAGGAAATTTTTGTTATTGTCTTGACACCTTTCGAAATCCTTAAAAAGTTTTAGAATTTTATTTCGAAATCTTCAAAAAGCTACATTATGTTTTAATTTTTTTTTTTTATATTTTCAAATTGTGAATTATTTTTGGAATTCTTTCGGAACATTGAAATATCTTTTAAAATTATACAAATTTTTCCTAAAATTGTTGAAAAATTTCAAAAATTTCCTTAAAATTTTCCACATTTTTTTTACATGTTTCGAAATTATTTGAAATGCCATGTTTCAAAATAGAAAATCATAAAATTTTTTCACAGGAATCTTAATAAAAATTTGTATTTCAGTCAAGATAGAAAAAAAGTTCATTCAAATTGTTCAACTTTCAAGACAAAAGACGAATTTTTTGTAAAACAATTCAATTTTCAACTAAAAAATATGAATTTTCGACAAAAACCTCATTTTCAACCAAATACTTGCATTTTTAAGAAAAAAAAATAATCATCATTTTTTTAACCAGGAAGATTAGTTTTGTACAAAGAACGACGAATTTTCAACTAAAAAAGATCAATTTTCAACCAATAATGGAAAAGTTACATTTTCAGTTAAAAAAAAATTAATAAAAAATAATAATTTTCCACAAAATAGTTATATTTTCAAGCAAATAGATGAACCTTGAACAACAAAAATTGTTTAACAATGTAGTTCAACTTTTACCCAAGTAGCTCAGCTTTTAATTAAATTTTCAGTCAAAACAGTTAATTTTCATCCATAAAAAAAACTATTTTTCAACCAAAAAGACAAATTTTATAGAAGACAGTTGAATTTTTTATCCAAAAGGACGAAATTTCTATCCAAAATTACGAATATTGATATTTCAGCCAAAAAATATTAAATTTCTTTCAAAAGACATTAATATGAAAACCAAAAGGACGAATTTTCAACCGAGAAGATTTAATGTAGAGAAGTTACATTATTAGTTTAAAAATAATTTTAATTATCAGTTAAAAAAAAATTAATTTTCAACCAAAATTCTGAATCTTCAACAACAACAAAAATTATTTTTTAATGAATAATGTAGTAATAGATGTTTCAACCAACAAACATTTTAAATTTCCATAAAAAAACAATTGAATTTAACCAAACAGACGAATTCTCAATGAAATAGTTAAATTCTGAAACAAATAAGATTAATTTTCAACAATAACATAGAATCTTTTATAAAAGCAATAAAACAATTTTAATTTAATTTATTAATTTATAACAATTCCCTGAATTTTGCAGGATTTTTTTTTCAAAATCTTTGACTTTTCCTGACAATTAAAATTCCCTAACTTTTTCCTGACTTCCAAGTTTTTAAAGTTTTTAATTTTTTAAATCATAAAATTGTATGCTTAATTTCTGGAAGACTGGTATCAATAACTTAAATTTTCAAAAACTTTCAATTTTGAAGACTTTATGTTTTTAAAAACAGTCCATGCCTTGTGATTATTTTTTTAAAATAAAATCAACATTTAAATATTTTTAAAAAGTGCTAACAGTAAATTCTGATACTGGAAGCTTTCATATATTCAGGAGATCATAAGTAATATGTGTCCTTCATTTTGAATTTTCGGAATCCCCTGAATTCCCTGAATTACTTAAATTCCTTGAATTCCCTTCATGTTTGAAAATTTCTAAAATCTCTGAATTCCCTGAATTCCTGGAATATTTGGAATGCCTTAATTTCTCTAAATTGCGTAAATTTCGTAAATGCTTCGAAATCCCTGAAATTCTCTGAATTCCCTGAAATCCTTGAATTATTGTATTATACTGAATTCCTGGGATATTTTGAATTTTTTGAATTCCTAAAAATTTAGAATTCCTTGACTTCCCTGAAATCCTTGAATTCCTGGAATATTTTGGATTCCTTGAATATTCTGAATTCTCTGAATTCCTTAATTTCTCTAAAATCATAGAATATTCAGAATACGTGACATTCTTTGATTTTTCGGAATCCCCTGAATTCCCTGAATTCCCTGAATTACTTAAATTCCTTGAATTCCCTTAATGGTCTCAAATTTCTAAAATTCTCTGAATTTTCTGAATTCCTGGAATATTCTGAATGCCTTAAGTTTTCTAAATTGCGTAAATTCCGTAAATGCTTAGAAATCCCTGAAATCCACTGAATTTCCTGAAATCCTTGAATTTCTGTATTATTCTGAATTTCTTGAATTCCTTGAAAATTCTGAATTATTTGAGTTCCTAAAAATCTAGAATTCCTTGACTTCCCTAAAATCTTTGAATTCCTGGAATATTTTAGATTCCTTAAATATTCTGAATTCTCTAAATTCCTTAATTTATCTAAAATCCTAGAATATTCTGAATACGTGACATTCTTTGGATAATCTGAATCCCCTCAATTCTTTGAATTACTTACATTCCTTGAATTTCCTAAATTTTCTGAACTACCTCAATTTCTTCAATTTCATGAATTCCTTGAGTTTTCTTAATGCTCTGAAATTTCTGAAATCCTCTGAATTCCTTGAATTTTATAAATGCTTTGAAATCCCTAAATTCTCTGAATTACTTGAATTCTCTAAATTCCTTGAATTTCCTAAATGCTCTAAAATAACTCAAATTCTCTGAAATCCCTGAAATCCTTGAATTTCTGTATTACTCTAAATTCCTTGTACATTCTGAATTCCTGAAAATATCTGAATTCTTTGAACTCCTGGAATATTCTGAACTCTCGAAATTCCTAGAATTCGCTGAATTGTTTGAATTCTCCTAATTATGGGAACTCTTAAAAATCCTTTAATCTCACGAGCTTATTGAATTCCTTCAATGCTCCATCTGAATTCCCTGAAAAGCTCTGAATTCCTGGAATATTTCTATTTTTTACTGGAAAAATCAACTATTTGGTTGAAAATTCATGTATTTTTTTTAAATTTGCCTTTTTGATAAAAAATTTATTAGTTTTGCTGAAAAATGGTTGTTTTTTGGTTGAAAATTAATTTTAAACGAAAAATTTAACGATTCTAGTTGAAGATTCATCATTTTAGTTGAATTTTCAGCAAAATACTTAAGTTCGTAATTTTTGTTCATAAAATTCATTATTAATTGTTCTTCATTCTAACTTCTATTTGGTTGAAAATTTAATTTTTTTATTGATAATTTAATTATTTGATTAAAAATTGATGCATTTTGTTAAAAATTCGTTTTTTTAGGTAGAAAATGAATCTTTTTGCTCGAAAATTAAGTTTTTTATTGAACATTGAACTATTTGGGTAAAACCTGAACTATTTTGATTAAAATTAGTTTTTTAAACGAAAATAAATTTTTTGTACTGAAAATGTAACTTCATCATTTCTTATTGTGAATTTATATTTTTTACTGAAAAGATTAACTATTTAGTTGAAAATTTATGTATTTTGTTAAAAATTCATTGTTTTTTGTACAAAATGAGACTTTTACTTGAAAATGCGTTTTCTTATTGAAAATTGAACTACTTGGGTAAAAACTGAACTATTTTGTTTAAATTTTTTTTTGGTGAAAATTAATTGTTTGAACTGAAAATGTAACTGTACCATTTTTTATTGTGAATTTATATTTTTCATTTAAAAAATTAACTATTTGGTTGAAAATTCATATATTTTGTTAAAAATGTACCTTTTTGATTGAAAATTTAACGATTTTGTTGAAAATATTTAAATTGTTTTTTTTTTAATTTCAACTATTTGGTTGAAAATTGATGTATTTGGTTAAAAATTCGACTTTCTTAGTTTAAAATTGATTTTTTGAACTTAAAATGTAAGTGTACCATTTTTTATTGTGAATTTATACTGTTATTTTAAAAAAATTAACTATTTGGTTGCAAATTCATCTATTTTATTAAAAATTTGCCTTTTTGGTTGAAAATTAATTTTTAAACAAAAATTTAATGATTATAGTAGAAGATTCATAATTTTAGTTGAAAATTCATCTATATTTTTGAAAATTCAACTGTTTTTTTGAAAATTTAATTATTTGAATGAAAATTGATGTATTTTGTTAAAAATTCATCTCTTTGGTAGAAAATGAATCTTCTTGCTGGAAAATTTATTTGTTTTGGTCGAAAATTGAACTATTTAGTGAAAAATCGAACTATTATGTTTTCAGTAAAGAAAATCAATGCTAAAACAAAAAAAAACTAATTTTTAGCAAAATAGTAATATTTTTAACCAAAGAGATGAATTTTGAACTAAAATGATAAATCTTGAAAAAAATTCATTTCCAATAAAAGAATCCAACATTCAACAAAGGAGTTGAATTTTCTGCAAAAAAGTTGATTTTCTAACAAAGAATAATAATTTACTATAAAAAATGTGAGTTATCAAATAAGTCAAATAATTAAATATTCAACTAAGAAAGTTCAGTTTTCAACCAAAAATGTAAAAGTTAAATTTTCAGTTGAAAATAAAAATTTAACCAAAAATAAAACAAGATTTTCACAAAATAGTTAATTTCTTAAAAAGAAGATTCATTTTATGCAAAAAAAACTATGAATTATCAACAAGTCAGGCAAATCAGTGCGGCAAGAAAAGTTTTTTCTGAAAAAATTGGTCTACGTTCTTAAATTAAATTAATTAAAATTTTAAGAGATTTACAAAAGCCGATTTTTGATAGAAAACTAAACTATTTTGCTGAAAATTCAACTATTTGGTTGAAAACTCGTCCTTTTGGTCAGAAAAATGAACTATTTTGGTGAAAAACTTAACTATTTTGTTAAATTTTTTTTTTACAATTAATTTTTTAAATGAACGTTTAACTATTACATTTTTTGTTACAAATTTATCT